>OY986975.1:4003344-4038527 GCA_963920575.1 Narthecium ossifragum
AAATATGCGACGATAGAGGTCAAGAGCATGTTCAAGATTCAGCAGAGGCATCTCCAGAATTGCAGGACCGTTGACCAAAGTGACCAAGAAGGCGGATTTCCTTGTCTTGAAGCCACGACGTCAATGCCTTTAAGGGTGATGGCCATCAGGAGTTACTTGAGAGATTAGAGCAGCATTAGTGAATTTGTCAGCTCGTTGGAGACAGATTGCATGTAGATCAATCAGATCAGATGTTCGACAAGAGAAACAATGTCTTGAAAAGCAAGATGATCCGTTGGTTCGAATCCTTCGAAGACATAGAGATTCTTAACCCGAGGTGTATCCCTGTATTGTGTGGGCGTTGGTGCCCTTTGCTATGTGGCTGCTCAGGTTGTGAGCCTACAAACTCTGTTGTTTTGTGCAGGTGTGTTGTGTTTCTGCTCAATTGTTTTTGGCCCTACCCTTATCGAATTTCGAGGACGAAATTCCTTTAAGGGTGATGGGTTGTGAGGACCCGTACCTCCAACCCGGTCAGAACGCGTTAGGTCAAGGGTCTGGTTTGGCTCGATTGGCCTTGATTTGCGATCGGTTGATCGGATCGCTATTTTTGGACTCCAAGGGCAATTTGGTAAAATTGTGCCTTGTAGGTCGGTTTCACACCCGCGTAGTGCACACACGGTCCTGGATTGATGCATGTGATTGATTAGGTATTTAGGGGTGTTCCCGATCGGAAGATCGGATCTCGATTGAGAAAGATCGAACGGACGGCCGAGATCGAAAGTAACTTATTATAAATACCCCTTTTCTCTCCATTAGGGATTCTTAGGACCATTTCGGGGGCTGAGGCTTTGGGAGAGGGGGTTGTGGCTGGAGTGGAGAAAAGAGAGGGTTTTAGGCGATCCTAAACCCCTAAAGATTGGAGGAGCTCTTAGATCTAATACCTAGAGGTAGGGTTTCTATCCTAAACGTGGTTTAGACTATAGTAGCTTAGACTATGGCTTGTTTGAATGCATGCCAGCCTTGGGATCTATGATTATTGATCTATTTCTATACGCCTCTTCTCTCTATTGTAGCTATTGCATGACTGGAATGGATTTGAATGGTTTCCCCATGGGTTTTCTTGCTTCTTTCTTAGATCTATGCTCTTTCTTCTGTCATGATGGTTCCCTAGGGTTAGTTTTTAGATCTAATGCTTCTAATATCCCCCGCTACATGTAGTAATGTTGGATTTATAGTTTCATGGCATTTGGAGAGGATTTGAAGACATTTTGATCAAGTTATTCTCAGATTTTCATGGTTTTCCCCAAACTCTCGTTCACAACCAATTCTTCTTTGAACTGCTAATTATCCGTACAGCATCTCGTGAAACTTTCTTCACAACAGTTGTAGATCTTCGAGTCTACTTCCAGATCTAAGTAATTTCATATTTTTCTGATGTTTTTACAATTTATAGTGAATTATCTCGTGGACTGTGACATAGCAGACTTTTCAGCATTTCGGGATTTCCTTGGCCATTTCTTCGAGCGGTGTTTAGATGACTTCCCGACCTCTGATTCTTCTGAAATATTGATATGTTGTATCTGGCATAGGATAGATTCTACCTAGAATGTTTGGAAGGTTTTCGATGAATTTGGTGGCATTTATGGCATTTTCTCTATTTCGGGTTGAAGGTTGTATTTTGGAGATTTTATTGGGTTTTCGATCTCCAATTGGGTTGAATTTTGAATATATCATTCCTGATGATGAATAGGGTCTATCTGCAAATTTTTACAGAATTTGGATAAGTTTTGTAGGCTTAATGGCATCTTTTTCTATCTCCAATTAATGCATAGCTTGCATGTTGGTAAGTCTTGTAGAGGCACGAGTGGTTATTTTCCAATATTTGTATGTTTTAAGTTATGGGATTGCTAGTAAGCTCTTGAGGAGGTTGGATGCTCAATGCATAATTTGATGCTAGTGAACTCATGATGGGTTATAATGGTAACTTTATATTATATCTATGCCTTGTTAGCCTCTTGTATGCCTATGTAATCCTAGCCTTGCGTATGCTTATTCGTTTAGCTCTCTTTTAGCATGATACATGCTATACTTGACATGTTTGATGAAATGTCATATAGAGACACCTAGGCTAGTCGATTGTGCATGCTCATGCACAATGTTTACATTAGAGGCATTCAGGCTAGATGGTAGGCGATGGGTTCCATCGCCGATTCAAGGGTCTCGGGTAGCTTGGATATTGATAAGTCTAGGCCGGGGTCGGGTCTAGGTGCTTTGCGATCGAGGCTACGGGTAAACGTGGGTCCCCGCGATCGATCAGGGCTTTAAGAGAATGAATATATAATTCAATTTCGATGAGAAGAATTAAATTTCTATCGCTTCGAGAATTGATTGACTTTCTGGAACCTTAGTCTTAGTGGCAATTGGGAGGTAGTCTAATATCTGCTGGTCGACGCCGATTCAGCTGGGCCCACAGTTGGCAGGGTAGTAGACCGGACTGTGGTGGGGAGCGATGGGTAGATTGCGAGCTTGGGATTAAGTTGTGACTTCCCTTGAGCTAAGACTTAGGCTCCAGATTACATTGTTTATTTATATCGGTTATATTAGTTAGTTTCTTGTGTGTCGTTAGTTAGTCACCTACTAGGCATCGTTACTCACCCTACCTGGGCTGCATCGGCAATGCAGGTCGATGCAGTGTCTTCCTTTAGGTGGTCTTCTAGAAGATGGCGCGACATTCTCGAGGTGATTGAGGACTTGGAGCTTCGAGGAGTTCTTTTGTAGCTAATTTACAGTTTTAATTAATGATGTATAAATTGATGTATGATCCAATGTATTTGAGGACATGATTGAATAAATTCTAGATTCATGCATTTTGAGAAAGTTTGTAATAGTTATTAATGTAAATTTTGAGGAATGTAATATTTAGTAGTTTCCTTGTTTGCTCTATGTATATTTGTTTAAATTCATAGTAGTTTGCTATATTATTGCGCTAATTGATGATGTTGAACAGGTTTAGGTGGCTCACACCCCGATCTAGATGGGTTTTTTGGGTCAGGTGTGACAAGTGGTGCCGCCCCATGCCGAATTAATCAGGCAGCTATTGAGGGAGGTGCATGATTCCCCATCGGGCGGGCATTCAGGTGTGCTGCATACATATAAATGTCTAGCACAAATTTATTATTGGGATGGCAGGAGGAAAGATGTCAAGCAGTACGTGGCGGAGTGTGATGTTTGTCAAAGAAATAAGAGTGACTCTCGCAGCCCTGCATGATTGCTCCAGCTGTTGCCAGTACTAAATCAAGTGTGGGAAGAAGTCTCTATGGATTTTGTAGAAGGGTTGCCACAATCCGCAGGTATGGGCTTGACCATGGTTGTAGTCAATAGGCTCACCAAATATGCACATTTTATTGCTATGAGCCATCCATATATGACCCCGAAGGCTGCTACAGCTTTTGTTCAAAATATTATTCGTTTACATGAAGTTCTGAGTTCAATTGTTAGTGATTGGGATCCATGTGTATGAGTAATTTATGGAAGGAATTTTTCTGAATGTAAGGAATTCAGTTAAAAATGAGTTCTGCGTATCACTCGCAAACGGATGGGCAAACGGAGGTAGTTAATAGATGTTTGGAGCAATATTTACAGTTTTGCAAGTCAACAACCGAAACAATGGATGCAGTTTCTTCCTTGGGTTGAGTACTGGTACAATACTACATACCACATGTCTACGTGTATGTCGCCATTCCAGCATTGTAAGGCCAACCACAGCCAGCTATGCCTAATTATTTGGCCGGACAGTCTCCAGTTGAAGAGGTGGATCAAGAACTAATAAGCAAAGATGAGATCATCAAGAATTTAAAGAGCAACTTGCATCGATCCATTAACCATACAAAGCAGGTGGTAGATGGCCGGCAGCGTGAGGTGGAGTTCGCCATAAGAGATTGGGTCTATTTAAAATTATAACCTTACCGTCAGAGTTTAGTTTTTCGAAAGGCTCATCAGAAGCTTGCAAGCGGATATTTTGGACCCTATCAAGTGATGGAAAGGATAGGGGTGGTGGCCTATCGATTAGCGTTGCCGGAGCACGTGTGGATTCATCCAGTTTTCCATGTGTCACTGTTGCGCAAAAAGATTGGAGAAGGAATTCTAGTCGGCCATGATGTTCCCTCTTGTGAAGAGGATGGTACGCCCATTCTAGAGCCCGAGCTAGTGCCAGACTATCATCGAATGAAGCGAGGACCGAAGCTTATAACAGAGGCATTGATAAAATGGAGGCACATGGGTCAAGTTGAGGCTGCGTGGGAGGAGGTCAGGTGACTGAATTGAAGCGCAAGTTCCCTATGCTAGACCTTGAGGATAAGGTCCGTCTTTATGGAGGGGATAATGATATCAGACTCAGATGGTCAAGCCGGCTCAGAAGACCTAATCCAGGATATCAAGATCAGTAGGAGTTGGGAGTCAAGTAGGAGTTTGGGTGAGTACTGATTATTTTATAATTGAGTTATGTCGAAGTTGAAATAGACCAGGGGTGAGTCAAACCGGGACATGTCCAGCGACTCGGTAGGAGTCAGTATGTTAAGGGTTGGTTGGGAGTATATAGGAGATCGGAGAGTTAGGGTTTTCTTCATTCATGTTATTTGCAAAAAAAACTCTTTTCTAGCAATAGAGAAGACATGGATTGATCTAGCCATTAACTGGGTATTGGGGTAGTCTCTGCCAATAAGAGAGACTATCTTTTTCCTCTTCTACAAAACTTCTTCTCTCTAGCAACTCCAAACGCCCGTGTGCTCTTGAGAACAATCAAGAGTTCATCAGTTTTGAACACGAGACAATTAACAAACAATTACATATGAACCCACTAGATTGCAACACATCATGTGAAAGTTTGTAAATGATTCTCGAGGATGGAACAACATAAACACATATAATGGCATCAAAGCAAGGAAAAAAACAACGAGCTAATCCAAAAAGTGGAAACTGAACTTTTTGGAAAGTGAATTTTTGAGAATGAGGAGGAATCCTATCACATGAGATCCCATATCGCCAACCGTTACAACTGCCAGCTGTTAAAACCTAGCTGGCGGACTAGCACGAGGCCCTTCCATGTTTGGTATGGGAATAACCCCCTTATTTCAATACTTATTTCCAAACACTTTTTTTCTTATCGCAAGTAATCAGTACCCATTTATTCCCATTCCACCTACGATTACCACTCTATTTTTTCTTATTCTAAGTAATCATTATTACTTTATTTTCACTTTTCTCACCCCTTATTCTAGGTTTGTTAACCCCAAAATCCCTTAACCCGAAATAGCTTATTCCCATACCAAACGCAGGATTGGGTCACGAATTATGCAAAACTACCTATACCCACTAGTGAGAAGACCTACTGCCTTAAAAAATTTCATAGAGATTATGGAATGAACAATTACACTAAAGTGGACCTAATGTCAAATTTCTGAAAAATATATTTAGCGGGAGCTTGTCCATGCCAAGCTCCAATTAGTGAACAACTCATTAGCATTTTTAAATTTTTTGGATGAATTGCCACATTATCAACAATGTTTTTCTAAATTTCATTAAGCATTTGATATAAGTTTGTCTCCATTTAAAAATGTTAATGTGTAATTCACTGAGTGGAGCTTGGCACGGACTAATGTCGTGCTAAGCTTCCACTGAAAATTTTCTCTTCTCGATGAGCGACTCAGCCAAAACACCGATTGTGGGAGACTTCTTTCTTGTATATCTTTTACTGTAGTTTTTTGCTCGTAAGCCTTTCAGGCTCGCATGCCGGGTCATTGCAGGCGGAACGCCGGTGTGGGGGTTCCTTGGGACTTAGGATTCTCCTTCCCAATGTTGGCTAAAGAAGGGTCCTAGGAGCGAGCCCAAGTTCTCCAGATGAGGAGCCGGAGTGATTGGCTCAAGTCGACGAGGAGAAGCCGAAGGTTGGCGTGGAAGGGGGAGTCGACTCGTAGGATGGCGTGGCACGGCGCAGCGCGCGCGGGGGGGGGGGGGGGAGTCGTGACATGAAGTAGCGCGACGCGCTATGTGGGTGAGACGCGACGTGGCGCTTGGCACGGTGCGAGGGTGCGGGTGTGCCGAAGGTGGCACGGCGCCCAGGGTGCAGCCGGTCGGCAACACTCCAGGCGACGACGGTGCGGTGGTGGCGATAAGACAAGCGAGTGGGGGCGCGTGTGGCAGCGGAGCTCGAGGGTGGCGCGGTGCGGTGGCTTGGTGGAGTTGCGGGTGGCACTGAGCCGCAAAGGGGAATGTTGGCGAGGAAGAGAGAAGAGCTGGAGAAGAGGGAGGGAACCGACGACTGAGTGGCGCTTGAGTAGCGAGCGACGGAGTGGCACTTGAGTAGCGAGCGACGGTGAGCAGCGGCAGGCGGCGGCACCGGGGCGGCGAGGAGTCGAGCGGAGGTGTGGGGAGAAGGAGGGATGAGGAGAAAGGAAGTGGACTGGAAGAGAGAAGGGAGAGGTGGCTGGGTTATATGGAGGCGAGGTGGAGCCCCAGTTGGAGAAGGGAGGTGGCCGACATAGTTGGAGTGGAGGTGGGTTTGGAGTTGGGGTAGGAGAGAAGGTGAGGAAGGAAGGTCGATGGAGTTTGGGTGGAATTGGGAAAGCTTTTGGAGTCCGGGTAGTAACGAAGAGGAGGAGAAAGAGGAAAGGGAAGTGGGCGACTGAGCGGAGCCGGTTGGCGACTGAGCGGAGCCGGTTGGCGACCGAGTGCAGCCGGTTGGCGACCGAGTGAAGCCGGTTGGCGGCAACGGAGGTTGAGGCTGGAGGTTATGCCCGAGCGGCCTAGTGGTCGTAATTGGCTGGGCGGTGATGGGGGTCGCGAGCAAGAGGCCTTGGGCCAGTCATGGGATCAACCCGGTTTCTCGCCGCCTGGTTCAGTGTTTCTATTATGGTCCAACCGAGTCACCCCGGTCTAGCAGAATGAAGCCCTCTTCCCTCATCAGACTCAGGCCTTGAGGACAAGACCAATTCCGAAAAGAGGGGGGATGATACGAGGTCGAACTCACTCGACCCAGACCAATCAGTCCCACGCCCAAGGAAAGGCTAGATTCTAGCAAGGTAGAACCGGTTTCCTCTCTCCTAGCGGGACTAGAACTGTCTAGTTTCTAACTAGAGAATTCTCGATAGTTTCATAGTATGAGTCTTTTATACTTATTTGAGTTCTAGTTGGTTATTGACTTTCCTAGTTAGCAACAAGCTTTTAAGAATTAATTATGAGTTCTAGTTTGAGTAAGTTTCCTAGTCTTAGTCGAGTCAATTAAGAGTTTGATTTTTAGTTGAGTTTCCTATTTGAGTCCTAGTTATTATGAGTTAATTATTTTGTTTGGAAAGTTGTTAGAGTCATAGTGGGTTATAGCTTCATTAATTGACGGAATTTGAGTATAATTTCAGTCATAGTAGGAGAATCCTAATACTTTCTCATTAAGCAAGGAAAAATTTGAGTAGGAATTGAAGTAGAACTAGGACTATGTGATGCCTCTATATAAAGACCTCCATACCTTTGTATTTCCTTATGCTTTTGATGAATTAATGAGAGGAGAGTAGAGTAGAGTAGTTTAGTAAAGTAATTCTTTTGGCTTGATCCTCCATCACGGATTGAGAAGGCTCAATCCCCTAGGTAAGATTATTCCATGGCTTAGTTATCCATTGAGAACTATTCAAAGGCTGAGATCCCTTTCCCAAGAGTTCTCTTCAACCGACATCCACCGATCCACCTTCTACACCGCCAGCTTTCTCTCTCCACTAGCTGACCACCGCCACCCGCCGTCGCCATCCACCTCCGCCGTCGACACTCCTTTGAGACTTGAGGAGCCTACAATATCCTCACTTCTTGATTAGTCTCTTTCCTCCATGGTTTAATCCTTTTTCGTTCGAATACCTAGCGTACTTCTCTTAAAAGGTATCTCTCGATCTAGCCATAGATAAGGCTAAGGAAGCGCTTAAGGTAGGACTGAAACCCGACAAGAGACCCAATATGCGAGCTTACAAGAAGGCTTGTCGTATCACCGCATCATCCACAACTATCCAAGTCATGGAGTTCATTGAGAGCTCAAGAGTCATAACTGGTTTAGCCACATGAGATCATGGGGCGAGTAAGAGTAAGCCATAACGGCTCAGTCATGGGGAGCTGAACCGACACAATTGGTTCAGTCCATTAAATGGGATACGACTCAATGGAATTGATTCATAAATATGAACAGGCACTCAGCCCACGAGCGACAAAAAAACATGGCTAAGTTTCTCGTTATTAGCTTATATTGCAAATAGAGATAATTGATATTTAGTCCATTTGGAAGATCTTTATTGCACTGTAGTCTCCTTGCTAAATTATAAGTCATTTAGTCTCTTTTTTGACAGCTGTAAATTTTAATGTCTAAAACACCCTTCTATCATTTCTCTCCACTTCCCAGCGTCGGCTCATCTTCCACCGAGTGTCCGGCGAACCACTCCGGCGAACCACTTCCCAGCGCCGACTCTGTCTTCCCCCGAGTGTCCAGCGAACCACTTCCCAGTGTCGGCTCTATCTTCCCCCGAGTGTCCGGCGAACCACTTCCCAGCGCCCGCGACGGAGGGCGCCGGGGAAGGAGGAGATCGGGGCGTCGAGGAAGGAGGAAGTCGGGGGCGCGGTGGAAGGAGGAGATCGGGGCCGCCGGGGAAGGAGAAGGTCAGGGGCGCCGGGGAAGAAGGAAGTCGAGGGCGCCGTGGAAGGAGGAGATCGGGGCCGCCGGGGAAGGAGAAGGTCGGGGGCGCCGGGGAAGGAGGAGATCGGGGCCGCCGGGGGAGGAGGAGGTCGGGGGCGCCAAGGAAGGAGGAGATCGGGGCCGCCGGAAAAGGAGCAGGTCGGGGGCGCCGGGGAAGGAGGAGATCGGGGCGTCGGGGAAGGAGGAGGTCGGGGCGTCGGGGAAGGAGGAGGTCGGGGAGCCGGGGAAGGAGGAGATCTGGGGCACCAAGGAAGGAGGAGATCGGGGCCACCGGGGAAGGAGGAGGTCTGGGGCGCCGGGGAAGGAGGAGATCGAGGAGTCGGGGAAGGAGGGCGCCGGGGAAGGAGGGTGCCGGGGAAGGAGGAGATCGGGGCGTCGGGGAAGGAGGAGGTCGGGGGCGCCGGGGAAGGAGGAGGTCGGGGGCGTCACGGAAGGAGGAGCTCGGGGCCGCCGGGGAAGGAGGGATGGCGACCTCGTCGAAGATCTCCGTCGCTGTCGGTGAAGGGGAAGGGGGGAGGAGGAGATCGCTGTGGGGAAGAGATGAGAGGAGATGCAAAAAGTAGGGGGAAAAAGGAAAAAGTTAGAAAAATCGGGGAAAATAATAGAAAACGTGAAAAAGTGTTGAAAAATAGGAAAATATGTTGAGAAAATATGTGAAAAATACCAAAATTGTGGTGGAAACTTACATAAATTGTGAGAAGTAACTATCAAAATGGTGGTCGAAAGTAAATAACTAGCATAATGCAAATGAAAAGTAACTATCGTAATGTAAAATGAAAAGCAATTACCAAAATTACCAAAATTACCAAAATGCAAATGAAAAGTAACTACCAAAATACAAATGAAAAGTAACTACCAAAATAAAAAGTAACTACTAAAATGAAAAGTAACTATCATAATGCAAATAAAAAGTAACTACCATAATGCAAATGAAAAGTAGATACCAACATTTTTTTAGATTATTTTTGCACATATTTCCCCAAAATTGAAAATTGACCACAAATATTGGAAAGTAACTACAAATATTGAAAAGTAACTACCATCCTTATTTAAGCTGATATTTGCACATATTTTCTCTAAATTCAAAAGTGACTACGAATATTGGAATGAAATTACAAAATACTGAAAAGTAATTACAAATATTGAAAAATGAATTCCCCTATAAAAATTGAAAAAAAGTAACCACCGTGGAGATTAACTACCAATTAAGTCAATCATACTTTTTTGATAAGTAACTACCGTGAAGAAGGGCCCCCAAAATTTTTCTTCATTTATCCCATATTTTTCTTATTTTAGTTGATTTTTTCACATATTATTGGTGAAAAGTAACCACCGTAGAAAGTTACTACCGCGAAAAGTAACTACCGCGGAAAGCAAGTATGGTAGAAACTAAAGTTATTTTTCATTTTCACAAATGCAAAATGGAATTCCCCTACTAATTTTCTTGATTTCCCCATAGCTTCCTTATTTTAACTAATTTTTGCACTTATTTTTTGTAAAAAGTAACTACCGTGGAAAATAACTAGTAAAATTGTGGAAAGTAACTACCACTAGCATTGTAGAAAGTAACTACCACTTAAGTGAGTCCTATTTTTTGAAAAGTAACTACCGTGGAGAAGGAGCCGTCATTATTTTTTCAGTTATTATTTGTGAAAAGTAACTACTGTATTTTCCCAATATCAAAAAGTAACTACCAAAATGAAAAGTGACTACCATAATGAAAATGAAAAGTAACTACCAAAATGAAAAGTAACTACCATAATGCAAATGAATAGTAACTACCAAAATGAGAGTATAATTTCCCCACTAATGTTCTCGATTTTTCACATATTTTCTTTATTCTAACTGATTTTTTCACACATTATTTGTAAAAAGTAACTACAGTGGAAAGTAACTACCGCAGAAAGTAACTTCCATATTTCATGAAAAATAACTACCATATTGTATGAAAAGTAAGTTCCATATTTTTTCACAATATTTCCCACTATTTCATTATTTTTCCACTATTTTTTCCAATTTTTCTGAATTTTTCTCATATATCATAGTATTTTTCTTCATTTTTCCCTTTGTTTTCTCTCTCCCCGTTACTTACTCCCTCCAACATTTTTTGTTTTATTTTTTCCGACGGCTTAGAGTCGCTGGAGCTTGATCGTCGGCGAGGAGGGACGATCGGCGGTCGAGGAGATCGGAGGAGAGGTTGGTCGAGCGTGGGTAGTCGATCCAACGGCTTGGATCGTGCCGTTTACCGGCGGTTTAGGCGGATCCAAGGTACATCGTCGGTTGGAGGCGGTGGCTTCGTCGGAGATGGGGAGATCGGCGTCGGTGATGGGGATCTGGACCATATCGTGATGTTGTCGGTGTCAAAGAAGGGGAGGTCGTCGGCGTCGGTGATCGGTGATCTGGACGGGGAGCTCCGGGATGATTGGACGCGATCTCGGAGAGATGATGGGTCATCGGGGAGATGATCGGACGCGGAGCTCTGGGATTTGACGGCGTGCTCGGGATCAAGATGGACGAGGAGCTTCGGTGATGGGTTGGCGACGGACGGGATCTGACGGCGTGCTCGGGATCGGCGACGGACGAGGAGCTCCGATGATTGGCGACGGATGGGATCAAGACGGATGAGATCGCGACGGACCGGATCAAGAAGTAGGTGGCGCTTGGGATCGCGTCCTCGATCGTGGGAGATGGTGACGGGGGCGGGGATGGGAGGGAGATCAAGGAGGAGAGGAGGGGAGCCGGGGAGATCAAGGAGAGGAACTCATGGTCGTGGGAGATCGAGGAGGAGGGGAGGGGAGCCGGAGAAGTAGATGGCGGTGGGGATGGCGCCGGGAAAGGAGGTGTCACACCCCGATCCAGAAAACCCATCCAGGACGGGGCATGAGGGTTCCTATCACTATTCATCTTCAATCGGCGCGATACAAAGCGGAAAAGACGGATAATTTAAACAATTGTATTCCAGAGACGAAACAGATTCAATTCATATAGCATCAAGTTGTACAGTTACAAAATTCCATTCTAAGACTCCCAAGGTAAAGATATAATACAAGATTCCAAAATCCTCGAAAGTTACAACATATACATATATATCAAAAGGGTACAACAGGTAATCCTCCAGCAACCTCAAGCGCCTCTGGATGTACTCGCGCCGCCAAATGCCGATCCTGCCGGCTCCACCGAAGAAGAACTGCCGTCTGCACCTGCAAACGCAGCCCGGGTAGGAGTGAGCGATAAGCTCAGTATGGTTCTACTCTACGGCACACTGAAAGGAGGAAAACAACAACAATGTTGTCTCCTAGCTCAAGTCTAACGGATGCCACGGGTCCCACAACCCTGTTGATGTCCCAAAGGCTCCTGTCTTGAAACCTCTCTCCTGAACAAGTTACCAGGAGGCCAAGGAACAGTAACATGCAAGATCACCCTTACCCAAGCTGGAATATCAAGCCTTGGGAACCACGTCGGGAACACATCAACATCCATCCTTATCACTTGGCTTTGGAAGACAACACGACCTCTAAACCTCAAACACTGATTAGAGTCAACTAGCGTGAATCATCAAAGACATGAGACTTGATCATACAATCACACCCTACTCCTGACTACCCATCCACGGTCCTAAGGCTAGATCCGAGCTACCCGAAGCCTCGGATCGGCGACCCAAACCATCGCCCGCCTAACCCCAAATGCCTCTAATGCACACAATGCATGATCTTAGGCAAACATCTATCCTAGATGTCTCTACATGCCACATTATCATTTACAAGTCCAACAGATATACAATAGCCCTCGGCACTCGCCGGCAAGAGGCTAAGGTTTCACAATTCCTCATTAGCTAGCACTCATAGCTAGCTAATGGCTAAGCACACCATTAAGCAATTAACTACATCCATACATGCATTAAATGCAATTGAAACCATAGGTTTTCCCAAAAAGGAAAGAATACTCGAATCGATCTCAAACTAGATGGAAATCCTTTGAAAAACCCCATAAAATCTACATGCACACTTCCCAACATACTTAGATACTAATAACAAATCAAATCCATCCAAGAAAAGCCAGAAAACCAAGTCCAAGGGGTCACGGACGATGTCACGGTCGATCCGGAGATCGACCGTGAGACCACGGACGATGTCACGGTCGATCCGGCGATCGACCGTGAGACCAAAGCGAAGAAAACCAAGGGCGACGGTCGATCCACCCATCGACCCTGAGAAGCCCAAAACCAAACAGCGCCTGACGGTCGATGCGACGGTCGATCCGACGTTCGACCGTCAGGTAAATGGCGAAAGGGGGAAGATCCCGCGGTCGATCCATGTATCGACCGTGGGAGGCTAAAATCCCGACAGAGCCTGACGGTCGATGCGACGGTCGACCGCCAGGCCCAGAAAGAGTAAAACAACACTTGACGGTCGATGCACCGATCGACCGTCGAGTCTTAGGCACAGTTCATCAGAACAGTGCCGAAAATCCATTTCTTTGGATTTCAAGGATCAAATCAAGTTGGAATAAGATGAAATTTTGCAAGCAAGTGTATTTAACAATGGGGAAGCTAATGGAATGAAGAAATCCAGTTTTTGACGGTTAAATCTCCTATCTAGATCCAAATGGACGAAAACCGACGAAACGGCGATAATACGGAAACCAACCGTTAGAATACGGAAAATGAGAGATAGGAATACTTCAAATCCTTCACACTACATGCACAAGGAATTACATAGCATTCTAACATGTATTTCTACAGCGAAAGTGCATAAAACCTATCCTAGGAGAACCCGATCCTAAGATCGAGGTAGAAACACCTATTGAGTAAGTAGGGTAGCTCCTCCACGCGTCCAACTGGTCAAACCGCCAAGATCCGCGCTCCGAAGCCTAAGTCTCCAAACCCTAGCTCAGCCGAAGGAGAGAGAAGGGAAGAAAACGACAGGAGAATGAGAGAAGGAAAGAGAAGAAAGGGGCAGGGCTTTTGTAGAAACTTCAGATCTATCTCAGGCGTCCGATTCGATCTTTTCCGATCGAGCTCCGATCTTCCGATCGGACGCAACCTAGAGATTCTAATCAAACACATACATCAATCCAAGGTCGTGGGTGCAACGCGAGTGTGAAACCGACCACCAGAGGGCATATTTACCAAAATGCCCCAGGGGTCCAAACCGCCACACGATCGCCCGATCGTGCCCGACGCGGAACCAAACCAACAGGAAACCGGTTCTCGACCCACGCGGTCGAGCCAGGTCTGAGGGACTGGCCCTCACAGGAGGTGGCGACGGGGGCGACGACGGGCGGCGACGGGGGCGGCGACGGGGATCGACGACGGGCGGCGACTGTGACGGCGAGCTCGGGGGTGGGGGTTGAAATATATATATAAAAATATATAAAAGGGTATTATGGTCTTTTTTATTCTAAAGTGGTATTAAAAGACTGAAGATCTTCTATAGGGGACCAAATGACAAGTTGGTCTCTAGTAAAGGACCATTTGACAAATCCCCCTCGCAAATATACCCTACCATTACTCGTCGTCAAAGTTCGCTTAAAATATTACAAAACTACTTGGTTTAATAATGTAGAGTGCTATATGGAAATATAGAAAAATATCAAGGGGTGTTGCGATTAATAATCTCGAGGGATGTTGCAATAAGAGTATTTATATTTTTTCATTTCACTAATTAACAGAATATGACAAAGTGCTTCTTTTCATTAGGTTTTATAGCAATATAAACTGATAAATAGAGGGACCGGGATGCAAATACCAATTAGAACAAGAGCTTTTTAGGAAATTCGATACACTAGTTTCAGTTATTCCTCTTATTGGATCATTGTCTAAAACAAAATTTTGTATCATTTCAGGACAACCTATTAGTAAGCTGATATGGACCAATTTATCATATTGTGATATTATTGATGTATTTGGTAGGTGTTAGAACAGAAATTTGACCGTTGACCGGGACTGTAGTCAAGGTCAAAATTTATTTCCACATTCAAAAATCAAGAGATTGTATTTTAGTTCAATTTCTTCGAATGATCGAATCAGAGGTGTTGAAGTGTACAAAGAAGTTATTTGGTTGATGATGGAGTTGATGGAAATGGTTTATGAGCAGTTACGTGGAAAATGGTGAGTGATAGATAAAATAATGGAAGATTGAGAATGGATGATAGGCTATGTTATAACTACTCCTATTTTAGATAGATCTACACCTATGAATAGTATTATGGTAGCACTACTCTTAGGAGAATATGGTAATTCTACTCCTATGGAAGAAATTAGTGTAGCACTACTCTTAGAAATGAAGGACTGGTTGCAGGAATTTAAAAGAAAGATAAACTTCATTGCTGAATTTAAAAGGCTACATTGATAATAAATATGAAAAGACTACACGAAGATAAAAAGCTGGTTTGCTTTAATGGCCGGGGCTCCTTTTCCTTCTTCCTCTTCGCTTTTTATAGAGTTTCTGGTCACCACTTTTGAACTGTCAGAAACTGTCTTGAATTGTTTTGGAACTGCTCTGAATTGTCAGAATTGCATAACTGGGCGATATCTTCATTTATTTACGAAACTGCCACTAAACAACATCCTTTTTCATTCCTGCTATTTGGCTGATGATAACCTTGGAATATGGAAAAACTCTGAACACGAAAATTGTAGGTCTTCGAATTCTCTTTCCATCGGTGCAAAAATCAACTCATTTGGATATCGTATGAGAAAGGTATCGCCAAAATGGTCAGTTTTCATTAATAACTATTATTTAAATATGACCAATAAGA
This sequence comes from Narthecium ossifragum, assembly GCA_963920575.1. Lineage (NCBI taxonomy): Eukaryota > Viridiplantae > Streptophyta > Magnoliopsida > Dioscoreales > Nartheciaceae > Narthecium > Narthecium ossifragum. Next base: position 4,018,802 of record OY986975.1, read on the forward strand.
ATTTGACCGATAGAGTTTGGCCAATATCGGTCATTCTTTGACCGATGAAACTTAGAAATTCGTTCATTATTTACTCTTTTATCATTGGACACTTTGACTATTAATTTGATACATTAAATGACCGAATTTGGAGATGATGTCAACAGTAAAGTTGTAGATCTTTTCGTCCTCTTTCCAATGGTTCAAGAATCGGTCAGTTTGGACATTTGGTGTAAAAGTTATGACCAAAATACTCTAACTATATCAAAGCCAAAGATATGGACGATTTGATGTTAATTTTGTTTTATTTACGAAATTGTCATTGATCTTGCCAATCGCTCAAATGGCCATATTTATGATTAACAGTAGGATATGTATAAATCTTTCTCGTTACTACAGTTATTTTCCTCAGTAACACTGGGGTATTTGTAATAATGAAAATAACCAAAAAGTTTAACATAATAATTGCTACCTAAGATATTAAGATGACAATGGATGTCGGATGTCGATATAGATCCGCCTCCGACCCGTTAAAAGGTTCAGATATCCGATAACCTGTAATAGAGGTTTTGGATTGGTTTCGGATTCATAACAAATGGATACGGATGTATGGATACGGATTCGGATCTGTGCATGATCCGACCCGACTCTGACGTCGAAGGACCCATGGATGGGACTCTTTGTCTTATAACCCGGGTCGAGACATAGCCGCTACTTTTATTAACCCCCCTCCTTGCCGGACTTCCGCTCCGCCGCGCGCCGCCGGAGACCGCTGACGGATGGCATCTCCGGCCGCCTCTCAGTGACGGCTCCTCCCGCCAATGGACCATCTCCCTCAGCAGGAATCGCTGACGTGGAGGCCGCGGCCCTACAAAGGTTAGCTCTGGGATTTCGAGGGTTGTCGTTTTGAGGAAGTAGGTGTGATTTAGCTCGAATCAGCGGGTTAGAGCTCCCGATGGTTGGTAGTTTTGGCTTCTACTGACATTAAAGTTGTTCTTTTATGATTTTTTTTTTGCTTTAAATTGTTGAAATATAGTTGAAATCGGAATGTTTCTTTAAAAAAATGACCTTTTGGCGAATAGATTCTGTTCCGCTCTCAATTATTCTTGTTTTACGCATTAGTTTAGACTTCCTTAGTGCATTGATAATTATAGGTGCATACGGTTTCGAAAGATCTGACGAAGGTTTTACATCTGCTCCACTGATTCGTATCTATATTTTCACTAATTGTATGCCATTTTAGTGTTTGTTGGAGTTTGATATGTGAAATGGATGTTGAATAAATTTTTTGTGTGGTGATGTTGCAGAGACAATGTGGCAGATGAACCTGGAGTCGAGCAGGATCATGGAATCTGGACTATATCCAGAGCGCCCAGGCGAGCCGGATTGTGCATATTACATTAGGACTGGCCTTTGTAGATTTGGGATGACTTGCAAATTCAACCATCCTCCTCAGAGGAAGTTGGTAGTTGCTCAAAGCCTGCTTAATTGTCTTGCAAATTAATCAATTTAGCTTATCATGACTGTTGATATCACTCATCCATGCTGTTTATCAGTGACAATTTGCTAGTTGTGAAAGTCTTTTGGGTTACTCTTGCTCATTTACTAATTTAAATGATCATGACTATTGGCGCTGTTGTTTCTTTTCTTTTAAGAGATTATTCCTCTTTGTGAAATTATACACCTTTCCTCATGGTCTCTTTCGTCCCCATTTTGTAAGTGATAATTTGGTCATTCATGTGTGGCTATTGCCTCTGGTGACAAATATGATTTTTAAATGACTTCTTTGGCTTTAACCTATAGGATCCATGCTTCAAGAGGAGATGATTTGTTATAAAAACCTTGCTTTGTGCCTTCTTTTTCCACCTCTTTACTCATCTTATTGGGATCTTTGAGGTTCGCTCCCCTTTGTAACCACATCCCATGCATCTTGCCTCGCTTTGCTTGGCAAGAAAATTTATAGTGTTTTACATCCTTAGAAATTCTGTGATGAGGAGGGTTTGCAAGAAATGGCAAGGAATATTGTTGCAGTCTTTGCCTAGCACAAGCCCTGCATGGAACGTCTTCAAGAGGAAAAATTTACCTGGCACCAACCCGTTGAGTATTCATATTGTGCCAGTAAATGAATGATACAGAGAGTATGAGTTAACAGAGCCTAAGTGCCGAATAAATTGTTGGTACATGTCCACTCCAACCCGCACAATAATCAATGAGTGACCAATCTTATTGGATGAACAACATACCCTCCCTTCCCCTATCTCTGTTTCACATATACATCACTACTGTTAGAGGCTGTACCAGTAACCTATTTTTATGGGGCTTCTTTTGCAAGTAAGAAGCTGATCGTCCTCTTCTAGTCATTTATCTTGCTGCCTGCATCTTTTGGAAATAGGCTTTGGGCATTGGATGAAATCCGACATATATACTTTTTCCAGGCTGCAAGGAGGACTATTGCCATTGAAACCAAGACGAATTGCCCAGCAGCTGACATAACTGTTGTGAAAGTTGGCAGAATGAATAGCCATTTTGCACAATATACATATACATGCTTTCATCCATAAACATGTACACTGTGTGTATAAGAATACATACATACAAATTTGCATAGATACATAATGAAAAGAAAAATTGCAAGTATTGCAAGTTGCTAATTAGTGGATTGTCAATTAGCTTTGAGATATGGCTTTTAAATGTTTGTTGAAATGCTAATTTTCCACCTAGGGCTATATTTGAGCATGCTTTTGGAATCATTTGAGAGTTATAGTGGAATTAGTGGTCTTGATTACATTGTTTCAAATGATAGGCTGTTGCGGCGGCAATGATTACGGGTGGGTATCCTGAAAGACCAGGACAACCTGAATGTCAGGTACCATTTACTGCTCCTTTTCCTTTCCTATTGTGAGTGGAAAATATGAAATGCGTTTACATTTATATGAAGTTTATTTCCTGAATTTTTGAAGTAATATGTAATGCTTCAGTGAGGTTTAAGTTGATTTTTTCTCCTATTTTATTCAGTTGGTTAATGCAGTAGAGCAGTGTGGAATCATCCAATGGATTGATGGTTCAATAATGAACCTTTAGAGCACCCCATTTCAAGCTTTGTAAGCAAAATAAAAGACAAAAGGAAGGGGATTGTTTTCTTTACTTAGTTAACTGTTGCTTAACAAATCACCACTATAGTGCTGGGAACCGTTCAGTACCCCTTGTGCCATATATTTTTGACTCGAAGGACTCTTGATAGAAAAGTCTTGATTCACTTACTTTCTCATAACTTTAATGAAAGTTGAGTCTTAAAAAATGCAGGATCCTTCAGATAAGTGAAAGTAAAATAAGATTGAGAGGATATTACCTAGTTGTATATTAGTCCCTATGTAAGTAACTTATTTAAAATGAAGAATTAGAAACACTCGCCCCCTATCACTAATAAACTATGGATCATGAGAACGCCTATTACTACACAAAAATTTGAGCCCTTATTTTCGCTTCGAATGGATACTCACAGTAATTTTAGTAGTGGCATCTGGTTTATTCTGCTCATGAAATGTCTTTAGAAGAAGACAGATGATCAAAGTTTGCATTTGAGCTTTTCCATCTATTATGACAATGCCTAACTCGGTATGCCTCAATATTGATGAAGATGCAAAGTAGGTGGAAGTGTGCATATTGCCAAATTTTTAGATTTCTCTTTTAAAGCAGTTAGAATACAGAGTTGGGTTTAGAATTTCAAGATTAGATATTTGGATTGGAAAATTTCTCTTTCTATGGATGGATTCTGTATGCATAAAAAGATCAATAAAAAGGATCTGATGATGTCAGAGTCAATTATTGGGAAACATTTAGCCTACAAATGAAAGAATAGCACTCTGATTGATGGATTGTTGTGCAAAAACCTTCACCGAGTAGTGAGGTTAATTTCCACTTTTGAAGGTGATGATGTTCCTTCAACTGGTTAAGTTTTATATATAATTTGTTTGCCGCTACACGATGGTTTTCTATGCCTATATCTCAGTCATACAAGACAGGACTCGTGATTGTGATGCTTCAGTGAAGACCATTAGTAAATGTGAATTTTGATGACGTTCTGGATTCATCATTCCTTGCAGACAGCCTACATTAAGTCATTGATATCCTAGAATTAGATTGATCAAACCAATCCTTGATCTACTAGAAATGATAGTGTTTATGTTTAATATCTTGAATTAAATTGATGTCTGGAAGTTGCCTAAGATACTGTTTGTTCAAAGTTTACTGTGAAAATGGAACTTTTCACCGACATTTCGTACAACTTGCTTGCCGCCATACAGGTTGAGTTTTAGTTTTACAAAACTGGATGTCAATTACAAATTGATCCTCAGATTCTTTTTCTCACCAGTTAGAAAATTGTAGAGGTTAATTCAGTGATGGATTGATCTACTAACTTTTCTGTTCGCTTTTCAGTACTACCTGAAGACAGGAACATGTAAATTTGGACCTACATGCAAATTTCATCATCCAAGAAATAAAGCTGGAATTGCTGGAAATGTTGAATTAAATATTCTAGGCTATCCAATTCGTCCGGTGTGCACTTGTATTTTTCTGCTTTTGTTATTGTAACTATCTATTAGTTCTATATTTCGGTTAGTTATGTGCCACATGATTATTTATGAGTTTTTTTTATCTCTTTTCATTGCAGGATGAGAAGGAGTGTGCATATTATATCAGAACAGGACAGTGTAACTTTGGAAACACTTGTAAATTTAATCATCCACAGCCTTCTAGCACCATGGTTTCTTTACAAGGTTCTTCTCTTCATCCTACATTAAATTCGCCTACAACAACTGGACTGCAGTCTTACGTTGGGAGCTCAACAAACTTGCCCCTGTCAAGATCTGCCTTAATTGCGACCCCTCCGTGGCAGGGCTCATCGAGCTATAGTCAACTTATACTTCCTCAGGGTTTGGTTCAAATTGGCAACTGGGATGCACATGCTGTTAGTCTTCTCCTCTTCTTTGTCTCAATTGCTATTAGAAAACGCTCATTCTTTTGTGAAAACTTTCATTGAATATTTAGCATCTCATCATTTTTATCTGAGATTCTCATGGTGCATTTACTCAGCACATGCCTATTTTGGGTTTCTTCCTGTTAAAGTTTAAATGCAAATGGTTCAGAAAAAGAACCTCCAACCATTTATGTGCAAAATCTCTGTATCTTAGAAACCATTGATGATAAGGTTTTTATCCCACCATCGTGAATAGTTAAGAGTCAATCTGCAATCTAAGGTTGAAGCCCAAAGTGCATGATGTTATGCAGCATGCCAGTGTAAGCGCATACCAGTTGTCCCTTATTCTTTGCTCTATCTTCAAAGCTTCTTCTTACACTTTACAGTGCTTGAAAGAGAAGATTTGCTCGTTGTAGAGAAAGATTGCCTTTGGATCACAAAGCCATAATTCTTTTATTTTTCATACTTGATGGAAAAATGAAGGAATTCTTGTAGAAGAGATAAAAGAGTGAAATCTGTTGTGGTACAAGATAGAACATTGACAGAAGAAAATTAAGAAAGCAATTTTCTTTTGAAATGGTTCACTGTTAAAGTTGGTGATATCTTGCCTTAGATCTCTGTTGCCAGATTTATTTTCTTTTGGGCTTTTAATGGTGGAACTAGCGTTATTATGGTTTGCTGAACTTATTATAACTCGATGAATTTAGAAGATGGGGAAGCGAAGAGTTATGAGAAATCAGAGTCAGTGCAAACTTAAGGTTCTTGTCTCAACAGAAGCTGGTTCGAAATTTGAAAAATTGGATGAGAAGCTTAGTTGCTGTTTGTATGCTCGGGCCCCATGCTGCATTGAGAGACGCAGGATTGCTCGATGCAGCTTGGGTCTCGGAGCATGGGTTTGGGTCACTGCATCATAGCTCGATACCCCACCATTTAACTCTAAAAGATTCCTAGATCCAGCAACGCGTCATACTGCAAAATGCAGCCAGTTGAACCATCACCTTCCTCAGTTATCCCCTCCTCGTGAGGTAAATGAGATGTGGGCGCTATAAAGCAGTTTGGATTTTGAAAGCAATTTTCTGTATGAGCCAATGACTTGATTTTTTGCAGCTTGAGTATTCTGTGTGGTAGGTATTGTCAGTATTGCTCAAATCAAGGGATCTATTCCCCCAACCTCTGGTTTTGATGGCATAGAAGTGCAATATTGATATGCGGGACAATGCATGATGGTATTTCAGAGGCATGCGATGGTGTGGAGACGTGGGATGGCACACGGATTGACTGGATGGGATGGTTCAAAAGTGCTGGGGATGACGCGTGATGGTGATGCAGAGTCGCCGGATGGTTTTGGCATTGACTTTGGCTTGATGTACTACCTGGATGTATTAGGATTTTAGCCCATACAGGAGCCTTTGAAGAATTTAATAGGGCTGTTGCCTCACGAAGCTAGCGTTCGTTGCTCAATTAATTGGTAAAAAAAACGAGAAAATAAGATAAAGATGAGACTTTGGCTCTGCTGTACACTGAGAGATGCTTCTGCAGAACTACTTATATGCTCCCTTCTAAATGATATGTCTAGGGCTAACCCTTGTGTCATCCCCAACAGAGGTTTTGGATACCCTAATCTCATGTTATGTCTTGTACACTCCTTGGTGTTCTATGAATCTAATTCAGCAAGTGATTGAAACCAGTTCCTCTGATACTTGCATATTTCTATTTCTTTTTGCTGAAATCCGCAAAGTCTGTCCTGCCCTTGTAATTAGGATGAATGCGCTCTTGTATGTGTGAGCTTACCACTGTCGTTGAACCATATGATAACTTTGATTCAAATGGTTGATGTTGGATTAGCTTAAATTAAAAGCGCAGCATAGTTATCTTTTATGATAATGTTATGGCTCTGTGCAAAAAAATATTTACATATTTCATCACAGTCATCCTATATATGATGCGGATTGCATTCATATCTATCCCACAGTAACCTGGTCTTTGCAACATTGTGAAGCCTAGTTGATGAAATATTATGTCTTGTGAAGTATGCAGCATTGCCCATAGCAGACATGTTTTTAACAGCTCTGCATTGTCATTTGATATATCTAAATCTTGGTGCAAGCATATTGTTTAAATATTATGTAACACGTTCATGTCTGGTCTCTGGGATAATCCATAAAGCACCACATATGCTAATTGCTCAACTGCTGACATGGATGACAGTTGTTGCTTTGAACTTCGTATCATCCCCTGGGAACTCTGCTTATTATCATTTGCTTTGGTTAATGAAAAAAATTAGGCTACATGCCTAACTTCCTGGTAGTTTATGTTTAATGTACTATTATGTCTATGATCCTCTATCATTTTTCCAAATATCTGTTAGGTATCCATTGAATTGAGCAATATTCTGCAGGAACAATTGAGGTCTGCATCTCCTCGTGAAAGCAAGCAACAAACTCCAGTAGTTGCCAAACTTGCTGGGACTTCACGGCAAAGTGGAGCTAGCCCAGAAGTTCGAGGAACGATCTCTTCTTACCAATCTGGCTCTTCTCCTATCGGTTCGCATCCATTACAGGGGGAGAATGTATTTCCTCAGAGACCTGAGCAACCTGAATGCGAATTTTACATGAAGACTGGAGATTGCAAGTTTGGTGCAGTATGCAAGTTTCATCATCCAAGGGAGAGATCCACTCCGGTTCCAAGTTGCACATTGAGTCCATTGGGACTTCCTCTACGCCCAGTAAGTTGTGGCAATGGCCTAGTTCATTTACATGATCTTTTGTTCTGCTCCTTGTAGCTTAAAGGTTTTCTATGACTAGAAAGGATGTCTGATACAGCTAAGGATTCTTTTTGCATGCTCTTCTTTGATGTATAACATATACAAGATTAATTTCTTCTATGACCAAAAATGAATGCCAAATACAACTAAAGTATTATAGTTTCCTTCTCTTCTGCTATATATTGAATTGTCGTGAGATTTATGCAACATATTTGGACAGCATAATGTAGAGGTTCTTAATTTCACATTTTTGCTGCTGAAAGTCAGTTCCGTGCTCTTTTCTTGATGTCTCATTTGCTGAATGGTCCAATAGAGGAATGATTACTAGAGAGGTAAATTTGGATACTGGCAGTTTTAGTGAGACATGTAGAAGTGATCACTTTCAATGTTTCAGACATGCTGATTGAAGGACCTCTTTGATGTACTTAGGATGTATCTGAATTCACTCTACATTGAGGAAGTGGTACTGGTGCTACATATAGCACCCCAAAACATGGTATCATTCATGTGGCCCTTCACTGATGCAACCAGACTATGAATTACATTACAGAAAGCAGCCTTTAGTCCTAGAAATAGAAGCATTGTGCTTATTTGAAAGTCTGTCCTTTAATTTGGCTTAGGGTCCTTAAGTCCAACCACTGCTCAAATAAATGTCAGGCAGACAGCTGGCAGTGGAGGGTCGCAAGTCTCTCCATATGCTGAGAATATGGCTATCTGAATCACCCTAACTGGGAATCTCAACCCATGACCTCTTTTCAGTTTTCACACAATAGGCTTTCCTCATTGAGGTGCTAACTGCTAACTACCCATTCATCGTGTTGAGCACTGGGCTAAACAGACTTCAGCTGGCTCTTTTCTCGTGTGTTTCAGTACTGATCCTTCTTGATCTAGTCGTTCGTTATTTATGTTGCTTTATTTGCTCCTTACTTCTTCTAGCAAACTGACAATGGTGCTTGGTGTGTCTTTTTCTTTTGCTTTTAACAGGGGGAGCCATTATGCAATTTTTACTCCCGATATGGCATATGTAAATTTGGCCCAAATTGCAAATTCGATCATCCCATTGCATCGCCTATTGGATCTTATGAATACAATCCTGTAACATACACCTCAGCTGATGTCTCAGTTCAGCATTTACTCGGAGGATTTCCTGCATTATTACTGGCATCGGAAGAGCATATGGAAGCTGGCCAAGGAAACACCACACAACTCTCGCTGTCAGGGCTCCACAGAGTGAATTCCAATGAGGAAAATTTGGAAGCAGAGGGACCATATAGTCCTGAGGGTGCCATGCAACAAGCATCCTCCTTTGATTAGCATTGCGAGGATAAAGAAAACCCTCTGTACATAAATTCCACAGTCCTGAAGCTCTAAATATGATCCTCAATGCTCATATGAAGATGGATCGACTTTGAGAACAAACTCAAAAGCGTGAGTTCCACGTCTTCCTGTTGTAATTTTGTGTATCGATTGTGAAAAGAATGTTTTGTATGCTATTGTAAAATTCCATCTTCATTCTATTTAAAAAAATCTATCCAGAATTTGGTCCTCAGCAGATTTGTATGTATAGTCACTGTTACTTCGAGCATCCTTGTCTAAATTTCCCAGCCTTCTTGTATTGCTTCTCTTTAAGTTGATTACTGAGGTTGGTGTTCTTAAAAAAATAGAGCTTACATCAAATGTTCCTTTTGATTTTGGATTTTTCCACCACAGCTGATATTGTCTGTCAATGTGCTAATTTTACTTCTGTGCAACTATATGAAGTATTTTATGGTGACATACCTTTGATGCTGAAACAACTGACAAAAAGGTATGGATCAGAATATGTTTAAGCTTTTTTTACAGGTTGAGTTAGGATTAAGATACTGAAAATTTTATAAGAAATTATTTCATATGCAGTTTTTTATACATTCATTCAGATAGTTGGGGTACAACAAACACATGCACACAACCATGCATGTGACCCATGACATGATCATAGAAATTGTCACCTGGTAAGAGGATCAAATTGATAACAAACCCAGTATAAATTTTTTTAATCCTGACTCTATACTTGTTTTAATGCTAGCTTTGACTCCCCTGACAGCTAAAAGCCTGTCTTCTGGTTGGCTGCATGTGCTCATCATAGTTCTCTTTTCTTAGAAAGCATTGTAAACTTTTGTATAAAAAGAAAGTCCATCTGAGAATCAGGGGACAGACTTCTTGGGGTGGTCTGAAGACTACGAACTGCCCACATGAAGTTGTTGATGATGCATCATGACAGCCTCATTACACTATCACAGATGTGTGGATCTGACAATGTTGAATGCCCCCACATATCATGAACCATCTTTTAGAGAAGGGCAGTCTGAAATCATACATGCATATTTGTGTATATTATTCACAAATGAAATGTTACTGTTTGTTAGTCCTTTGGAGATTCTAGAAGACAGGGGAGCTCAGGACTGAGTTGGATCCTTCTATGCAGAGCAAGATTAGAATTGCCACAATTATCATGAACTTTTTGTTAAATAGGACCTGATATTCACTTTTTACGCTTTAGGACCCCTCTCATGTTTTTTTACATAATAGGACCCCATACACGTAGGGAACACGCGTATAAATTATAATACGCGTATAATTCTTGATTATACACGTATTATGATTATGCGTATAATTATTGTTTATACACGTGTTCCCCATACACGTAAGAAACACGCGTATAATTCTTGATTATACACGTATCATGGGTACGCGTATAATTATTGTTTATACACGTGTTCCTCATACACGTAAGAAACACGCGTATAATTCTTGATTATACACATATCATGGGTATGCGTATAATTATTATTTATACACGTGTTCCTCACACACGTAAGAAACACGCGTATAAACAATTATCATCAAGCTTTCATAGAGAAGTTTTTTTTTCGTTTGATTAGATGAGCCTACCGGCTAATCTTTCATGGAGAAGTTAAAAGCTATGGAAAATTTAAAAAGTACCTATGTGTTTCACCTGTATGAATGTTCTTACTCCTTATCACAAGATGAAGGTCAGGACAATAATATGTAACAAGACACAAGGACTTTAATGAAGAGACCTTTAAAGCACATTTTATCTGCCATCTCCTGCCTTTATTTCCACCATAGCTGTTGGTTGTATTCAGTGTCCCTCTTTTGCAGAACAGCATTCCCTGCTGGATTTTAATCATGAGTAGGTACATTTATTCGGAAGCAGAGGAGTTAATTACACATTAAATTTAGGGAATAAGTGAGTGATAATAAAAGTAATTGATTTTTCGTAAAATTTCAACAGCTACATTCAATTAAGAATCTAAAAATAAAAAAAGGATAGAAGAGGAATTAGCATAAGATTGTGCACATATTCGTGTGTGATAAGCAGAAACAATCAGTAAAAATGCAAGGTTATAACATACACTGGAGAATTAAGAAGAATAACAGTTCTTTAATAACAGCAGAATACATACTGAATAACTCGTTATTCAGCAACCCGGGAAACATCTCATCGAATCACTCAATGATGTGAAAGAAGAATAACTGGATATCTTATCACAGTTCCGGACAGGTAGTGAATATCCAGTAACAGATTTGTTAAGGGCTGTTTGGTAGCTCAGGACTGGGTGGAGTGGAGTCACTTTATGGAGTGTGGATTTTTACAAAGTGAAGTCCTGTGAAGTGTCTTATCAGTTTTTACTATTTGGTTGGTGTTGAAGTGGAGACTGAGGTGGTGGAAGGCCTCTAGGGCTTAGCTACTGAGACCGAGCTCCACGGGGACATCACCGGCTCCATCAAGCGCCTTGAATCCAACCTGCAGGGATCCCTCTCCCTCCCCATGAATGAGATCCGCACCCTCCTCCACCTCTCCTCTCTCCTTTTAACCCACTCCCACAGCCTCAAGCACGCCCGCTCCTACCTCGAGCGCGCTCTGCTGCTCCTTGCCCCCGCCACCATTGACCTCAAGCTCCGCGCCCATGCGCTCCTCGCCCGCTGCCACCTCCTCGCCGGCGCCACTGCCCCACTGGAGGGTTTGGAATCCGAGGAGTGCGTGCCGGTCGATGAGATCAAGACGAGGGTACGGATCCAAGGATCTAAGGGATTGGGTTTTAGACGGCGAGATCGAGACGGTGGCGATGGTGTCCGACGGTGAGATCATGGAGTAAAGGCGTTGGGCGGCATGGACTGCGAGTGGGAATAGAGAGGCGGGTGGCGGTGACATCCGGCTCCCTCTTTCCCTCCGGATTCTCTCTCCACGCTTCCGTTGACGCCCTCTGTCGAAACACCGCCGTCGAGGGGTGGTTGAGGAGAGATGTAGGCAGCCCGGCTGAAGAGGGGTGGTGGGGGGTATTTGTATCTTTTTAGCCCAATCCACTCGGCCGACTCTGGCCAAAGAGTCAAATGATTGACTGGAGCCCTTTTCAAGAATGCAGTCCCTCCACTCCATCGAGTTGATGGCCCAATCAGACAACCTAAAGTGAAGGAAGTGCCGTCAGTCCACCCACTCCACCCTCCACTCTTGACAACCAAACACCCCTTAAACGATTTGATAATGATGCCTCCGGAGGATGACTGAATCCAGAACAAACAATTACAAGCGTGTTTTAAAATACGCACCCTCAGCTAGCAAATATCAGATAAAGCAGTAGCAATAAATAAAAATAATCACATAGCAAAGTGTTGAACCACAAAGAGTAAAATCATCAGCAGGCTTTTACATATCAGAGATGTTAACAAGAAGACTTGTCATTCAAACGTATTGGATAATGTAAGAACAACTTTGTACATAAATCATACGAGGACTGAAACTAGTACATCAACAACATTAACAAGCATTTCCAACATCATCATCGTTTAGAGTAATAGATATTCGCCTTTCATCTTTCAGATCTGAACCTTTTGATCAGATCAGTTTATTCATCGTACACTCTGCACATACAATCAGGTAAAAGGAAGGATTGTTGTATCATGAGGCAAGCACATAAATCAGCAAATGTAGGTTTATAAAGCACCAAAATCCTTCATCAATTTTAGAACATCCATCTTGGGGAAGACTGGACATCTCTTTGTCGGGGTTTAATGGGCTGCTCTGAGCTGTTCCTCTTCTTCATTCTTGAAGAAACAGTTGGGCTGTAATACTCATGGCCCCTCTGAGGTGTCGCTTGTGAGCGTGTCTTCCTTACAGGAACCAAGCTATGTTGCTTCTGCAGGGTTCCCTTGCGTGGCAATGCATTTCTTTGGGTAGAAGTCCATCTGCTATAATTTACACAGCTCTGGCTTCTGCCGACTTGTTGAAAGTTGTTTTCTTTGGGACTTGGATAATTTCTGCTTTCCATAGTTTCAGCAGAGTACATGGTTTCCTCGTCACTGCTAAAACCATCCCCCTCATTCTGTAAACCTGATATCTCCACTGGAGATGAACTTGATTGCACCTCACTCTGACAATCCTCTTGGCAAGAGTCAATCGGAACACTTGTATGATCAGATTCACACTTGGCTTGTAGCGTCTTCCCCAATGCATGGCCACCTTCTGCAGGTGTATTTCGAGATTCAGATTCTGTAAAATTATTAACATCGGCATTTGGAAGCAATTGTTTCAGAGGCAGTGGCAGAACAATAGATGTCAGATTTCTAGGAGGAAAATTGATATCTAAGAGCTGAAGCGGAGTATATTCCTTCTTCCTTATGGGCCCAGAAGTCAATCTTGGGGATTCATAAATCTCTGGTGTTGGAATTCCCTGTTCATGTGTAGACTGCAAATCGGCTAGTGGGTTTTCCTCATGGCTTATGTTTCCATTGGCTGAGCCACTGGATCTGGTCTGATATCTGGACTTTGAAACTATCTGCGTAGATAGAGATGAATAATCATCAACCCCCTCCGTGGACTTGAAAACCCGTCGTTGGGTAAAAGAAGCACACGAATGTTCACTCTTATGTCCAGCTGACATCAACCGCATGAGAGGTAACTTAGGCTTGCTAAGTTCATCCAAGCTCCCTTCCCAATGTTGATGTAACCAGTCACATATAATAGGAATAGGAATTCCAAATTGCATGGAAGAGTCATGTTTCCACGACAGTGATGATGATGAGGAAGCAGACGAAGATTTTTCCGCGGGAGATGAAGCAAGTTTCATGGGATCGCAAACCATGAAAGCAAGATTTCCTTGGTCATCAAAACCAGCAGACCCAGGGCACCATATCAGACCATCAGCTGAAAGTTTTATAAGGTTGTCAGTGGCTATCACCACTTTTCCTTCACCAACCATCAGATCCCTTTTATCTGTGTGACCTAAAAGGTAAACTAGACTGCCCAGGTTAAGACTCGGATTGCAGCAGGTTTTTAAGTAATGAGGCTGCTGTGCCTGTGAGTTCGAGTCAGCATCCACAGTGTCAAGCCCCACAATTGTAAGGTCGAGAACAGAACTTGTCATAAAAAACCTGAAACATAAATTGGGCAATGTAGAAGCATCGGAACTAAGAAATCTGCCTAAACTTAATAACAGCAAAATAAAAATTCAAGGTGGTCACTGGTAGCACGAAAAATGAGCTCAGAAAGTGAGGAATATTCAATTTCATATATATTCTTAAACTGCAAAAGTAAATCATATTGAAGTGCAAGAAGCAAAGTCTAGATTACAGCTCTATGATGAGCTATAAGATATGCTCTCCAGCGGTAGAGTATTCGAATCCTTTTTTATCGATGATGTCATTCATATCTTATAAAGCATAAACCAAGTCATCAATGACACCAAAAGACAGTAACAGGTTGCCATTTCCAAACAGCTTTAATTTTCCACTACCCAGAACTGGTCCATTCTCACGTTAATACCGATAATTCCAAATGAAGAACTGCAAGAAATAGATGATGCTTGATGGTATGATGACAACTTATCCTGAAAAGACCACGGTAGACATCTAAATAGAGCAAAGATAGAAGAGCCCTAGGACCCTACCCATCAAAATAAGCATCAATTAGGTATTGGAGAAAACTCACTGGATATCCGCTACCTTCAGAACTCTAATCAACTAGAGGATTGCTGTTACCATACATATCATGCACATACCAGCGAATCAGAATATTCAGTAAAATAAAAAATTGCCCAAATATCCCTTCAAGCAAGATGCAGATTCCATATAGACAGTTGATGCCCCGAGGCCATTTCTTGTAAAGAATTAAGAAAGTGATATAAGTGAAAGCAATGCTATGGAAATGACCTATCCAAATCGAACCCGTGCAACCAATGCAATCGCAAAAGCATTAACATCAATCTCCATGTCACTTTCAAACAATCAACAATGAAACATTCATCTGATCGCCAACCAATGATCAGCACTGATTCTTTTTTTTTTTTTCGTTCTCAGATTGACACAAACTCTAACTAGCCAAAAAATATGATGAATTTCTCATCCAATAATTAATCCACTGCCACATATATGATCCTGGAGTAAACAAAACAAATCAGATCTCTATCGGATACGATCACAAGAGAGATCAGCTAAAGAGCAGCATAGAAATGCAGCAAAAGCCACGATTTTTTACAGCGAACAGACCGGAAAAACTAAGAAAAACTCCATCTTTGCAACCTACATCGTCACCAAAAGGTTGAACCAGGAAACAAGACAATGACCAACAAAACTACGATCTAAACACTAGGGTTTCAAGAGACCTGTGCGGGACGAGGCGAGCCTGGACCCGGCCGTGGTGGAGAAGGACCTCGGCGGCCTCCGCGGCGGCCAAGGAGGGAACATTGGTGTGCGTGGTGAGCAGCAGCCCCCGGTTGATGAGGAACCCCGTCCCCACGCCGCCGCCTCCTCCCACCCCGGCGGCGGCGCCACCGCCGGAGATGGAAGCCATTGCCGGTCCCTTACCAGCATAGATGCCCCCCTTCACCCTCTCCGTCCTCCCTACCCCGGCACAGAGGCACCACCCCGCTCCCTCCCTCCACACCCCCATTATCTCCAACCACCCACTCTAAAGGTCCTCTCTTTCTCTCTCTGGAGCTGGTTCTTCTCCAATGCAGAAGCCCTAGCGCGCCACCATCGGAGGACCTCCCGAGACGAGTCGTGACTCGGCGGCGACTCGGCCGGCGCTTCTCCGAGTTGGGTCGATGGACGGACGGATGGATAGATCGAAGTGGAGCTTCTCTACTATAGAGTTTCCCGGAAATATAAGTGCGAGGGGTGTCCAAGTAAATAAAATATAAGCAGGGGGCTTTTTGATAATGGTCTCATTAATTAACTTTTTTATTACATACCTAACAAATTAAATGATTAACTGATGTTGTAGAGCGCATATAATATGTATAAATAGGGTTTTATTGATTATTGGTGTATAAATGGGTTTGATTTAAGTGATTATTTTTATATTTTCTTATTTTTTAGTCCTATTTCATGAGCAAAAATTATGCTAAATATCATATTTCACTCTACAATCCTGGCAATATCACATTTACATAATGAAATGTGATATTTAACGATTTCAGTAAATTCTTATAACTTGAAATCTAAACGTTAGAGTGGATTTTACTGGATTTTGTTTGTTACCTCTACATTAAAGAGTTTTGCAAGGATGAGGTGGGGGTGGGAAAGTAATGCACATTTATAATGGAATGCAGCAAAAAAAAGAGGCATAAATGTGAGGAAAGATCACATGAAGAACTTTTGAATGGAGTCATGGGTGGGGTTGGGGGGTGGGTGATTAGTGAAGGGGGGAAGCATGTGAGGTTGGTAGCTAGCTGGTATGGCATGGAGGTTTTCAGCTTAAATGAGCTTGCAGGATTTTTTTTTTTTTTTTTTAAACATTCTTCTTTTATGTTTCTTTTCTCCTCGCAATGTGACAGATTCGATTTTCTTCGACAACGAGAAAAAAAACCTTAATGTTTGTGTTTGATGATCATATGCTTCTTGCACTTTATATTTTGAGTTAATTGGTATTTAGGCTTCTGAGAAGGGAATATTTGTTCAAAATATCGGATACCTTTTTCTTAAGGCATTTAAGCCATATACCTTTTTTAGTACTAAAATGTCCTTTCAAGATTCCCAACATATCTTCTTTTCTCAGTAACTGTTCGTATTACCAGTGAAAAGTAACTACCAAAAAATCTGAAAAGTAACTACCAATGGAAAGTAAGTTTCTTTCCAGATTAAACCAATGGAAAGTAACTAGTCCAAATTAACTTGAGTCTCAATGATGAAATCGTAGAAAGTTTGTGAGTTACTTTCCACCAAATTGTCAATAGTTACTTTCCCCCATTATCCAGCATTGTGAAAAGTAACTGCCACTTATTTTTCATTAATTGCAATCACTGGTTACTTTCCATTAGTTGCAATCACTAGTTACTTTCCAGTAGTTGCAATCACTAGTTACTTTTCATTAGTGGCAATCACTAGTTATTTTCCGCTAGTTACTTGCCGTCGTGACACACATTAAGAACTCAATATACTTTTCACAAATCGTGGTAAATTACTTTTCACAATACTAATATATGAAATATGGAAAATAACTTGTAATTATTATGGAAAGTAATTCAAGTTACTTTTCATTAGTTTAATTCGAAAAGTAACTCTCAAATTACTTTCCAAGATTTCATCATTGAGAACTCAAGCTACTTCCCACAAAATCATGATAAGTTATTTTCCATAATTCAGATATTGGTACCGTGGCAAGTAACTTAACACAATTACGCAAGTAACTTGAGCTCTCGATGATGTAATCGTGGATTTCCAGATAAAACCAATGGGAAGTAGCTTGATTTCCTTTCTAAGTTGAGTTGCTTTCCACAATTGTTACGTCACTTTTCACATGCATTACAAGTTACTTTTCAAAATCTAGATGTTAGTATTGTGGAAAGTAACTTACAAAGTTTGTGGAGAGTAACTTGAGTCAAAATTTAGTCAAAACAAATTGAGAAACATTTGTAAAAAATTTGATTGCCAATTGGGAAAAGTAACTAGCGGGAGACATAATTTACTTTTCAAAAATCAAAACAAAAAAGAAAAAAAAGAAAATAAATATGGGAAGGGAGGAGACAGCGGAATGACGCCTCCTCCCCCGATTGATCGGTCGATCGCTGAAGCCGGATCGGCGACGGGGAGACCGGATAAGTGACGGGTTAGCCAGATCGGCGACGTGGGAGCACGAATCGGCAACGTGGGGACCGGATCAGCGGCGGGGAGACCGGATCGACGGAGGGGGAGACCGGATCGGCGACGGGGTAGCCGGATCGGCGACGTGGGGACCGGATCAACGGAGGGGGAGACCGGATCGGCGACGGGGTAGCCGGATCGGCGACGTGGGACCAGGGATCGGCGACGGGGGACCGGATCGGCGACGGGGAGACTGGATCGGCTGAGGGGGAGACCGGATCAGTGACGGGGAAGCCGAGATCGGCGACGGGGGGGGGGGGGGGGGGGGGGGGTGATTATAGGGGCATTTGCATCCCATAGGGGATTATAGGCCCCTATATCAAAATTTGTTTTAGACCTATTGCCGAACCATATTTTTTTTCAGCCCCTATTGACCATTCTCCCTTATATTTTTCTATCTTTTATTTTGTTATTTTTTTATATAATATATAATCTTTGACTCTGGCTTAGATGGGTAAATAATGTTGGGGATTCTGGGGTGGGTTCTAGCGATGCCAGAGATGCGCCAGATACGACGGGATATCACAGCGGAAGAGATACAACCAAACCACAAACAAAGAAAAATAGTAGAGACAAGAGATTTACGTGGAAAACCTCCCAGCAACAACTAGAAAGGAAAAACCACGGACGACGGAGTAAGTCATCACTATGAGGGAGATATTACAAAGCCCTAACACTAGCAGAGAAAAACGTGAATCAGGTTATGTGAAAAACGTGAATCAAACATAATAACAAAAAAAGAAATAAGTGGAGGTTTTGGCATGTAGAATTCGTCATCTCTCCGTGGAGTTCATATTAAAGCCTAAGAAGATAACAGTGCAGCAAGATACGCAAGGTAAGATCATTCAAGTTGATGTTGCATTTGATGGTGTTTCTGGTACTTCAGCGATTTCTGCGGTATATGGATCGGATGAGGATAACATGGAATGGGTGTAGACCATTTCAGGCACCCAGAATTCTTTGTGCTGAATTAGGGGCAGTGGATTTGGCCCTTAAATACTCTAAACAATATGGATGTCATAGATTGTTTATTGAGTCTGATTCGCGGACAACGGTTAACGTTATTAATGGATTAAGTGTCTGGCCAAGGGAAGCTGAGGTCATGGCAAAGAGTATATGGTTTGAAATTTTACCTTTTCGTTCCGTCCTTGTAGTGCACATCCCTCGGTTTTCTAATGTTAGAGCCGACGATGTGGCGAGATGGTGTCATCGCTCCGGCAACCTTTTCTGGTGGGTTTCGGATGATGGAATTGTAATTTTGAATAACCTAATGTAAGAAATCTAGCCCGTTGTGGCTCAACTCATCAAAAAAAAGAACAAACAATAGAAAAAAAAAGTTTGGTGGGAATTTTCTAAACTTCTCTTTAGATTGGAAAATTCGATGACAAACTACTCGATTTGTAGCTAGAGATCTCATTGAAATTTTTGACAAAGTTTCACCTTCTAAAAAATGCATTCCTCAACAACTCTAGTAACGATGTAAATGATGCATTGCTCCATCCATTAAGACCTTAATGAGAAAGAATGGCATGGTAAATGAAAGCTTACTGAACTTCGAGCCGAACGCAACTAGGAAAACTAATAAGATGTGATGTGCATTTTGCACACTCGACGTGCCCGCCTTTGTGGCCCCAGGTTGTTCAACAATCTGACACATCATTTTCATTAGGCCTCACTTAATAATTTGTTTTAAACTACCACTGAAGTTCACATATGTTTTTGAAAACAATTCACTGATTAAAACTTCAATGTGAGATGATCGCTATTACCAGGGCATGCAGGACGCTCACGCTCGGAGAGTTAGGGATCTTGTCGTCGAATCAGATTCATTGGATGCGATTCGAATCCCGAATAGGGCTCGGATG
>OY986975.1:4038727-4143149 GCA_963920575.1 Narthecium ossifragum
TAATCGTCAATATAGAAACAGAAGATATGTGTTATTTTGACAATATCAAGAAATTACGGTAAAACTATTTGGATAATCTCCATTACCATACTTCAGTTTATAAACCAAGAAAATGGATGGAATCTCTTTTACCACAAATAAACGTATATTTTGAACATTTTTATAAAAAATTAGATGAGTGAAAACCACCTACTTATAGTAAGTGCATTGTCAAAAATATTTTGACACCCAAAAATTGGAGATTTAGTTCTCATAGACCTCTCCCTTTTAAAATTAAGGGGACCTATAATTTTAATTATTGGGATTATAAAGATGCATTTTATTTATTATTATTATGTGAAAATGATAATCAAAAGCATACTTGGTTTTTCAAAATATGCCCTGAGATCCTTCATAAGGATATTCCCATATGGATTTATAACTGGTTGTACAAATATGGTGTCGAGTTAGAAATACTGCCAACTCCAATTGGTGAGCTTTATGACAAATGGGTAGAAACCCATCCTATTCTTCATCTCAAAAAGGAAGATGAGATTTTGGAAGGGATGTATCCACTCTACTTCTTCACAGAAATAGAAATCCCTTGGATATGAAAATGGATATGTGGCTCTAGCACAGATGATCTCTATCTCCCTTGCCTCAAGCGGAGATATCAAATTAAATAGTGGAAAGCTCTTGATGTAAATACTAAGGTCTCTAAATTAAAAGAAATTATTCGAAGGAATGAAAGTGTCCTGAATCATAATATGGTTCGAGAAGTTTCAGAAGAAAACCATATGACTCAAATTAAATGAGCCTTTGAGAGAAAATTCCCTCAAGCTTCTGAAGAAGAAATTATGCAAAAATGTTATGAATATTTGAAAAATTAAATTACTAGCATTTTTATATTCTCATTCAGTAGAATGTCTACTGGATCTAAAGATATCGTGCAAGATACCCAAGATCCGTATGCCATGGATAAGGAAGATCGAGAGACATTATGGGACAGAGTAGTAGCCAGCATGGTTTGTGGTCGAGGACGATCTAGTGGAGCATCAACCAGTTAAAGCACAATGATGCGAACAGGAAGAATCTTCCTATTTGAGGTGACATAAATTGAAGCCACTTGGACGACCACCATCCATCCAGCACACACAATGGTGAACTCCTCACCAGAATTCAACAAAGAAAGAAAGAATTTTCTTTGAAGGGTGATGTGATGTAAAGGAAGAATCTCTTTATAAAGAATGTTATGCAATTGCATCTTCTTCTAATAGAACATATAATCATCCATGCATACATTAATTTTTTTTGTAATCAAGGCCGAAGGTCCTTATAATAGATCAAATCTCATGGAAATGTTTTCACAGTGTTAGGGCTTCTGAAAACACCTCCTTAAATAATTCTAATAATTCTAGTAATGATGTAAACGATGCATTGCTCCATCTATTAAAGCACTTCATGATAAAAGAATCATATGATAAAGTGAGAGCTTACTGAACTTTGAGCCTATCGCAACTAAGAAAAATTATAAATTGTGATGGCATTCATCACACTTGACCTAGCCGCCTTTTTGGTGCCTAGATGGTTCAAGGGTCTGTTAAGCCACATCATCTATATTAGGCCTCACTTCATAATTTGTTTAACTACTACCACTAAAGTCCATTTTTTTTAAACAATTCATCGATTAAAATTTCTATAGATTTTTGAATCATACGAGGGAAAATAATTTCATGAGCCTACTCTTATTGGCGTAGCCTGCCACAACACAGCACGAATTGTGTGCCACATTGGAAGTCATGTCAAGTGTGCATAATAACGCATGTGTGAATCCTTTAGTCCCGTTTGGTTTGGGAATAGAAAATATGAGGATAAGTGGGGATAAGAGATTTTGATGATAAATGGAAAAAATTGGGATAATTGATTTTGGACTTAGAGTAATTGAGGATAATAAGTAATAATTGAAAAATATGGTAACTCATTGATGATTGTTTAGAGATAAAGGGAGATAAAAGGATTTTAGATAGAAAAAGTTGTGATAATGAGTGAGCACAAAGATAGTTATTTTTGAGAATCGGGATAAATAAATAAGGGTAAATTACGGTTTTAGGCCATGTGGTTTTCACCATGTTTCATTTTGGGCCATGTGGTTTAAAATCTTTCAAACAAGTCCTTATGGCTTTGTTTTTGTAACACTTAAGGCCCTCAGGCCAACACCGTTAACCCCATTTGACGGCAAATGAGTCACGTGACATCACGTAATCTAGATTTGGGCCATGTGGTTTTCACTATGTTTCATTTTGAGCCATGTGGTTTAAAATCTTTCAAACAAGGCCATATGATTTTGTTTTTGTAACTCTTAAGGCCCTCAGGCCGACGTCGTTAACCCCACTTGACGGCAGATGAGTCACGTAACATCACGTAACCCAAACGGAAGGTATGTTGTTGCTTCGTCCTCCTTTTTTCACCATATTTGCCGTCAAGTGGGGTTAACGGCGTCGGCCTGAGGGCCTTAAGCGTTACAAAAACAAAACCATAGGGCTTTGTTTGAAAGACTTTAAACCACATGGCCCAAATCCATAATTTAGCCAGGTCACGTGATGTTACGTGGCTCATTTGCCGTTAAGTGGGGTTAACGGCGTCGGCCTAAGAGCATCCACATCAGATACTGCAAAAGAGCCCTTTACTGTATTTTAGAGTAGCTACAGTAACAATTTGTCAAAAAAACCAACTCCATCAGCTCTTGTCCAGATACTGCATTTTAGAGATGTGCTACAGTGATACTCTCTAGATGTGGAGTATCAATGTAGCAACTGTAAACCAATTTTAGTAATAAAAAACTTCCTCTACTCCATCAGCTCTTCTCCCAAGCCTTTTATTTCTTCTCCAAAGCAGCTGCTCTCCTCCCTACCCATCTTCTCCTTTCCGTGGCTGTCGAAGAGTCAACCATCGCCTAGCTCCTCCTCCTATCCGCCTCCATCTCCGGCGAGGTTCAACCCCGTGAGCCATTCTCATCTTCCTCAATCACTCTCTCCTCTTTCGCTGGCAGCCACCATCGCACACGCCGACAACCACTATCGTCCACGCCGGCAATCACTATCGCACCCGCCGCCAAGCAAGCTTCTTTCCAATGAGCTTCTCCTCCATCTACTCTTTTTCCTTTTGCTCTCTTGCACAAGCACCCATTCCCTCTCTCCAATCTCCCCTCTGGCCATTCTCGTCTTCCTTTTGCTCTCTTTTTCCTTTTCCTTTTGCCTACTAGGTGCTTGTATCTTTGAGCCAATGACTTAGCCATTAGGAAAATTTCCAGATTGCTTCTCCTTTTTAAAATGCAATAATATGACAGGAATTCCTCATGAAATCTTTACATAATTGCAATTACTTACCTTCATGATTGACTTAGCCATTAGGGAACAAGAACAACACATTATTTAACTAGAGACAAATGTTTAAATAATCCCTCTATAAAAAGTGTGATTCATGGATTCTTTGTTCAAAGAAGAGGAACAGAGTGAATGGCATTCAAAGTGTGACTAGCTATTATTCTAACCCATTCAAAGTGTGACTAGCTATTATTCTAACCCATGGAAAGGACTTGTTATTCAGATCATTGAATTCCACGTATGCCAGTAGGTATTGGCAAACATAATTTGACAAGTTCATTTGACCTTTTTTTCCCTGATTTTTGGTCCTAGAATTTAGGATACAATGCTGCTGGTCAGCTCAGAATGTCCAATAACCTGATGTTATGGCAATTGTCATGCACAACAATCAGTTTCACCATTTAAAAATGCAATTATGAACTTATCGTAAATCTAGTCAAACAAGCATGCAGATAAATTCTATATTATTCATGACTTTAGTCGTCAGATCTTTCGATACTGGTTCAAAAAACGATAGAACTCTTTTGCAGAGATTTCATAACATGTTCATCATACAAGTCCTAAAAATACAAGTTCAGCTTGAAGCTGAACAATAGGTAATACACAACCTGAAAGCAAACAGACTACCTTCAACACCATGTTGACTTTAATATATCACATCTTTTTATTATGTGCTCTAAGCACCTCTATCTGTCTGTTGAATGAAACTATATTGGTGACATCTTCTTCGATTGGAAGGATCAGAGGATAAAATCAAGTGAGGAGAAGAAGAAAGAACATGAAGATAAGATGAAAATGGCGGCGAAAGCACTAGAGCTGGAAGAAAGGAAGATTGCGCAAGAAGAAAAGAAAGAAGATATGCGTATTATGATGATGGATTTGAGCAAATTAAGTGATGATCAAAAACAATATATTCAATTACTTCAAGAAGAAATCATTGCTAAGAGCAGGAATATGTAATACATTAAAGTCAAATGTATCTTGAAGGTTGTCAATGTACGTTGAAGATTATGAAATTCAAATACTCTTTCATTATCATAATGCAGAATAACAATCACTTGCTACATTGATATAAGGTAGAAAAATAGTTATTACAACACTCTAATTCTAAAGGCATAAACTATGATTGGCCATGCCGATTCCATAAATGCTCGATCAGATCCGTCTGAAGTTGGGAGTGGACTTCTCTATCTCTGATTCTCAGGTGATTTTGTATAAAATTCATCAGCTCTGGTGTATGATCATGTGACAACGTTGACGGAGGACTTGTCTCAATCTGCTCATATGTGGAGGAAATATCTTGATGAAGGTATAGATGCCTCTCATCTTCGACAATCATGTTGTGAAGGATTATGCATGCTATCATGATGTCATTAAGGGTTTCTTGTTTGAAAAAACGTGCAGGTCAACGTACAATTGCGAATCATGCTTGAAGCACTCCAAATGCACGTTCAACATCTTTCTTTGCAGCTTCTTGACACTTTACAAAATGTTTAGTCTTGACGGTTTGTGGAGCTGGAATTGTCTTCACAAACGTTGCCCATGAAGGATATATACCGTCCGCAAGATAGTAACCCATTGAATAATTGTGACCATTGATTGAGTAGTTGACAGTAGGAGCACACCCTTGAACTAGTTCAGAGAATAATGAAGATCGTTCTAACACATTGATATCATTAAGCGCCCCCGGTAGTCCAAAAAATGCATGTCATATCCACAGATCATATGATGCTACAGCTTCCAAAATAATCGTTGGTTCATGAATATGACCGGTATACATACCTTGCCATGCAGCTGGGCAATTCTTCCACTTCCAATGCATGCAGTCAATACTCCCTAACATCCCTGGAAATCCACGATCTTCACTAATTGCTAGCAATCTAGCTATGTCGTCACTATTTGGTGATCGTAAATACTCATCACCAAAAATAGAAATCACAACTTTAACAAATTTCTTAAGACTTTGTATGGATGTACTTTCACCAACCCTCACGTACTCATCCATAAAATCCGTAGCCACACCATAAGCTAGCATTCTTATTGATGCAGTTACCTTTTGTAGAGACGACAACCCCAGCCTCCCAGCATCATTTCTTCTTTGCTGAAAATACAGTTCACGAGCTTCTATCTCAAATTGGATGCGAATAAAAAGATCACGACTCATCCGAAATCTCCTTCGAAACATATCGGCAAGAAACACCGGTAATTCCGCAAAATAATCGTAGTAAAGACGTTGATGGCCTTGTAAAGGATCGCGTTCAATGAAACGTCGTCGACTAGAACCTTTGCGTGATGTTGATCCTCTTTCCTTCTCCATGATTTGCCTTTCTGCTTCTAAGACTAGCAGATCTTCAAATTCTTCCTCGGATGACGAGTTTGAGGATGAGTCGTCGATAATTTTTTGAATACGATTGTAGATGGAACTCATTATGTAATTGGAAATTTAGACCGATAGAGAGAGAAATGAAATTGTGAGGAAAGAAAATGTCGCGCCCCGACCCGCAGGACCCAGACCGGGCCGGGACACGAGGGGGGAAACCTACAACTACTAGCCTCAACTGGCGGAAACAGTTGACAACAGGCACAAGGCGGAAGCGAAAACTATAACATCTATTAACAATTATTACAAAACAGTAATAATAGAGTTAAACAGAGTTCAGTACAACAAGCTACAAGGGATCAACAGTCCCCAAAAAAGAAGCTACGCCACCCACCGGGGTCTCCGCAAAAACACAAACGAAACCATCCTGACCCTCAGACATGGTCAGGATCCGGCACGCTGCCACGAGACTGCCGACGGGGAAGCACCGGAGGAGAACGGGGACCCGCACCTGCAAACACACAGTCCAGGTAGGAATGAGCAACAGCTCAGCAGGGTCCTACTCTACCACTCTCGCTAAGAAGGCAAACTCAAACGAACCAACCCTGAAGCCAAGTACTGAGGCTTGCCAAGGATCCCATAAATCCCGTCAACAACCCGAAGGACTCCTGTCCCAAGTACACCCCTCCGACAACAACTGCTCAGGGGTGGGCAGCTCCGACAATCCCTGACACAGGGTGGACATGACGCTACTGGTAGGACACCCTTCTCCAAGCGGGATCTCCACACTTGGCGGAACGACCGAAGTTAAGACTACCACCTCCCAGTACTCCAAGCCACAGAGCCAACAGGACCCCTAACTCTTGACCAAAAACTAAGTCTAGCCAGGGAGTCCATCGATCCCATCGATGTTCCCCTCCCCAAGGTTTCCTGTCCAACGTACGTCCCTCCGATAGCCACTACTCGAGGACTGGACTACCTCCGACGGTCCTTGACACAGGTGGGCCAGACGATACCTGTAGGACACCCCTGCCCATGCTGGACAACAGCATGGGGACGCAAGTCGGGTAAAGGCACCTAGCACTTAGCCTTTGATCACCGGAGTCCACGGGTCAACCCCACCCAGTCTAACCTAGCATGTCTAATGCACAGGAAACAGGGCAGGATGTTAATAAGGAAAGCAGTAACAAACAGCAAAACAAGGGCACACCTTCGGCCCATTTAAACTAACCACCCCGAGGGTCATGACTCCTTCAGTTTACCATAAAGCGATAAAGCGGCATAACCCATGGCTCCGCTATACTAAGCATTCCCGAGGGTTCATTACTCCCTCGGTTAATTACAAAGCAGTAAACATTAAGCATGATAGGCAACATGTTAAGCCCCGAGGGCAAAACCGTCAAAACCACTTGCAGGCGAAGCCCCGCGGGCAAAACAGCACTTAAAGCAAGTAAAAAACCTCTCTGCACCGAAGGAGATCGATCTCCTATAGCAGCGAGATCGATCTTCCTCGAGGCCAGAAGCACCCGTCCTGGTCACCCCAACGAGATCGATCTCCACCCATATGAAGATCGATCTTGTATGTGACCCTTGATGTACCGACGCCACCACCACCAGATCGATCTCCCTCCCAGGGAGATCGCTCTCGCTCGGGCGGGGCGTGCCACCCCAAACATGATCGATCTCATCCCATGAGATCGATCTTGATTGGGTTCACCGGCGGCGGGACGGCGAGGGATGTCGCCGGAAACTTCAACCATACCTCACCAAACTAGGTGGGCTGGTAGATCATGTGCCACGAAACTACTCAAGGCTTCAAAACCGGAAACCATCAACTCCACAAGGAGATCTATCAAAAACAAAACCGGATTTCAAACCCTCAACATAGCCGAAGTCTTTGAGTGAGAACCCTACCTCCTCAACGCAGCTTTGATCCACGAAGCCCAGCCAGAGATCTTCCTCACCTCGCCACGAACCCAACGAGCCTTCAAGCTCCAGGAAAGGTGGCCGGAGGAGGAAGAACGGAGGAGAGAAAGGGGCGGTCAGAACAGGGGAGGAAAACAGGGCTCTCGCGAGGAAGAAGAAGGAAGCCGCGGGAAAGGAAGGAGGAGGGGAAGGGGCGGGGTAAGGCCGGGGAAAGCCGGCGAAGCCGGGGGAAAGGCGAAGGAGGGGAGCAAAAGTCTCCCCTCCCCTGACAGGGGAAGCGACGGCCATCGCCGTGGCCGTCCTTCGACGCCACCGCCAACGACTTCCAGGCACAGAGAGATCGATCTTCATGGTCGTGGAGATCGATCTCCCTTGCCCAGAACGGCGACCTTTAGGCACAGAGAGATCGATCTTCAATGCCATGGAGATCGATCTCCCTTGCCCAGAACGACAACCTTGGGCTGAGACACAAGCCCAAGCCCAGGACTTCCGAACCTGGTTCCACCTAACCTTTCTAACAAACACAAACACCAAACAAGGTCTGTGTGTGCACACCCAGTGTGAAACGACCGCCAAGGCGCAATTTTCCAAATTGCCCTTGAGGTAAACAACCAGCCACAGGGATGGAGGGACGGGTCCTCACAGAAAATGAGGGAGGAAATTATTCTCAATTGATATCTTCAATATATGAAATATATTGCAATTTATAGTGAGTGAATATGACCGTTTAGATTTCATTGTTGAAAATAAAGCCGTTTAAATTTACTGTTCAAAATATAGCCGTTGAGGTTTTGAAAATTAGGAATATAGTCGTTGAAAAATGACCGTTTGAAAAATGACCGTCGCTAAAACGACCCGTGATTTAGCCGTTGGAATATCAACATGAGTTAAGGTTTATTATATTACGATTTTCAAATTTTAATATTTTAAAAAATAATATATTACTATTATATAATTAATGCAATATGTTACTGTTGTTGTCAAATATATTTATCAACGTATAATATGACCAATGGATAAGAAATAGAAAATATAAAAAAAAAATGAAGATATTAATATTTAAGTCTGATAAAGAATGGTTTAGAGTATATGATACAGAGTGTTGTTGGATAGAGAATCTGTAAACTAGATAAATGACTATTTTTTTTGTATTTTAAAAAATCTGTTAAGAAGAGCTGATGTGGATGCTCTAAGGGCCTTTAACTGTTATAAAAAGAAAATTATAGGATTTTATTTGAAAGATTTTAAATCACAAACCCAAAATCAAACACGGTGAAACCAAATGGTCCAAAACCATAATTTACCGAATAAATAACGACTGCTTGGACAAGCGAACGCTGTGTGGGACAAAGGAATATCCCCGCCCTGTCCCAAAACGAAACGAAGGTCTCTTCTGCTAGAGATAAAGGAAGCGACAAAAACCAGAGAGAGAGAGGAACTCTTCTCCATCGCCATGGCAATGGTGGCGAGCGGCGGCGGCGGCGGCGGCGGAGGAGGAGGAGGGGAGGTGGAGGCGGGGTTCGCGAAGCTACAGGGCGAGGACTTCGAGTACTACATGCAGACCTACTCGATCATGCTGGGGCGGAACAGCAAGAAGTCGGCGGTGGACGTGGACCTGGCGAGCCTCGGCGGCGGTATGAATATCTCACGCCACCATGCCCGGATATTCTACGACTTCCCACGCCGGCGCTTTGCCCTCGACGTCATCGGAAAGAACGGGTGCCTTGTGGAGGGGGTCCTCCATCTTCCCGGGAGCCCGCCTGTCAAGCTCGACTCGCGCGACCTCCTCCAGGTCGGGGACAAGAGGTTCTACTTCTTGCTTCCCTCCAGATCTATCTTTGCGCTGTCAGGTAATGGGGTCGCTGCCCGGCACCACCCTGCGGTGGTGCGGAGGTCGCTGCCGATGCCGACGACACCCGGTTTTAAGGGGAAGAGGTATGATGATGAAGAGGATGAGGAGGAGGACGAGGAGGATGAGGATGAGGAGGAGGATAATGGAGATGATGGGGAGGGTGATGAGGGGGAGGAAGAAGAGGACGAGGATGAGGATGGAAGGGGGAACCTGAAGATGAGGAGGGCGTTGGGGGAGGGGTACGGGGGATTGCCAGGTCAATTGGGTAAGCTTCTTTCTCCATTGTTTCGATTCCAATACTGTTGCTGTGTAACTGATAGTTATTATGGAGAATTTTTTGTGAATTGAGATTGTTAGATGTGCTTGTTTTGTGTCGACGGTTTCATGGCCCAGGGGATTACGGGTTGCTATCGGGAAAGATTTTTTTGTGCATATTTGGTTGGAATTGTCGTCAGACTGTAGATGTTGGCATTTCTGGGAAAATGTGGGATGTGCTTGTTTTGTGTCGATGGTTTCTAAGGTCAAGGGGATTACGGGTGGCTATTTGGAAATATTTCTTTCATGCCTCTTGGCTTGAATTTTGATAACAGTCTTGGGTTTTTTGAGAATTTGGTTGAAATTTTCATCGGACTTTAGCTGTTTGCATTTGGGGTGAAAATTTTTTGTGCCTGATGGATGTGAATGATTATTGGGAGTGGTGTTGTTGGGGAAGATACTACTTGTTTATTGGATTGTCCAGGTAGTTGGTTGGCAAGCGGCAAAGCTCCACTATGCTGGCTAATTTCATAGTTCTTGGCTTTTTTGTGGGGATTGCTGTTAAGTTCCATGATCCGCGGAGCATTGTTAGTGTTGAAAAGTGTGAGTCATGAGAAGAGATTAGGTACAGGGGATAATCCCTATGCTAGTTGTAGGTAATGCAATGCAAGGAGGGAGTATAGTTTGTAAATGTGTCTATCTCTCTCATTTACGTTTTTCCTTTGTATTCAGTTATAAATTGTTTGGTTGATGATGAGCTTCTAATACATGGAGAATGATGTTGCCATTTGGTTTCAGAATTGGCTGTGTATTTTTGTTGATGCTGCTTTCTTGGCCTAAACAAAGTGGTAAGAGTATCAAGATCCCCTTTTGTGGCTATTGGACCTTATTTTCACCTTCGCTTTGTCTTGGTTTGAGCCTAGTTGCTAAATTTATGGAGAATTGATAAACTATTTTCACAAGTGGTAACAATTAGTATGGTTTCATAGGTGAATTCCTAATTTGGCATGATGAATTGAATGAATTTGGTTGGAATATCTATTTTGATTGAGAAGGTTTGACAAAGATATTGCTCATGGTTCTAAAATCAAGATTCAATAAGTATTATGATGATCAGATTTAGGAAACTGATTGCAATGGGAAATGTCACCAATGGAAATGAGGCTGATGTCTCGAAAAGCATTCATGGGTGTTGAAAGTGGAATGGGATATGAAGTGAAACATTTTGACAATTGTTGTGGATAGATGGAAGAACCTCTAGCATGTGGGACAACATATTTTCTAATACTTGCTAGTCCAGGTGGCTGTGGAATTTCAAGGGAAATCTATCTTTTATTGTATTTCAGTTTTGTACTTGGATTTGAGGTTGGAAGTAATCTTGGACTTTTCAGGGTGGAGTAGGAGTCAGTTCTAATTACTCGAATCTCAAATCCTGTTGGACCTTTTTGGTGCAATTATCTCTTAAGGGGCAGCCTTGTACCTTAGCTATTTATAATTTTAAAGATTTCTAATTTATTTGTTTCCCATGATCCCATCACCTAAATGTGATGTCATTTTGGATATGTGGCATCTTATGTCACATAAACAATTGTCGGATTGTTGGAATTAAACGAATTTGTATATTTTACTGAAGGGCTATTTGGAAGCAAATTACCCATAGATATTTCTGAAGGATTTTCTTGATGAACATATTTGGGATGCTACTATCGGAATATTATTTAGATGTATGAACTATACTTTATGATCTGTTAGAGAATCTGAATTCTCGCAGATTTTCTCTTTGTGCCTTTTGACTTTCTTCGTTTTTTATGTATTTTACCAGACAGTCTTCAGATTTCCTTGATGCTGCTTGTATTCCTTATAATGTAATATGATTTGCCACTTTTGAATTCTGAAAGCACATAGCTTGGTTATTTTGGAGGATTTAAGCATCAAAACACCAATTGCGTTACCAGGATATTCACCTGGTGAAACTGGAGAGTATTCAAGCACGTGGTTTCAGAAGAATTTATAAAACTGGATGAGTTTACTCACAGTCCTTTTCCTATCAAGATTATATCTTGTGTATGGTGGTTGTAGAAGCTAAATCACTAATGCGATTTGTTAAACTTTGGTCAACATATAGGGAGTGGAGGTTCTTATAGATTTGGCATCAGAAGTGTTTGTTGTGGATATTTTTCTCTTTACAATTGGAATAGTAGAAGATGCTGCAATTTGTACTTCTTTTCTCTTGTTGTTCTTCTGCACTATATGCATGATGCTGAATTTGATTCCATGAATTTGATTCCATTGTTTTTTGAATTTGCTTTATCTATATTTCTCTTAATTTTGGATGTGTGGGATTCTTAGCTTAAAGTTCTATGACGTAAACTATTCTGATACAAAGAGAGTAGCACATTTGATGAAGGAACTCCCTTGTTTGAAGTCAATATACATGCTAAATATAAAAGTTCGATTCTCCATTCAATTCTGACCATCCATGGAAAAAAAGAGCTTCCAAGTTTCTTTCGAAGTAGAAAAACTTGGATCCCTCTCTTCTACACTCTTACTAAAAGAAGAAGGTTGTCTAAATTTGTTATTCTGGTTGCCCTTAGTTTGAATGACTAAACATACCAAGCTTCCTTCATGTAAGTCACCTTCAAGTCATAATTGCAATTTGGTTCCATGAAACGCTTCCTTCCAATCCATACACGCTTATTATTGAAAGCAAGAAAAACAAAACAAGAACTGCTAATTATCCTTTTTGTTATGACCAAATATCCTGCCCGCTTAACATAAAGTCTTGTGAGTTCCAATTTTATTGGTGGCAACTTGGTCACTTTGTTGGTCTATTGAGAGATGTTCCATCCAGAATTTCCAACGCAGAAGTCCTCAAGTTATATTTAGTCTGATCTGTACAAGTTTTGCCTGTTGTCTGACATTAAAAATGACATGCACCAGACAGCCAAAATGTGGCTATCCCCTTTTTTTTTACTCCTGAATCCTGATATTTCTGGCATCCTACTTGAAACACATGCAGTTTATGCTGTTTTCCTTGACCCAAATTGAATCAAATGATTGGAAGATTTATTTGGACAATGAGTGTGTGACAAATCCAGAATATAAAAGAGACACCCTCCTAGGAGTCTGGAACCAGTTTCCTATTTAAACAACACACCAAATGGCCGTTATGAATAGTAGTATAGTACTGTCCCCTCCTTTCTCCACCGCCATTCGCCTATTCCTTCCCCCCACTTATCTGAGCATGCAGTCCTCTTATAAGCCTGGATTTACATGATGCACACCAATATCTGAGTTCCAAATTGAAAAGTATTCATTTTTTTCTCCTTTTAGATGGTTTTGGGGTTTTGAAATATTAAAGAGAAATGAGTAAAATGGATAGCTTTGCCTGTTTTTAAAGGTGAAACAAGGTTTACCATGTCGATCGGCACAGACTGGCACGGCTGACAAATGTCGTGCAGGTGGGTTATTGGCACCGACACTATGGTCGATACTAGCACATGAATATGTGCTTTGGCGCCGACTGTCAATAGCACAGATTTGCACTGCCTGTCACAGAGTTTTAATGATCCGACATGAAGTTTTAATGATCTGACTAGCACTGGCTGGATGCTTAAAACCAATTATTTTCAATTTTAATTTTCCCAGCAACTCTTAATCCACCCAAAAGAACCAAAACACACGATATATGTGCCCTGGAGGGTCGAATGCCTGTATCATATCATTAAAACTATGTGCCAGTTCATGTTGGCACATGCCGCCAACCAGGAACAGGCACGATAGGAGTGTACGAGCCGAGATGAACTCTAGCTTGTTCGAGCTCGGCTTGTAAAATTACATTAAGCTCTAGTTCGAGCTCGATTCGAGCTTCAAGATTGAGCTCGAGGTCGACTCGACTTTCAGTTTGTGAAGGTTGAGTTCAATTCACAAGCCTCTGAACCGAGCTTCATGCCAAGCCTTCGAGCCTAGCCGGGCCTAAATAAAATTATTTGTATGATATATAAAATATATCAATATGTACATACAAGATTGATAGACTATATTATATATAAAATATTACAATATAGTTAATCGAGCTCAGCTCACGGGCCTCCAAGTCAAGCCTAAGTGTGGTTGAGTTCAAGGTCAAAAGAGATTCGGGCCTAATTTTTGGTTTGAGCTCAGCTTGAGCCCAAGTCTAAATGAATTCGAATTTGAGCCCGAGCTATTTGATTAAAGCTCGATTCGCATAGATCCCTATGAAATGTGCCACCGGCACGGCAATCCTTGGGTTAAAGAAGCTAAAGGTAGGATATCATAGGTTCACTCAAGTTATATCTGAATGTGGATAGCTCTCCTCAAGCGCTGAATAAGTGCATTAGCATTTTAATTGTGACTAACTCACTGCTGTTTTGCATGATAGACTCCAAAGGTTATTCCATTATATAATAGGTCATGGTGCTTCGGCAAACTAGTAATCCCAAAAAATCTAGCCATCCCATGGAGTTGCTTGGCTGTTAAGAGTTAAGATTTGCACTTCAAGTAGGCCTCAAATTCACCAACACTCATGGACATCAATTTCCTGAAGTTGGACTGCCACCCATACTGGAATTCACTTGGATTGTTAGAAATACAGCGCAATTATATACCACAATAACCTGTTTAATTGGTTCATATTTCCATTTGATGTTTGAGAAAACTACCTGTAAATGAATAGCTGTGGTTTTCTGATGAGCAAGAAATACCTCCCAATATGCACTTGTCAATATAAGGGGAGGGATTGCTAGTATGTGTGATTTCCAGAGAGAGGTATAGTTTAGAACTTAGATATTTAAAAGGACCACCTTTGCATCAATCTTCAGGGCAGCTCCTTCTTACTTTGTTTCTTCCAAGGTTTATTTGCCCTCACGATGGGACGCACCAAATGTGGGCCATGCTCTTTGTGTCAAAGGAGGTGAGAGAGAGGGAGATAGAGTGAGAGTGAGATGTAGAGGAAAGGAGGAGAGAGGTCACTGTCAAGAGGAGAAAAGAAGAGGACAGACAATGTGTCAGTAGGCATTTGGGGATGACCGAAGGAGGTGCATGAGTGGAAGGAGGGCCCAAGGAGGTTGAGGAAGCGTATGAGGAGGCTAGGGTTAGATGTTTTAGTTCTTAAATTTTTTAAACACTTTAGATGTACATAAAATAATGAAAATGTTTATGTTGGGTTAGGGGCGAAATCTGCCCAAAAATAGATAGGATACAAATCATTTCAGGTCCATTTGGAACAGGTTTAGGCCAAAATCTGCTTCCTTCAATCGCACTGTGATTACTATGTAGTTTCTTGTTAAGAAATTACCAGCAGTATATGTGCCTGGCCGCATTCACTGTGCATAATAATCTTGGTTTCTTCACTAAATTCTAGCTTTGAAGAAAGATGCAGTTGATGAATTTCGTAAGGGAGTTCAGCTGTTGATTTCTATGCACCAAATCTTTTGGTTAAAAAACTGCTGGCCAGTTATTTAGCTGACTTGGATCAGCATATTCCTTCAGATGGCGCTATCTAATGAGACAAGGACATGACTTGTATGCTTCTAACATCTACATTCATTGCTTGCAAAGAGAACTTATAGTCGATCATTGTTAATCAATAGTTAGATTCTGATTTTGCACCTTTTTCCTCATAAAGAGATTGGACATGCTGAAAAGGGTTCCCATGCGCATGGAACCTATACATAACCTCTGTTAACAAATGTGGCCTACGTAACGTGTATAAGAGAGTGTGAGAGAGAATATTTGTAAGCCATCTTATAACATCTTGAGGATGATTTATCATCCTTTTGCAAGCTCTGTTAAAATGTTTGATGAAAAGATTAATCATCCTCTTCTCCATTTTGGAATGGCATTACGAAGGTCAGGAGGTCCTTCGAAGCAGGCATCTTAATTGAGATTGGTAATGGTAAATCGTGCCTATTTTGGCATGATAAATGGTTGAGTGAGATACCCCTTGCTTCATCTTTTCCTCAACTCTCCCAAAAATGCAGTACACAATGGCTCGCATTTCATGAAGCATTTCAAAGAGGAAGATGCAACATGCATTTTAATCAAAGATTGAACTTGAATGATCTGTCATGTTTCAGAAAATTGAAGCAAGTGGTTTCTAATGTACAACTCTCTCAACTTGATGATTGCCGAAGATGGAGATGGGAAAAATATGGTATGTTTACAAAATTCTTTTACTCTTTTTTGAATGATGGCGGAGGTTGATCTTGGCTACCGGTGCACTTTTGGAAGACCCACTCCTTTTGAAGGCCAAGACTTTCAATTGGTTAGCCATTAACAAGAGGATTCTTACTATTGATAATCTTCTGAAGAAGGGATGAAGAGGTGAAAATAGATTATGCAAGTTGTGAAACTCTGATCCGGAAACCGTTTATCATGTATTCCTCAACTGCGCTTTCTCTTGTAAGCTTTGGGTCATGTATAAATTTTGCATGAAGATTAAAGGTCACCCCGGAAGCATGAAATCTTTATGGAGCTTATGGAGAGAAAAGCGAGCCTTGAAGAAAAAAGGAAAAAGTTGGGATTGCATTGTTGCTGCAGTATGTTGGGGATTGTGGTTAGAAAGGAACATTAGAGTTTTCAACTCAAAGTATAGATCAAGTGAAGACCTTTTTCAGAGTATTAACAGTTCTCTTATCTTATGGATTGGCTCCAACCCATCTCAACAGTGGAAGCTATATCCTTTAAGAAAGATTCTCCACAACCATGAGAAAAGTGTTTTCTTCTAGTTGACTTTGTTTATCTTTCTTAGTGTAATCTTTCAGCTTTTCAGGTTCTTACTGAAATGCCTCAAAGAACTATCTCATTTGAATGAATTTAGGGGTTAACGCCCCTCTTTCCCTCAAAAAAAAAAGAGTTGCCTATGGAAACAATGTGATGTAGAAGGTCAATATCTAGTGCTAGTAAAAGTAATTGTACATATGAGAGCGAATAGTTGAAAACGAGTGTGGGCTCTGAATGTGAAGTTTTTATTCAAGATCAACTTACACTTAAGACCAAAGTGAGTTAATTAGTCATGGATTGCATGGTAATATTTGCATAAGATGAGAGGGGCATTGTTGATGTAGTAATATATATCGATATTCTGAGTATTTTTAGGTTAACTTTCTATAAAGTCATTTATTGGTTTCATGTCTTTCTTTTAGTTCAATTTCCTTGTGTTAAGTAAACCTGCTTCTTATATAGTTAATAGTGTCATGGATTTCTGTGCCATTGGCATGCTTCATGCGGCCTTTGGCATGGATTGTGCTGAGTCTGCTGACACTAGAGGTATTGTGCCGATGTCCTATTGGTACAATAAGTATTTTGTTTGTGCCAATGACCAGCACAAAATCCATGAATAATGCTACTTGCTTTTTGTATATTTGATAGTTCTTCTCCTTAAGTTTAGAATATCTTTTTTGCATCAGAAATAGAGTTGAATAGCCATAAAGGAGATGCGTATTGTAAATCCGAACTTGGCTATTAATGTGGTTTCATTAGGTAGTTTGAGTTCGTTATGTAGATGAAAATTTATTGTTCATGGGCAGCTTATGTTATTATTGAATGATGCTTCGGTTTTCATAGATTTCTCCCTCGTTCATTGTGTTGACTTTTCCTTCTTTCTCTTTTGCTTTTCTCTCACTGCTTCCCTGTCTCATGTTGTCAACCTTCTCCTAGAAGTTTCTCTCTTTTACTTCTCTAGTCCCTATGATGATAGATCAAGTTGCCTATTACAAATCCCAAGAAGCCCATTTTTCCTTGTCTTGGGTATGGATTCATATGATTGACTTATCCTTGCTTTGAACTCTATGCTGGGTTAAATCGTAATGATTTTAAACTTTGACCAATCATGGCCTTGTTGATCTCAGTCGCAGCCATACGTTTTCAGTTCAAGCTAATTCATAGAGTATAGGGATGTTCTTTTCAAAATGTCATCAGCAGATTCAGCACAACTTCACTTTTAGCAAGTTTATGCATATTGTGATGTGCTTGTTATGGAATATACATGTAATATATCTTAGAATTAGAATGACTTAATCTCTTTATATTCTAGCTATAGATCCAGTTTCTGTGAACTGCCTAAGTTTTACCTTGCATCTGCCTCTTAGGGATCCATTGTTCAACAATTCATTGTCGCCCTTAACGTTTTCATTCTCAGCCTCTTAAGCTGTGTGCCTGCAGTATGATTTACTGGAGGCAGTCCATTGAGCATTTCCTAGGACACAGCTTGTATGATTTGTATGGGATGCCTTCTTAGGCCTTTATAACAGATAGATCATAGCTGAAGGCTGTTTTTGTCTGGATTGAAGAGACTTGACAACTTTTGACATATTTATTGTAAGAATAACTGAGTAAGAGTCTATGCCTTGAACAATGCTAGATTGTTGATTCTCTGTTCACTACTCCCACTTGGGCTTGCTATCCTCCCATTTTAGCCCTAAGGTTGTACTGGAAATTCTCATGCTCATATTAAAATTAGTTCTTTTTAATCCAAGTAGTACTCTAAGCTGGTTCTTTTGTTGTAGCATAAAGCACTATTTGTGTTTACTGCTAAAACGTTTTGCATGAAATTCTTCATACTTGTGTTAAGAATCTGTTGCTCCTTTGGTCCAGCAAAACCTGTAAGCTGGCTCTTTTCATCCAGCACTATAACTACCATCGGCCTTAACTCCTAAACATTGTGCAGTAAGTTCTCATGCTTGTGTTGAGAATCAGTTGCTTTTTAGTCCAGCGGATCCTATAAGCTGGCCTTTTCATGCTATGACCATAATTTTTTTTCGGCTTTAACTGTTATTAAGTTGAATCTGATTGATTATAACTCATTGGAATTAAGGGATATTCTTACATTCAAGGACCTCTTGTTTAAAATTTTGCTTTGTTGATTTTATGTACACCTAATTGAAGTTCTTTGAAATGATTGTTTCGAATGTTTCTCTGTATTTGCAGATAAAAAAGGTGATTCAAGATCAAGGGTTGACAGGGAAGCTGATAATCATCAACTCTTGCAGTTAGAAGAGAAAGATGTTGTCTCATCTGTCGCAACGGTGTTGTCAGATCTTTGTGGCCCAGGAGAATGGATGCCTATGGCAAAACTTCACGCAGAGGTCAGTTGATGCAATACTTCTGCAGATGTTTATGCATATTGTGATGCGGTTGTTATGAGATTTACATGTAATATATCTAGCAGGATATCTAATATTTATGATCATATGTACATAGAGCAGGCTCTTCTTATCAGTATTCTTGCGTTTCCTGGTGCATCGTTTGCCGAAGGTATATGCTTTATAGCAGTAGGCTTGGACGTTGGTCAAACGTGGCTTGACTCGCCTCAACATTGACCATCTTATGGACCAGTTATTGAGTACAAGTTCCACACTTAGAACTCTTTCTAGAGTAACATAGAGTTAAATAAGAGTAAATGAAAATCTGCTGTTGGGCCTACACTATATAAACAATTTTGAATGTGTGTTGACCATGTCTTGTTAAGTGGTTGTTTGTTAAGTGGTTGTGCCTAAAACTATATTGTGGGAAAGAGACCTAATCTCAACGTTGTTTGGTGCAGTCATTGTGATCCCCCAATTCCAATGGCCGAGTCCAACAAGAATCTGGTTATCATGCCCAATACCATGCTTGATCCGTATGCTGGTTTTCTATGTCAACTTGGTGATTCTCTACTGGGAATAACACTAACATATGCTCAATTTGGTGTTGGCCTTTCAATCTTTCCATCAAGGATCACACTTTGAGTCATTGCCACCGGTTTTGTCGAACCCTTGTGCCGACAACAATGAGTTATGCGAGAACGAGAGAGATGAAGAGAAGGCAAGCATGAGGGATATAGGAGAGGATGAAAGTGGAGAAGAGGGAGGGGAGGAGAAGACAAGGAGGTGGTGGAGTCCGGCGGATGTGGAGAGGCGAAGGGGGCAGCTGGAGGGGACACATGCTTGTGTCAATGTGTATCGACGGGGAGACAGATTAGGGTTTATAACTTAAGTAACAGGCTTTGGGTCAAACCCGTCCAAACATACCCCAAACATGTTTTCAAGATTTTCGCCGATGACTTATCAGGTTTTGCCTTAAACCCAATTACAAAAAACTATGTCAAAGAACTTACAAGATAGTGGTGTTTACTGGCATACTGTTTATTAGTCGGCACCTTGTGTGCCTATCATCACAAAAATCATTGTTTTACATGGTTTAAAGTCCCGGCCAGATCTGTAACAGACCGACCCCACATAGTGTGATATTATCCGCTTTGGGCCCACTGGCCCGCACAGTTTTGCTCAAAAGGTCTCACACTATGATAAGAACACCGGCACTATATGAATCTGTTCAGGATCTTCTTATCCGATGTGGGGACTAAAGAATCCCTCCCCTCACCCTTCTTGTTTGGGCCTTGGCCCATGGGCTCAGAGCATATTGGGCGGGCTCAGGGCATATTGAGGGGAGCAAGAGGGGTGCAGAGAGGGATTCTTTAGTCCCACATCGGATAGGGGGAAGATCCTGAATGGATTCATATAGTGTCGGTGTTCTTATCATAGTATTAGGTTTTTTGAGTAAAACCGTGCGGGCCAGTGGACTCAAAGTAGACAATATCGCACTATGTGGTACCGGGCTGTTACAATTAGTATCAGAGCCGATTCCGCTATTCTTGTGTGGGTTTCACACGACGACGTGTGTCCCTTAGAGGAGCCCGCCCAATATGCCCTCAGCCCGTGGGTCAAGGCCCAAGCAAGAAGGGTGGGGGAACAAGAGGGGTGAGGGGAGAGATTGTTTAGTCCTACATCGGAGGAGAAGATCCTGAATAGATTTATATAGCGCAAGTGTTCCTATCATAGGGTGAGGCCTCTTGAGCAAAACCGTGCGGGCCATTGGGTTCAAAGCGGACAATATCACACTATGTGGGACCGGGCTATTACAACAGACCATGCTAATGCTGAAAAGACCATTCCATCGAAATACTTGTAATGGATTTACTGTACATGACAATCAAAAGAGAAAACCATGGTTTTTTCCTTTGTGAATGATTCATGAATACTCGCAAGGGCTCCATAGATTATGGCTAACAATGTTAGCAGACTTTCTGTTAATTAAATCTGATATTTGGGGTCAAGGCCAACACGGTTAGTGCCAGCAGCACTTGAAACCAGGATCTTTCCCTTGTTGGATGATGCTATGAATGTTCGTAATGGTTCAAGGTGCGTGCTAGCTGCACTTTAAACCATGATTCTTCCCTAATGGGTGATAGATTCTGCTGGTTAGAATCAATCTGGTTGAAACAGAGATCTGATCGCTGGAGCGAAGAACAGAACAGCAATAAAGGAAGGAGGAGAAGTAGAACGTAGGAAAAGAAGAAAGGAAAAGAATTGGATACTTTCTTCTTACTTGCAGTAATCTGATTACAGATTTAAATAAAGGAGGACTTCTCATCAACTAGGACTCAATCAACTCTTTCCTAACCAAGGCTCCTACTCAAATTAGAAAACCCAATTAACTAAGCAACTATACCCAAAACAATTCAGACCCAATTAACTTCATAAATCTCAACTAAAACAAGACCCGACTCACTTAATCTTCAGTCAAAACTGCAGCCTATCCATTCTCAACCGCTGAAGTTGGCACCCCCAAGGTTGTTGTTCATTCCTGTGCCTTCTGCTATAAGTCCTGAGCACCGGTTCTGCCGGTCGCTCTAGCCTATCAATGGGTTTACACATAATGACTTACATGTCAGTTTATTAAATGTTAGCTAAATCTGATTCTTTGAAATAGCCATTGCTGGCGTGAAAACAAAAATCGGAATAAAATCCATTTACCTTTCTCTAACCATGTCTTTCTTAATCCACTACTTCATTTATGTTCGTAGGGATAACTCCTCTTCTATCTCATAGTCATTAACATTGTATTCCCTCTCCTATACATACCTTCACTGTATATTCCCTACAGATGATGCCTTTTAGGATGAGGCAACCAAAGGGTGTAGGCAAGGTTTGGTCCTAGTTGAAAATAAGCTTGATAAAGGTGGTTGGTAGGAAACGAGTTAGTCTCATAAGACTTTTCCTTTTCTCTCCTTTGTTACCTTTCTTCTCTTCTGCCTGTTTTGTTGTTTTTTGGATCGCAGCCTTCGGGCTTAATGAATAAAAAAAGAGAATCTCATAAGACTAACTAATCTAGTTTTTGGCAAATGTTAGTGATGATCATATAGGATAGGTGGTGTTGGCGCATTCCCTAGTATCAGAGCAAAGAAATTTTGATGGATTATGGATTATATCTAACTGACGGCGGATCAAATAACTAAGATTGAGAACGAAGTATGTACTTGCTCTCAAACTTTGATGGAAGTTCAACATCCCAAGGGAATCTTTCCTAGGGAAAAAA
Source organism: Narthecium ossifragum (assembly GCA_963920575.1). NCBI lineage: Eukaryota > Viridiplantae > Streptophyta > Magnoliopsida > Dioscoreales > Nartheciaceae > Narthecium > Narthecium ossifragum. Next base: position 4,060,821 of record OY986975.1, read on the forward strand.
AACTTTGATGTTTATCACTTGTTGAATATGGCCAAGAGTTGAATAGATGAATCCATGCCTTTGAAGAGTTCCCTAAAATATTGCACAAAATAGAAGAACTCTTCAAGAGCATGGATATCCTTGCCGGTAGGCATGATGAATGGGATGTTATTGCTGATTAGTAATTACTAGAAAGAACTGTAACTTTGGTTATATGCGACCATCAGTGCCATCAAAAAAGCAATTGGAATGATACGTCCCATTATAAATTGCTAGTTTTTCATGTACACCTGTAGCAACCAGTAATGTGGACTCCCCTTTTCGAAAGTGAACTATGAAGAAATTCCAAGTGCATATATACTGAGACGTAATGCTTAAGGCCTCGGGGCTTATGAATATCGGGTTTTAGATATTCTCCACTAGTTCAGCTTCTCTTATATAGTGAGAATGGGCAACATGGATTCTTTGGTTGGTGCGTGGAAGAGGGGAAAATTGGATATGGATTTGACTCTTCCTCTGTGTTATACCTGCTCTCTTGAGAACTGTCATATTCAAAGCTCTTACATAATTGAACCATCAAAACCACTGGTTGGCAGTTGAAAGTATGTTTTTGTTTGTGATGATGTCCATCAACCTGAATACCATGTATGCAATCAAAGGTCAGAGCTGCATCTGCTAGCATACATTGGAGAAACCTCTGTGCATGTTGAACTTTATGATAGATGGTACTTTGACCTATTTATTCCTAGTCAACATTTGCAGTAATTTTTATAACCAGTAGAATTCAGCTCTAAGGTTGACAATTTAGCTCATACATCCAGGCAATACATGCCTCTGATGCCACAATGTGGATTAGTGAGTGCTTTGGACGGTGTCATAGTTTACTTAATATGTCACTAGGGATCTGACTCTCCAGCCAGTACCCTTTATCCTACTGCGATCTGAATGTTAAGTTACTTAAATGCTGTACTAACTTCTTTGTATATAAATAAATACCTTCTGAGAATCTGTCTAATGTGGCATGTTATATGTTCTTAGTTTTACAAGTTTCTTGAAGATCTTGAAACTGGAGCAAGATATTTAACTGATCCCTTGTGCTTGGTACAGCTTCAGGAACAGTATGCAAATGTATGGCATCACAGCAGGGTGAGAAGATACCTGACTTCCGAGGACTGGCCGCCAACTGAAACCAAGGGAAGACCATGGTTTGGCTTGCTGACACTGCTGAGAAAATATCCGGAGCACTTTGTAATCAACACCAGGTCGAAGGGGAGGGTGACGTCCGAGTTTGTGTCTCTGGTTTCCCTGCTCTCTTGAATCCTAGCCAACAATTTTGTACATCCATGAATAACTTATCTAGATCAGTCTCCGTTCTCTATGCATGAATTGGGGACTCATAGACCTTACTGTTTGGCATGGTTTTGGTATTTGGCAAGTTGCTTTATTTGCCTGGTTGTATACAAGAGAATGACGGATGCCGATATTTGAGGGCGTTTAGCAGTCTATGTTACAGGGTCATCTGGCGTTGCTCGAATTCGATGGCAATGGATGGCTTTTTCCAGAGGTCTCTGTAAGGTTTGGAATTATGTAAAACATGAGTATACATATATTGAATCCCATCACAAGCTTCTATTTGACAAATTAAGATGAACTGAACCACAGTTTAAATGGCATCTACTAATTAGTTGCTGCAAGAATGCATATTTTCTTGAAAAAATCCATAACTAGAGGTACCAATGTCCAGTGCGGGCAGGCTTGGTGCTGGCTGCAGAGATGCTAGCGATTAGAGAAGCCATGAGTGTTGCGTTGAGGGAAGAGCATGGCACGGGTGATCATCAAGTCTGACTCACTCCATGCGGTTGACATCTTGAATGGAATGAGTGCTTGGCCAACTGAAGTGAATAGCGTCCTCAGAGGGAGGTGTGGTTTCTGACTATGAAGATGGACTATGTTCTGTTCATATATATATTTGGGACTGTTAATAGCAAAGCTGATGGGCTTGCTAGGTGATGTAAGCAAGCTCATGCTGTTTTTGAATGGGCCCCTTTGGGATTTTGAGATCCCAGTTGTCTGGGAACAAGCCTACGGGCTCAATTAATCAAAAAAAAAAAAAACTAGAGGTACCAGTTCAGTCAGGTATACATTCAATATCAGGTAGTCACTTTCTAGAGGAAGCAGAACGTATCTAGTGCTAAATTCTTCATGAGTCGATTCTTTCAAGGCCTCATTCAATTGTGGAGTGACATGCAGGGCAAGGCTTGCATGGAAATACAGTGTATTCAGCTTGAGGTTTTTGGATAGTCTTGTTTTGGTGTTTGTGAAACAAAGATATTTATGGTAAAGATTACTAAATGATCTAAATTTTTTTTAATGTGGGGTTTCATATTTGCGAAGTTATTTTGAACAATTTCAAGTCCTTATTTGCCTAGCACAACTGCCTGTACCTCAGCAGCTAAATTACAAGAAGCTTATTTGCTGTAAAAAAAGGCCAAAGAAAAGAAAAAAAAAACCTCTTCAACTAGACATTTTCAAACAGAGAAACCCCTCTAGCAATAATTCCAGTTGCCACTCTAGTTCAGGTTAAAAGAATTGACAACCTACATATGCTAATGCTATAGCGCGGCAAGCACGCCGACCATTATTCGTTTTCCAGCCATCAGTTGATTAGCTTCGCCAACTCTGATTAGGCCCAATTGAGGACGCTTTCGCTGATGAAAAAGACTAAGAAATGCTCTTTATCTGTGCAAAGAATAGAATGAATTTCTTCTACTACGATGGTCGTCGGACTTGAGACTGCATCAATGTCATCTGAATGATGAATCCATGTCTCCCTCCTCTAGCTCCGAAGAGTGATCACAAGCTTGTTTTGTCTTCCCGAGCTATGCCGCCTCTTTGGCTCTGCATAAAGAGAAAATTCATACTTCAGAAAATGCGCATCTCCCCTTGAGTTTCTGAGCATCAGATGTTTATAGTCAGCTTACTCCTATTGGCAATCACACTGCGTTGCATTTTCAAGAATTCTTCCCAACTGTATTTCCCTAGCTCTTGCTTCTCTTCCTCTGAGAGTTCAAAGTTTGGTTCTCTCCCGCGTAGGAAAGCTGCTCTGTGGGGGAAAATTTGAAACTGAGAAGCATAATAATTGCAAAACTATATATAACTAGAGGAACAGTTTAGACATCTTAAAGAAACCTAGCCACAATAAGTGTGATTTCCAAACAATACAAGGTAATGCAAAATCCAGTTCTATTTAATGATCTTATGTCCTTAAACAGCTGCTGAGTTTCAAATATGCACTGATAAGAAGTATAAATCTTTTCCAAATATCAAACATAGATGAGAGACGGATGGATGAGAAGTGCACTTCCAAAATTGGCGTAATAAAGAGGATGAAGAGACAAGAAATAGGAAACTAAGAAGGCACATTCTGAATAATATTAGCATCCAATACACAACGTATAAGGTAGGTGAATTCCTACTTAAATACCTGCGCAAGTCGCTGTTCAGCATTCCCAGTAATGCTGTTCTCAAAAGTTCTCTACTGAGCAACACGTATTTTACTAGATATGGCATTGATTTCCTCATGTATCAAGCAGAAGTTATCAGTATGCAAGTTCATACCTATCATACAAGTGTGCTGCCTCCTCTTTTGAATCAACAGTGCCCAAGTGGATTTGTTTCTTGTCGACTTTAATCGCTGCTTGCCATTTCGTATTTTTGGGATAGACACCCCTCAGCATGCATGTTTGTTCATTTTCACAAGATTTTCTCCTGTATTGCTTCCTGTTCTTGATTTGATTACCTGCCAATAGAGGCAACCCTGGGATAATGTCATAGAAAAGTTAAAATCAAAGTTATCATGAAGGAACAAGTCTCCAATTTTTCCCACAGAATGTATGTCAAGAATATGCTTTTTCTTCTTTATCATTTTAATTTTTGGAAGTTTGCTGATGTTCCATGTAAAGCTACCAAAGAAACAGGAGAACTGTAATGCATAATTCTTTTATGTCTCTAGTTAAAGTCCACATCCTGATTTTCTTGTGTTGTATAGGTTATTCTCACTCATAGTAGTCAAGCAATCAATTACATTCTACAAGTTTAGACAGTTGCATATTGAAAAAGGAAATTGCAGAAAAAATGCCAGTAATGGAGGTTGTCAAAGACCATTACTCGAGTACAATTGTTGTGTCAACAAGGAATTAGACAGACTGTAACTAATAAAAAAATGAAGACAATCAATTGAGTACAATCATTTCATCATCAAGGAAATGGGAATGGATGGTCCAAGACTCAGGAAAATGGCAGAAGTAATCAAAACTTGTAATCAGTAGCTAATTTCCCTTCATGTTAGGATGGAGAGCATCTTAATTCTAGGAAACTGAGGCAACATTTATGTACTATGTTGCTTAACAGAGATATATCCTGATGGTCATGTTGAGAATTTCAATGTTCTATTTCTTGTATATAAAAAACTCCACTTTTCCCGAACTGCATTTACTAATCAGTTTGATTCTATCTTTACCTATCCCATTTGAGATAAACGTGTAAATCTAGTCATTTTACATGAACAAGAAAGCTGGGTAACATTTACTCCCCATGATATCCTAGATCTACTCTACCATATATGATAACCCTCTCACTTTAGGCTCCCCTACTCTTTATAAGACATCCTGTACCACTTCAATTGATTTTCAGGCAATTTTGTCCTCAAAATGGTGATTTATGCTTCCTTTAGTGTATCTGCCATAATTATATCCAAGTTCAGCAACCATCTTGGTATTCTCATATCCACATTCTACCATTTCAATGATCCTTCAATGATTAATATTCCATAATGCGGCACCACAGGGTCTATGGTTATCTCACAAAATTTCTGCTTTTGCCTCAATAATATGCCAACAGAATAAAGCTCCAAGTGCACCTCTTTTGTCATATAGGTCTAATTTTTGGTTTTTCTTCTCTTTTAACCAGTCTGTATGATAAGAGAATAGAGCCAGACGTAAAGAAACCATGGTATGCTACCCCTGAAACTCATTTTGACCTTGTATTTGCCATAATTTCCACGGAAAGTGCATCTCATTTGCTCTGCTTTAGTCATGATGATTCTAGTTCTAATTTTAGCACACTAACTTAAAAGACCAATAATAGTAGGAATAGTTTTTAAAGAGAAATAACCTGGAAAAGAATGATTAGACTTCTCCTTTGATGAGCTTGAATCAGCTCCATTTGAAACTTCTGGACGCTCTTCAGGTAAATGCAGCTGCGGAAAATTGCGGTGAGCAAAATCAAGTTTCAGACTTCAGTATGAACTAAAATAAAGGCTGGTTAATGATCTCCAAGATATACTACAAAAAATTCCAATTTGTAATAGTGGCTAAGAAGATGAGAAGAGAAACTGCATGGTCATGCTTTTACCGGCACTTCAGTGTTTAGTGATAAGTGCATAGACTGTATACTTGAAGGGTTGACAGTTTGATTAGGATTTTCCACCAATTTGTCATCTTTAGAGAATGTTTCTAGCTCAGGCAAACCAGGATGCCCTGCAAAATTGCCAATTTCAATAAAACTATTGATATATAGGATTGAATTACAAGCCCCTGTGACCTATACCAAATTCCATATGAAAGTGTAATAAAATGGAATGACAAAGCAGAATAGAAGTGGAAGGAAATAGTACTTTCAAGGTGTAAGATGAAAATAGATTCTTATCAAGAATTTGAGTATATACCAAGAGAAAGACCCAAAAGTCTGCGCCTTCTTAAGCTAACCATGACTGACTCCAACCTTCCTACAGGAAGCATTATGTTACCATCAATGATTTTCATGAATTCATGCAAATATAATCACAATATATGACCAATTTTTCACTTCCACAGCCAAATATTATGCAGGAATTAGCTCGTTCAAAAGATAACTTGACCGTATGACCAATACCATTAAAACAGAATGATGTGCTTGTATTTCAATATATAAGAGTTACATGGATAGCAAAATATGTTATAATTATGAAGAAGAGTATGCAATATGATAGTTCAAAAAGCAATAAAAGGAGTTCATTAGTCAACAATAGATGTGCTATAGAGCTAGCACTCTTGCTCCATTAATTTAGAATGTCCGGATCAATCTTTAAAAGTTCTAAGTTTCATAGGATAAGATTAGCTATAGTGACATAATCCGTGGCACTCAGCTCTTGAATCTTCAAGTAGTAAAGATTAGCTAATCCAAGTTCTTACAGTTGGAACGCAATCTCAGTCTAATGATGAAAGCTGAAGAGGCCTCTAGGACTAGCGTGAGAGAAGTAGCCATATGTCAACTGTAGCAGGCTAGTTCCTCGGCCTCATTTTGACATAACTGGAACCTTGAAGGAGACAAGTTCCAGTTAAAAGACCAAGATCTCTTATTGTTTTGGTATGATGCAACATATTGAGTCAGCTTAAAGATATTGCTACTGTGTAATTATTAAAAAATTGGAATATGCAACAAATATATAGCTAGCTAGCAAGTAAGAATCCCCAAAAAGAAGCAGAAACACGCTCTTATCACAATCAACATGATAGAGTCAACATTTTCTTGTCAACTTCTATGCAACTTCCGCCTAGCTTCAGCTTCAAAAGCTAATTTATTATACCTAGCCTCTATTTCAAAAGGCAGAACCATGTAGGGGAGTAGATTAAAGTACAGAAGGCCATAGAATGCCGTAGGAAACTCCAAGATTTAACAAAGTGTTAAAAAGTCTATTGCACAATCTAGTATATAAGATCTCAATCGACTCTGGTTTCACTCTTCATCAAGACTGTTAGGACTAGATTGATTGGTACCTTCAAAGACCAATGTGGATATCCAGACCCTAAAGGAATCTGCTTAACTAACATATTATTAGCATGAGACCATTCAGTGCAACTAATTTTGTGAGCACCAGGGAGCTCTAGGGTCTTCTGGAACAAACAAAAATTTCATGCAGATATGTACTCCAAAGTAATAAGGTTCTTTCCTTCCTCTGACATCATCGGAAAACCTGCGGTATCGAAAAGTCCTGATGAAAAACTAAAGAGTTTTAGTTTAATCATGAGTAAGATATGTGAGATAGGATCTCTGAGGTAAAAGAGTGGAATAGGATGACAATGAACGTCTCCTGACTATTAATATCCTACAGAGAACTACTGAAAATTAAATGTTTTACAGGAAAAATAAAAAGATTTACTTCATTGATGAATCTTGGAAGATGGAGGGTATGTTAAAAGAAAACAGTACTTTTACGGTTTTACCATGCACGGGTGAATAATTCAGGTTGCCCATTTTGCTAGTTACATTTGGATGCCTAAACATGTAAGCGAGTCATTACCTAATCCTTTCGATTCACAGCAGAAGCCTCACTTCTATTGCCACCATCTTATTCCCATCTGAGCATCATGTCAATTTCTGGTAGCTCAAGCCACTCATTCACTATCTTCCAATAAATGTGAATGTGATTTTAGCCTACAAAACAAAAACCTCACATCGACAGAAATAAAAATCACACAGTAGGGAAAGAAATAATCATCCCATAGTAGCAGATATGAGAATTAGCCTCGAAGAGATACAAGCGATGGTGACAAGATCTTCAGTACTACAAGCATAATATGAAGACAAAAGGCCCCAATCTACCATGGGAACTTAAAATTAAGAAACATACAGATCTATTAATCAAAAAACATATTCTTAACCATGCTTTTACATGCTGTCAACATGGTACAGTGCCGAGCATTGGTACAGACCCTTAAGACTCAAAACAGACAACTTTCTACCTCCATGCTAACAAACAACGAGTGATACAAAATACCACCCTTTCATACGAAAATCCTTAACATGCAATGAGAAGCAACTTCTAGAACCATGTCATATCATCCTTCAAAAGCCAAGCTCCAAGAAACTGCAATACCATCAAAGTGCATCAGTTCATACCACATAAGAGAGCATCCATGAGACCATAAGACCTAGTGGTCCATCAAATATCATTTCTCTGGATACAAACAAATATTCAAACCTCCAGCCTAACAAGACACAGTTTTTAGACAGCAAGATTTCCAATGTCCATCAAGCCCTTTTCTGCAACCCAGACAGATTGCAACAAGCAAAACTCCTAACCTACTTAATTAAACCTTTGGGCCATAAATTTTCTATGAACAACCAAGCAAGCGCAAGCCATAAAGAACCAACAAAACCTCGCACTCTTCCAGCATTGTGAAACAAACAACAATGAATGAATCCAAAAACCACGAACCCACCATGCAAAATCAAACTGCAAGCAACATCTAAATCAATCACAAAACACAATTGAGACATATCTCTAAACACCAACTCAGACCACCTAATTTGCCACCCTGAGTGAAAAGAGCAACAAGACAACTCGACTCTCTAATTGCTGACCTACAACTTCCAATCCTAACAAGCAGCCAAAGTTAACTACAGAATTAACCATATCATGACAAGACCATAAGCCCCACCCACCATGGGCGCCCGGCGCTACCTTATGTTGAGGTGGGTCAATTGCACCCCCTCAAATTTATTATTACTTCACATAAGACATAATTATTGAGCTAATGCACCCATTGAAAAATAATAAATGACACCCCTGCCTCCATGTAATTGCCTCTCTCAAAAAGAAAATTCTCTCTCTCTCCCTCTCTCTCTTTAAAACCACCACTAACTTTTTCCTGCAAATAATTATTTGATTTATTACATCATATATATAAATTGAACTTTTCAATATCGTATGATTTAATTTTGATCATGATTTGGCTTATTTTATATGTGATTTAAATTATGATATTTTTTTCACATGATTTTTCTTTGACCCCGCTGATTGAAAGTCCTGGAACCGCCACTGCCACCCACCATAGACATCTATCCTCATGTTTTGCAATTATTAAGCCCCAAAGAACCTCACAACATTACAATATCCAAAGCAACAAGAACCATCTAAAGCAACCAAATCCTCCATCCTTTCTCCAAACGAAAACCAATCACCAACCAATCCACCACCACCAGAGTACCATACTCAAATACCCAATTCCCTCTCTCCTCTCACCGTTTCATCCAAATGTCCATTGAAGTTATCAAATCCAAAAAGAAAACAACCACCCCTGTATAAGGCTCTAGAACAACCATGGGTACCAATCAAAACCAAGCTGCCAAAACCCCCCAAAAACCTCCATCAATCACACAAAACGAAACAAACCAAGAAACACCCGAAACCATCCAAGAAACCAAATCTTTCAATCCTTTCCACGATCAAAACGAACCCACCAACCAATACGCCACCCTCCAATAAGTCAACTAACGAACACAACTCATCACAAAGCTCAACTCCAAAACCCAAACAAAAGTCATCACCAAAACCAAAACCCCAACAAAACTCACAAAAGAACCCAAACCACAAAATCTACAAACAACAATATCCAACCAACAAGAACAATCAAAACCAACCAAAAAAGACCGGAAAAAAAACACACCACCAAAAGCTTACGCAGAGCACTGTGACATGGAGACAAGCATGCAGAGCATAAAAGAAGGAATTTGACGCTTACCCAAGATAGAAGAAGACGATGGAGGTACGCGGGCTTGGCGACGAAGAGGCTGGCAAGCAGAAGTTACCACCTTTGCTCCTCTCTCTTCGTCCTTTTTTTTCCAACAATTCTTCGTCTATTCTATATATAAAAATATTAGGGGTCGGCGACGAGAGGCTCCATTGGACCTGGAGATGGCACATGGAAGACCGTTGGATCCTTTTAACGCGCATCGAGATCAGCGGTTGTGTGATTAACGGGTTCAATACGGGTCGGATCCTAAGTGGTCCGTGATTAACGTTTTATTAGTGAATAATCTTCTGGTTTATCCTGAATCTTAGAGAATTCAAACTTGTTATAATTATCGGAGAGAGATACTCAAAAAAATTGACTTTAGAAGGATATAGATGATTCATAATTTGAAAATTAGAGAAAGATTCACTTTGCAATCAATTCGAATTGTGTCAAATCTGATAAGGTCTTTGAATAGTGTACAAGAATCCGAAACCCACAAGTAGACCCTGATCAAATGCATCCGAACCCATTAAATGTTTTAATAAATAATGTTCTAGTTTATCACAATTTTGAGCAACTTTGAGAACTAAAATCTCTTTAATGATTGCTGAGAGATAACCCAAAAGTTTGACTTTAGAAAGATATACATAACTCCTAATTTTAAAATTTGAAAAAAATTTAAGGATACAAACGATTCATAATTTGAAAATTAGAAAAAGATTCACTTTGCAACCAATTCGAATTGTGTCAAATCTTATAAGGTCTTTGAGTAGTGTACAAGAATCCGAAACCCACAAGTAGACCCTGATCAAATGCATCCGAACCCATTAAATGTTTTAATAAATAATGTTCTAGTTTATCACAATTTTGAGCAACTTTGAGAACTAAAATCTCTTTAATGATTGCTGAAAGATGACCCAAAAGTTTGATTTCAGAAAGATACATACAACTCCAAATTTTAAAATTTAAAAAAGATTTAAGGATATAGATGATTCATAATTTGAAAATTATTAAAAGATTCACTTTGCAACCAATTCGAATTGTGTCAAATCTGATAAGCTCTTTGAGTAGTGTATAAGAATCCGAAACCCATAAGTAGACCCTGATCAAATGCATCCGAACCCAATAAATGCTTTAATAAATAATGTTCTAATTTACCATCATTTTGAACAACTTTGAGGACTAAAATCTCTTTAAAGATTGCTAAGAGACAACCCAAAAGTTTGACTTCAGAAAGATATATACAACTCCTAATTTTAAAATTTGAAAAAGTTTGAAAGATATAGATGATTCATAATTTGAAAATTAGAAAAAGATTCACTTTGCAACCAATTCGAATTGTGTTAAATCTGATAAGGTCTTTGAGTAGTGTATAAGAATCTGAAACTCATAAGTAGACCCTGATCAAATGCATCCGAACCCGATAAATGCTTTAATAAATAATGTTCTAGTTTACCACAATTTTGAGCAACTTTGAGAATTAAAATCTCTTTAATGATTGCTAAGAGATGATCCAAAAGTTTAACTTCAGAAAGATTTATACAACTCTTAATTTTTAATTTTGAAAAAGATTTAAGGATATAGATGATTCATAATTTGAAAATTATTAAAAGATTCACTTTGCAACCAATTCGAATTGTGTCAAATCTGATAAGGTCTTTGAGTAGTGTATAAGAATCTAAAACCTATAAGTAGACCCCGATCAAATGCATCCGAACCCGATAAATGCTTTAATAAATAATGTTCTAGTTTATCCCAATTTTGAGCAACTTTGAGAACTAAAATCTCTTTAATGATTGTTGAGAAATGACCCAAAAGTTTGACTTCAGAAGATATATATCACTCCTAATTTTAAAATTTGAAAAAAATTTACTTTTCAACTTATGGGATTGTATAAAATCTAATAAAATTTTGAGTAGTCAAATCACATACACATTAGTTTAGAGAAAGATAGCAAACAAACACCACAAACACACAAGAAAATTTACGTGGTTCACCCACTAAGGAGCTAAGTCCACGGACGGCCGGCAAGGAGATCAATCCACTGTCAATCAAGAGATTACAAGAGATTGATGATACTACCAATCTCTAATTGGATACAATGACATCACTTCTAACTCCACCTTCTAATCTTGTCTTGGAGAATTTGAGAAACCACCTCCAACAACCTTAGAGATTTGATGAAGAAAAAGACCAAGAGATGAAAACCCAACCTTTCTCTAACCTCTCCATTCTCAACACAAGAGAAAAATAAAAGAATAGTTTTCATCATTTTACAAAATGACCCAACCCAACCATTATAACATAAACCATGCTAGTTGGTCTAGTGTGTCCAAAACAACTAACCCAACCTAATTGAGTGAGTTTGATATCATAGACCCAACAATCTCCACCTTGATAGCAAAGTCACCTCCATGCCAACCCACCAAGTAGAATCTTCAACTTGACTTGCAACCTAGAGAAGTTCAACTCCATTCCAACTTCTCTACTTGAACCGGCTTTGTAAGCATGTCAGCAAGATTCTCTTCGGTTCCAGCCTTCACCACCCGAACCCTGTTATTTTCAATAACCTTACGGATGTAATGATATTGAACCTCAATATGCTTGGTCCTTTTATGATACACTGGGTTCTTTGCCAAACATATAGCACTCATGCTATCACATGACAAAACCATAGGTTTAGAATTTATCCCTATCTCACCCATCAAACCTTGGAGCCAAATCACTTCTTTGCTCGCTTCTAACAATGCTATATACTCCGCCTCGGTCATAGACAATGCAATCGTCGGCTGAAGCTTTGACATCCAACTAATTAGACCATCACCAAAGCAAAACACATAACCCGTAGTTGACTTTCTCTTGTCAAGATCACTGGCAAAATTGACATCAACATACCCATGCATCACATTAGAACCTTTCCCAAATGTAATTGCATAATCACTAGTACCTCTCAAGTAGCGAAGCACCCATTGTGCCGCCTCCCAATGAGCTTTTCCCGAATTAGACATAAACCGACTAAGCATACTAATTGCATAAGCAATATCAGGTTTTGTACATACCGTGGCAAACATCAAGCTCCCAATCAAGCTTGCATAAGGAATCCACTCCATCTTCTTTTTTTCCTCTTCCGTTCTTGGGCATTCTTCGGAAGACAACTTGAAATGATGAGCAAATGGAGTCTGTACCGGCTTCGTCTTCCTCATGTCAAACCCTTCAAGTACTTTCTCTACAAAACTCCTTTGTGAAAGTAATAATGTCCCATTGTTTCTATTCCGCTGAATCTCCATACCAAGGATTTGATGTGCCATGCCGAGATCTTTCATCTCAAATGCTTTTCTCAATTGTGCCTTGAGCTCAACAATCTTAGCCTTATTCTTGCCAATCAAGAGCATGTCATCAACATATAGGACTAAGAATAAATGAGTTCCATCTTCAAAGAACTTGAAGTAGACACAATGGTCATACTTACTCCTCTTGTATCCAAGACTTAGCATGAAAGTATCAAACTTTTTATACCATTGCCTTGATGCTTGCTTGAGACCATACAATGACTTCTTGAGCTTGCACAAGAGATTCTCCTTGCCTTTTTCAACAAAGCCTTGAGGTTGTTGCATCTAAATCTCCTCCTCAAGATCTCCATGTAAGAATGTCGTTTTCACATCTCATTGCTCAAGCTCCAAGTCATACATAGCATGCAACAAGAGAAAGAACAAACCGAATAGAAACCAACTTGACAACCGGTGCAAATATCTCAAAGAAATTCGTATCTTCCTTTTGTGCAAAGCCCTTTGCAACTAGTCTTGCATGATATCTTTCAATCTTACCATTGGTACCTTTCTTAATCTTGTATACCCATTTGCATCCCACGGCTTTTCTCCCTTTTGGTAACACAACCAAATCCCATGTTTGGTTCTTTCGGAGTGCTTCCATTTCCTCTTCCATAGCATTCTTCCAACAAGAAAAATCACTACATTCAATGGCCTCATTGTATGAACTTGGTTCACCATCTTCAATTACTAATGCTTGCATGGTCTTGGGGTCTACACAATCCTTCAAGCGAGCCGGCACACTCCTTTCACGTCTTGGATGATCCAATGCTTGTGGTAGTGGTGGTGAGACTTGTTCAAAATGCTCTTCATCTTCATCAGCATATTCTTCAAACTCTTCATTGAACTCTTCATCACCTTCACTAACAACTTGCTCTATAGGAACATCTTTCGGCATAGCACCATTTGGTTGAACTTCAAAATACTCCACCTCTTTTGGAACTTCCTCTCCCTTGCTACTTTGTTGAGAACCTCTGACAAGCACCTCGGACTCATCAAAATGCACATCTCGACTTGTGATGACTTTCTTTGCAATTGAATCCCACAACCGAAATCCCTTCACACCTTCACTATAACCTACAAAGATGCATTTCTTGGATTTCAGCTCCAGTTTGTTTCTTTGACAACTAAGTATTAGTGCATAAGCATGACAACCAAATATCTTCAAATTGGAGTAGTCACAAGGAGTTCCGGACCATACCTCTTGAGGTATTTTACCTCCCAATGTTGTCGATGGAGAACGATTAACAAGATAACAAGTCATAGAAATAGACTCCGTCCATAGTTCTTCCTCCAATCTGGCATTGATTCTCATGCATCGAGCACGCTCCACCAAAGTACGATTCATCCTTTTCGCTACACCATTTTGATCCGGTGTATACACATTGGTATAGTGCTTTCGAATACCAACCTCATTGCAATAGTTTATGAACTCATGAGACTTGTATTCCATCCCATTATCCGATCTAAAGTACTTGATTCACCGCCCCGTGAGATTCTCCACCTCGGCTTTAAAATGCTTGAATTCCATGAAAACATCTCCTTTGGACTTGAGAAGCTTGATTCAAACTTTTCTTGAAAAATCATCAATGAGCCATAAGATGCAATAGGAGAGCACCACAAATCCGAATGAATGTAGTCAAGCATACCTTGAGTACTATGTGAGCCGGCTTTGAAACTTCTTCTTGCATGCTTGCCATAGATACAATGCTCACAAAATTCCTTCTCACCAAAGTTCATCTTGGGAATGAGTTCTCTTTTCATCAAAATTTCCATACCCTTTTCACTCATGTGCCCCAACCGACGATGCCATAAACGAATAGGAAAGTCATCATCCTCCACCATCGTAACATCACCAACAATGGTGCTCTTTAACACTTTACTACCTTGTAATTTGAGAAATGTTCAATTTGAACCCTATGTTTTAAAACCGCTCAAAATGAACCCTACATTTCAATGAATTACATTTTAGACCCTATATCTACACGCCGTTAAAAGAAGTTGACGGCAAACCGGTCACGTGAGCGGTTTTGGTGCAAAGCACCTGCCAGTTTACCGTTTAGAGAGTTAACGTCGTTGGGTGTTTGGTAGTAAATCGAATGGTTTTGATAATGTAGGGTTCATTTTGAGCAGTTTTAAACATAAAGTCTAAATTGAACATTTCCCAAATTACAGGGTAGTAAAGTGTTATTTGCCCTAACTTATATAAGTTACCAACTCAAACACCTTTCATGCAAACAAAGCACCCTTTGAAACCTTAACTACTCCATCTTGTCCGGCCCATTTATAACCATCATCATCCAACATCGACAATGAAATGAGGCTTTTCTTCAAATCCGGCACATGATGCACATGATGAAGCTCTCTGACCATTCCATCAAACATCTTCACTCGGATTGTACCAGCTCCAATTGTTTTGCTAAATGAGTCATTGCCCATCAACACCAAACCACCATCGCACACCTCATAAGAAGTAAACCATGATCGATGGGGGCACATATGATGAGTAGCACCACTATCCAAAATCCAATGTTGTAAGAAAGTTGAGTTAGACCTTACCACAAACACCTCATCTTTAAGAAAACTGGAACTTGACTCTTCAACTTGATTGGCTTCCTTCTTCCCTTTGGTTGCTTGCTTTCCTTTGCTAGATTCCTCCGAACTTGAACTCTTTTCCCATGATGAGCCACTAGCTTTGGAACAATATTTCTTGACGTGTCCTTTTTCACCACATTTCCAACATGCACCACTATGCCTCCCTGTAGACTCGGAACGATGCTTTGACTTGCTTCTTGAAGAACCTCTAGCATACTTGTCACAACCACTAGACCTTCCCCTTGTCATGAGAGCTTCGGTCCCTGACTCATGCGAACTCCCAATTGTAGCTTTTTTTCGGAGCTCATCGGCAAGCAAAGCACTAGGCACCATGTCTAATGTAAGAGAATCATCCTTAGTACAACTTAAAGTTGTCACTAAGTTGTCACTAAGTTGTCAAATGACTCCGGCAATGTGCAAAGCAATGTGATGGCTTTATCTTCATCACCCATCTTCACCCCAATGCTCTCTAGTTGACAAACAAGATCGTTGAAGATGTTCAAATGCACGGAAATCTTCATGCCTTCATTCATTCTCAAAGAATACAACCTTCTTTCCAAGAAGATCCGGTTAGTTAGAGACTTAGTTTGATATAAACTCTCTAACGTTTTCCACAAACCGACGGCCGTTGTCTCTCCAACAATGTTGAACAACACCTCATCTGCAAGACACAAACGAATGGATGTCATGTTGAGGTGTGGAGCCTGATCTTCTTCTTATTTTGGATTATGATGCGGACCCCGACAATGACGTACTACACAGAGCTGACGAGGTCCGGGGCAGCACCCCGATGAGGATCGACCTGTGACCTGTGATGGCTTGTAATGGCTTCTTTGCCTTTGCGATAGTGAAACTCCAGCGACTCCATGGATGTAGCCCTGTTCTAGGGTGAACCACGTAAATCTGTGTGTCTTTGATTTCGGTTTCTTTGCTTCTAGTTCCTACAAAATCCTAACATGTCAATGCCTTCATATCCATCTCTTCCCATGCATCATCTTCCATCTTCTCCGGCTTCTTTTCTACGCCAAGCAATGCCTTGTGTAACCTTTGTTGCACTAGTAGATCATGTACTTTGAGTTTTCATAACTCAAAGTTCTTCCGCCCATCAAATTTCTCCACCTCAAACCGACTAGTAGTCATTTGAGCAATTTGTCAAACACCTTGTGCCCACAAAACCTTCAAGCTCTTGATACCACTTGTTACTAATTAAGCCTCCACCTTAGGATTACAATGAAGATCAAGAAGATATACTCCAAGTATTAACCTCCTTAGTACACGAAAAATCCAAGGATCTTGGGCTTTGGGTAGACAAATCACATACACATTAACTTCAAGAAAGAGAGCAAACAAATATCACAAGCACACGAGAAAATTTACGTGGTTCACCCACTAAGGGGCTACGTCCACGAGTGGCCGACAAGGAGATCAATCCACTATCAATCAAGAGATTACAAGAGATTGATGATACTACCAATCTCTAATTGGATACAATGACAACCCTTCTAACTCGGACAGCGTCCCAAACTCCACTATAAGATTAACACGTAGACAGGGAATCTTCGAGAGAAGCGCTCTGATGGGAGGGGTGAGCGAACCTCGCCCACCGGACCTTTAGCGCTCCACCGCCGCCGAGAGCACCTGGGTATCATCCGTCTGTTTCCAAACACACCTCATGGGCTCCTGTGAATGCAAGCTCTTTCCATGCCTCAGCCATGATGAGTGGGAGCGATTTAGCCAAGGAGATAGCTACAAAAGGCATTGGAAAGTTCAGGCTAGGGAAGACGGTGATGACACCGGAGTTGCTACAACGGGTTCGAAGTAAATGGAGCCACACCCTCTTCGGGAGATTTGTGGGCTGGAAGGTAGGCCTGGAATTTCTGCGCCGGCGGTTGGCTGGGCTCTGGAAAACTGAAGCTCCATTCCTAGTAACAGATATGTCCAAAGGGGTGTTTGCATTTAAATTTGAAATAGAGGAAGATATGTTGTGCATCCTTACCGGAGGCCCTTGGATGGTGGATGGGTTAACTCTGTCGCTCATCAAATGGCGCAATTTCTTCCGGCCGACGGCATCTGTGTTCACAAGAGCTCCAATATGGATCAAGATGCCAGACTTGCCGCTTGATTTCTTTGATAGGGAAGCTATCTTCAGGATGGTGCGGGATGTGGGTGTTCCACTGGTTATTGATACCATTACCAAGTTCACTGACCGGTGCAACTTTGCACGAGTCTGTGTAGAAGTAGATCTCACACAACTGGCGTGTATTGGTACCTTGCTAGACAGGGGTGATGGTGAAGGGCCTTTCATTCAACCATTCGTGTATGAGAACATCTCCTTGTGTGATGGATGTGGGTTCTTAGGTCACAAAGAGGGGAACTGCCCAGAGAAAGTAACTCAGCCTGTGGAGCAGCTGGACAAGGAAAAAGGGAAGGAAAAGGGGAAGGAGAAGGTGGGCATGGAGTGTGAGGAGGTTCAAACGCCAGTGTTCCATGGAGGAGATGAGACCCCACAACCCATGGAGGAAGGAAAGCATAGCAAAAACAACCAAGTCCAAGGGGAGTGGCATACTATTCACACTAGGCGTCAATGGGGGCGCCGTCCTGCACCGGCCAAGGTCTGGGCGGAGAAGAACCCTCCGGCGCGGTCGACGGTGATCCATGAAGGGAGAGCAGTAGAGGGAGACGATGTACGGTGGGTGTCAGAGCCACATCAGCAGGTGACAGCTACAAGAAAGGGTAGGCCACCAACAACCTTTGACGCTAGTGGACGTGGAGTTGACACTGACCATGTGGCAGCGGCTATCGGCACGAGGGCGATGGGGACAAAGGGAAAGGATGGCGTTGGGGCTTCTGTGGGCATCGTCGATGTACCTACATATGGCGGCGGGCAGGCTAGGGTTGGTAATGAGGGTTCTCATCAAGAGGGGAGGAGGTTTAAAGGCCATGTGGACGGCTATGGGATAGTTGGGCCAGATAAGACTTGGCCCCAAGTAGCTGGGCACCCTAAGAAGCAGTGGGCTGGTCCTAACAGGTTTGGGCCTATTGTGCATACGCTAGTAGACCTAGATGACGACGAATTGGCGGGATTGACTCTCCACGAGCTGGGCTGGTATGCTAGGGAGAGAAATCGTGGGAATAAGCCTGGACCACTGGTCATACCAAGGGGCTATAAAACCTATGAAGACCTTGAGCAGGATCAGGTAGCTGATGTCATGGATGAGGAAACTTTGGATGGCTGCCATCGTTCTGGGATCTCGGCGCTGGAGCAGGCGCTGCATAGTAACACTCCGACACTACTCCTAAAGGATGGTGACGATGAAGATCACAGTCAAGCGATGGAAGAGACGGATGAACTGCTTAATCCACCGGGGTTCACCCCAACTCACTGTGATGTGGACATGGAAGAGGAGATTGTACAGGTAAATGGTGGTACAGCCAAAAGGATTAAGACCTCAGCTTCAAGGGATGGGCATCCCTGCTCAGATGGTGTATCATGATGCGTGCAATTGCGTGGAATTGCCACGGATTGGGACCAATAAGAGCTGTCAATGCATGCCGGAGACTACTCCATAAGAAAAAATTGGATTTTTTTATTTCTTCTTGAGATTGTGGTTGTTGATGCAAATATGGCCTTCATAAACATGAAGCTTGGGCCAAGATGGAGGACCTTCCTCCTGCCGTCAAAAGGTCGTCATGGGGGTATCCTCGCGGTTTGGAGAGCAGAATTCGGCAGAGTCCATTTTGGCTGTTTCACTGATCAAGCCATACACGGTGTCATTACTACTGAAGGAGTTGGGCAATGGTTTATATCAGTGGTATATGCCGCTCGAAGCCGTAGGGGCCGGACTGAGCTGTGGGAGACTCTTATGAAATTGAGCAACTGGGGCTGGCCTCACTTAATCCTGGGGGATTTTAATGTCTTAGCGAGCTCGGATGAGAAGAGAGGGGGCAAGATGTTCAGGTACTCTAGTGTTATTTCAGACTTCTTAACCTTCGTTGCAGGAAACAAGTTGGTAGACCTTGGCTTCAAAGGACCATCTTTCACTTGGACCAATGGCAAATTTGGTATGGCTCACATCCAGGAGAGGCTGGACAGAGCGTTGGCGAATAGGATGTGGTGTAACTGGTTTGCTTGTGCTGAAGTCACCCACCTCTATCATCACAGCTCTGATCATAGACCCATTCTCATTGACTTAAATCCGGATGTTATTCCTCCAGGGGCTACTCCATTTAGATTGCAGCCGGTTTGGAATTGTCACCCCGAGTTCAAACAAGGAGTTGCAAGAGCTTGGCGAAGGAAGCGCAACGGCTCACCGCAGTATGTGTTCCAAGGGAGAGTTAAGGAGATACGAAAGCTGGTCAAAGGCTGGGACCGGAAGGATATCTTTGTGGTGATGAAGTCCAAAACTTAGATTAAATTGTACCTTCATGCTCTATATCTTGAGGAGGAAAGAGGACCTCTCTCCCTGCAGAATGAACAGAGAATGCGCTCTTTGGAACATCAATTGACTGCACTGAAGATTCAGCACGACACACTCCTTGCCCAGTATAGTCGCAGGCTTTGGTAGCGGAAGGTGACAGGAATTCGAAATCGTTTCACCAAGGAGCAAGGACTCATACTGGTGGCTTGAAGATTACGAAAATCCGCAAGGAAGATGGCTCAGTGGTTTCCTCTCATGATGAGATATCCAAGCTTATGGTGGATCACTATGGGTGCGTTTGGATGGCATGGTATGGGGTGGATTAGATGGAATGGGGAATGAGCGGATTCCGCATTCAGCCCATTCTCATGTTTGGCTCGTTTTATCATTTGAAATCGGCAGGATCCGGCCTGCGTCGGATTCCAAAAATTTGGAATCGCGGCGTCCGCTCGAATCGAGCGGACGCCGCTGTCCATCCAAAGCGGATCCGAATTTGAGATTATCCTAAATGACCGTTTTACCCCTTGATATTTAAAATGGATATATTTATCATAACTTTAAATATACATGTTGAAACGTAATGAAAAACATGTCTTAATTTGAAGAAAACTTAAAGTTTTATTATTAACATGCTGTCAAAATTCACTCGATTCCAATTCAGAGATTTATGAATCAAACACCAGAATCCACAAAATTAGCAGATTCAGCTCATCCATAATAGACAAGCCAAACGCCAGAATCAACAGATTCAGCTCATTCCATACAGACCAACCAAACAACAGAATCAAAATCCACAGAATCACCAGATTCAGCTCATTCCCCATTCAGCTAATTCCACAGATTCCTCATTCAGCTAATTCATCAGATTCAGGTTTGCCAAACGCACCACAAGACCTCTGGTCTAAAGATTCTAGCACTAACAGCTCGGTTCTCCCTCCACTTCCTACGTCATCGGAGGAGGCTAGAGAAGATATGACGGCCGAGGTAACGGTGGCAAAGATACTGGATGTCCTACACAATATGGGGAAGGAAAAATGTCTAGGACTAGATGGGCTCCCAGCTGAATTTTTCGCTGAGCACTGGGAATCGATTGGGGAGGAGTTTGTGAGGTTGGTACAAGGTTTCTTTAATGACAAGAAGATGCATGGTGGATGGAATAATACATTCCTCACCTTCATTCCGAAATGCCCGCATCCTAAGAGAATCAAAGACTATAGGCCAATTAGTCTTTGTAGCGTGATGTACAAAGTCATCTCTTCTATCTTGGCCAATAGGATGAAGGGAGCACTGCAAGGACTTATCAGTTTGGAGCAATCTGCATTTATCGCGGGAAGGTCTATCCAAGATAACATTAGTGCGGCGCAAGAATTGATGCATACCCTCAGGAAGGCGCCGAAGACCAAACCCTTGATGGCAATCAAGGTCAATATTCGGGCGGCCTATGACTCGGTGAGTTGGAGATTTATCTGGAGGGTGCTGACTCAGATGGAATTCCCGGGAAGATGGATTGAATGGGTTATGGAATGCTTATCATCGGCGAGATTCTCCCTTATCATCAATGGTCGAGTCTGTGGCTTCTTCAAGCCGGCTTGTGGTCTGCGCCAAGGCGACCCCTTATCCCCTTGTTTGTTATTGTACAGGAGACTCTAAGTAGACTGCTTCATGTGCCACTAATTGCTCTGAAAGGAGTGTCATACCCTGGGTCTCCGTTCTGGATAAGTCATCTTCTTTATGCTGACGATTGTCTATTCGTGACCACATCTACGATGGTGGAGGCCAAGAAGGTTGTGAATGTACTTAAAAGATACAAGGCTCTATCAGGTCTTGAGGTTAGTAGGGAAAAATCAAGTATCAAATTCTCCCCTTTGGCATCTGTTAGGCGGAGGAGGAAGCTTGAGATGGTCATGGGCTTCTCAGAGAAGAAGGGACCCTGGCGATACCTTGGTGCCCCTCTGGAGGTGAAAGCACTACGAGCACCGGATTTCAATTTTCTACTAGATGCTGTACAAAGCAAACTAGCTGTGTGGAGAAGCCCAGTCAAAGCAGTAGCATGTAGAGCAGTGTTGGTGCAATCAGTCATTCAGTCCTTGCCGGTTTTTGTGTTGTCCTCTGTTCCTACTCCGGCATCTGTCCTAAACAAAATTGTTGTGCTGGCCCGTGGGTTTCTTTGGCAAGGGAAGAGGGGTGGGCTATCCACTGGTGGGCTATCCACTGTCGCATGGGAGAAGACCTGTCGTCATAAGATGGCGGGTGGGTTGGGGTTCAAGGACCTTCGCCGGTGGCAGCTAGCACTTAGGATGAAGAGGGCAGCTAAGTTTCTTGATCGCCAGGACTCGATCTGCACAGCTTTGTGCAAGGCAAAGTACTCATTTAATGGTGTGCTACCAAGTGTTCAACAGAATTCCCCCGCGTCCGGCTTGTGGCGGTCTATCTGTCAAGCTGCAGACATGTTGAGGTTGGGTCTTAGATGGGAGCCGGGATTGAAATGCCCAGCAGAGTGGTTAAAGGACTGGTGGCTGGGAGATGGGCCACTTAACACTTCTCCAACCATGATGGTTGTCGAGGACTGTTTACTTAGTATGAATGTGGAGGATTTTTATTACCGATGAAGGAGTCTGGAACCATGAAAGGGTTGAAGAATTCTTCCACCAAGATGTGGTGGATCGCATTTTGACCACTCGGTTGGTGCGGCATGAAGCAGCAACAAGTCCTCAATGGACATGGAGCTCTTCAGGACAGATCACCTCAGCTTCCTGCTATGACATGCTTGAACACCTAAGTGGGATCTTTACTGATGAAAGGGAAATGCAATTATGGAGGAGTGCATGGAGGGCGCCGGCAGGACCGAGAGTAAGATTATTTCTTTGAAAAGTCTTACACCGCAAGGTTCCTACAAATCTGTCCCTCTTGACATTATGTCTCTACTCAGAAGCAGCTTGTCCTCGTTGCAAATTGGATGACGAGACGATTGATCATGTTTTGTTTCAATGTACCTATGCTAAGAAGGTTTGGGAGGGTGTCATGGAAGGTCTAGAGGAGAACCTGACTAGCAGAATTGACAATATGGAGGATGCATTTGGTGTGCTGTAGAAGTCGGCAAAAGCAGAGGAGGCGAATCTGGTCAAATCCTTAATTGCGTACACCATGTGGTGTTTATGGAAGGATCGGTGCAAAGTAGTGGCGAAGGAGGACAGTTATGAAGCAAAGGATCTTATTAGGTCTATCAAATGGCAAGCCAGAGAGTACCTGTTGGTAGAGAAGGAAAAAAGGAAAAAGCAGGAATCAGGACATGGGATGGAGTGCTTATCCAGACGGATGCGGCAGTGGATATGGCAAAGAGGAAAGCCGGGCTAGGGGTTGTATGCATGGATGATTCTGATGTCATATTATGGTCGGAAGGCAACTCTAAAGAGGCGACGTCGGTGGTTGCCGGGGAATTATTAGCTATTGAATTAGCTATACGGGAAGCTCTCAAGAGGGGTTACCATCGGGTTCTAGTAGAGACGGACTCTCTCTTTGCTGTTAATATGTTAGAGGGGAGGTACCCTGCTGTCGAAGGCAGTGTGAGACTTGTGCAGGAAATATGGTGGGCACGTCACAGTTTTGCAGAATTTATAATTAGATACATCCCTAGGGAGGAAAACTCCTGCGCGGATTGGGTGGCTAGTGAGGCACTGAATTTAGATTCGTTGTTTGTTTCTGATGAGACTACCAAGGGGTCTGTCCTTGGTGGGGTCTTTGGTTTTTGACCTCATCCCTGCAGGGATCTTAGCCTAATGGCTTAACTTTTCAAAAAAAACAAAAAACAAAAAAAACCCTTCTAACTCCACCTTCTACAAGCTCTTCCACCTCACTAATCTTGCATTGGAGAACTTGAGAAACCACCTCCAACCACTTTGGAGACTTGATGAAGAAGAAGATCAAGAGATGAAAACTCAACCCCTCTCTAACCTCTCCACTCTCAACACAAGAGAATAGTTTTCATCATTTTACAAAATGGCCCAACCCAATCATTATAACATAAACCATGCTAGTTGGTGTAGTGAGTCCAAAACAACTAACTCAACCTACTTGAGTGAGTTTGATATCATAGACCCAACAAATGATTACTGAGAGATGACTCAAAAGTTTGACTTCAGAAAGATATATATAACTTCTAATTTTCAAATTTGAAAAAGATTTACTTTTCAACCTATGGGATTGTATGAAATCCAATAAAATTTTAAGTAGTCTACATGCCTCGAAACTGATAACATGGAGTTGGATGTAATCCCTGAGTAAATGCATCCGAACCTAATAAATATTTTAGAAAATAATCTTCTAGTTTACCATAATTTCTAACAACTTCGAGTATTCAAATTGTTTCGGTGATCGCTAAGAGAAGAACCAAAATTTTCATTTCATAGGGCTGTAGATAACTCCAGATTTGAAAATTAGGAAAATATTTAACTTTACAACGATCGGGATGGTCCTGGGTAGTCTATAAGAATCCAAAACCAATAGCATGAAGTCGGATCCTAATTAGTCCTTAACTAAATTGATTCGAACCAGACAAATAGTTTAGTAAAAGCTTTCTAGTTCGGCATAAATTCCATCTAGTTTGAAAATTCAAATTGTTTCAATGACCACTGTATAAGAGATGACCAAACAATTTGACTTCAAGGGGCTCCCACTTTGAAAATTAGCAAAAGAGTGACATTCAACCGATCACAATTGGGTTGAATCCCATAAGGTTTCAATAGTCTATAAGCATCCAAAATCGATAATATGCAGTTGGATCCTAAGTAGTACCCAACTAAAAATGCATCAGATATGTTTTAGGAAATAATCTTCTAGTTTAGTTTTAGCAACTTTGATTATTTAAATTGCTTCAATGATTATGACCAAAAAGTATGACTTCAAAGGGCTACTTTTCAACCGATCGAGATTGGTTGGAACCCAATAAGGTCGAGTAGTCTATAAGCAACCGAAATTGATAAATATATAGTTGGATCTTAAATAGTCCATGACCACCGGTGAAGTCAGGATGTTTTTTCGGGGTTGGGGATGTATATAGAGTAAACATATGTTCAAAGTTATTAAGTGTTTTTTTATGAGTGACATAGAATTTGTTAAGAATCTTAAATGAAAAAAATACATTGAAATAAGGGGTGTTTGTTAAGAGACCTTTAGTCATTTACTACCCATATTATGACAAAAGACTAAACTACCCCTATCTTCTGTCTATATAGATCCTAAACCCCCTGGAGTCCTTGTCCCCGTCACTGATCCCGCTGTCCATCATCATCGCAATGTCGTTCCCGTCGTCGTCCGTCACGATGCCGTCAGTCGCCCAGATCCGACGGAGCAACAGGTCTCGCCGTCCGACGCCGAGCTCCCCTTCCGTCGTCGCCGTCCCATCCCATCGCGGATCCTCTTTTTGAAGCTTGTCGTCCGTCCGTCGATCCCGAGGCCGTTCTTGATGCCAACCATGATCCAGATGTTGATCCCGTTCTGGCCGTCACCAAGCTCATTGGTGATCCCTCTCCCGAGCTCGCCGGAGACCAAGCACGTCAGCGATCCTAATCCATCCCGTCCATCGTGGATCCCGTCACTGATCCAGCCACCGATCCCGATCCAGGCGTCGGTCCAAAGCTCCCCGTCGCCGATCCCATCACCGATCCAGCCACCGATGCCGATCCTGTCACCGATCCAGTCGCCGATCCACACGCCGATCTAGAGCTCCCCAGTCGTCGATCCAATCACCACCTCCAACCACCGATCTACAGAGCTAGATCGGGAGATTTGATAAGATTGAAGGAGGTGGCGGCGAGGATGAGAAGGAGAAGGAGGTCGCCTTCCCGAGCTCGCCGTCGCGATTGGTGGTTACTTTCTATTTTTTTGGAAGTTACTTTCCATTTTGTAGGTACTTTTCATTTCTTTTTTCTGGTAGTTACTTTCCATTTTGACTGGTAGTGACCACCATTTATTTGGTACTTAAATTTCATTTGATTGGTGGGTACTTTCCATTTTTTTCAAGTTACTTTCCATTTTGTGGTTGCTTTTCATTTTGTAGTTACTTTCCATTTCTTTTTTTTGAAAGTTACTTTCCATTTTCACCACCTTCGTCGCCGGTCCTCACGAACCCCATCATCACCTCCGACGATCTCCATCCCATCCCCACCTCCGTCGCCGGTACTTAAATTTCTTTTTTTTGGAAGTTTCTTTCCATTTTTTTTCTGGTAGTTACTTTCCATTTTGGGGAAGACGAATCGGTGCTGGGAAGGGGAGAGAGAAGGGTAGAAGGGCATTTTGGTAATAAAAATTTTACAATAGTCAAAAAAGAGACTAAATGCCTTAAGAACTTCTATTGAGACTACAGCACAAATAAGATCTCCCAAAGAGACTAAACAACAATTATCCCTTGAAATAACTACAAGATTATATATGCGAGTAAATATAATTAGATGATCTCACATATCTACCTCCGAGCATCCGAATGCTAGTAATATACTACTACGGTACTACCTACATAGAGAAAAATTTTTAAAAAAATGAGAACATAAATGCTTTAAGAAAAGAAGAGTTGAACTTTATTCCAACCAAGCTTCAAACTCATTAAACCGACAAGGGTTGAACCTACGAGTTGCATTTCCTATCTTTTTTTGAGGAAAAATATGTTGATGATGTTGAAGAGGTCTTTTTTGTAGATATGCTCTGTGAATAGAATCACGATCCCAAATAGGATAATCAGAAATTTTACGTCACAAACCAGAATCTGCCGGAAGATCTTCAAAATTAATCTTTGATGTTGAATCATGGATTCTTTTGGCACTAGGTTCTGTTTCATTATGATCAACGTTTTCTACAGTAGGAGGTGATGGATTTGACTTTATCTTAATAACAAATTTATCCATGATTGAACCTAATAAATATGACAAAATATTGAATAAAATGAATATCTTAAATAATTAAAAGACATCTTAATTAATATGGACCTAGACATTGTAGAGTCTGGCAAGCATAGACAAAAAAAAATTCTTACAATACAAAACAAGAATAGAAAACCAAAGTGCGGGAAAAGTATAATCACAACGTACCACCGTCGCCGGAGCCGCGGACGGTTAGAGTCGCCGGTCGACAAAGGAGGACACACGGCGAGAGTAGGATCGGAGACAGAGAGTGTTGAGAGAGGCGAAGCTTTATTTTTATTTAGGAATAGACGAATAGTTATACGTGGTACACCTCCTTAACCTAGGTTAGTTGTGTAGGATATGTACTATTTATAGGAAGTTTGATTTAGGAATACGTGTAGCAGTGTTACCGTTTAGGATATATATTATTTAATTAGGTATAATCATATTTGACTATTAATTACACCAGGTTTAGTCACATAATGGGTTGGATTTAATTGGATCCATACCGTTTAATAATCAATCGCTAAGTATAGTAACATACTTAGCGATTTTCCCAAAAGTCAAGGGGGGGGCCTTACCCCAACTGTCCATGACTAGATGCATCGAAACCCAAGAAATGTTTTAGTAAATAATCTTTTAGTTTATCAAAAATCAACTTTGAGAAATCAAATTGTTTCAATGATCATTAAGAGATGACCAAAGAATTTGACTTAAAAGAGAGATGGATAACTCTTAATTTGAAAATTAGAAAAAGATTCACTTTTTGAAAGAACTCTATCTACTCAACCTAAGCCGATGGATAAGGACGAGTTTATATTAGTATAACCTAACATGGTACCTCACATGTGGGTTCAAATGATCAAAAGTCCTCACATGTAAATATTTAATTAAAGTAGCAGTAAAGAAATGTGCAATACATGGTTTGAGCAGTAATGAAATCGAAAACATTGAGTTGGCTCAGCATTATCAGCAACTTCCCTATCCCTATCCCTATTTTGGTGTGATTTTATGTCATTCTACAATATAGGGAATCGACTTTTGCATTATTCACCCAATAGTTTTCCCTATATTAATTCCCAGTAACATTGAAAGTTTTAAAACGTAAACATGTCAAGCCTTTCAAACATCCATCCACCTCCTACACATCTGCCACGCCAAGTATAGGAAGGTCTAGAGAAAACCAAGCCCACCAAGCTATCATTTGCCACAAACTGAAAGAAAACCTGGACAACCGTATCAAACCGAAAAGGGAGTCCACCTTTCTTCTCATTGGGGGAGATGATAGAATTGAAATCCCCCATAAGAAGATGAGGCCAACCCACCGTAGAAACCCGCGACAACCCTCCCATAGATCCCTCCTCTCCACAAAATTGGTAGAGCCATACGCCACCAAAATCGCCCACTACCCATAAATCGGAGAAGTGATGATACCGTGTGTCACACCCTGATCCAGAAAACCCATTAAGGCCGAGAGGTGAACCAACCTAACTCAAACCAAACTCGTGGTGCAATATTTAATCGATACAATAATAGATTACATCTAAGAATTGAACAAACTAGACATAAAAAACAACTAATTATTACAATCCTCAAAATTATAATATTTGAATGATATGAACTTTCTCAAATACATATAAATAAAAATAATACAATTCGTTCTTGAGCTCAATAAATTATACATCATGATCCAAAATTGTAACTAAAGTTGTAGAAGAAACTCCTTGAAGTTCTAAAGTCCTCAATCTCCCCTAGATTGCCAAGCCACCATCTAAAAGACCACATGAAAAAGGAACTGCATGCATTGGTACCTGGATTGCCGATGCAGCCCATATAGGGTGAGCAAAAATGCCTAATAAGGTTCTACTCTACGTCACACAGAAAGGAAGGGAAGAACAACAACAATGTCGTTCTCTGCTAAAGTCTAACGAGTGGACTGAGGCCTACACTAGACTCGCCGATTCCCTGAGAGCTCATGTTTAGGTCATCCTCACCCAACGGAGAAACAAGGGGGACAATCCTCTACGGGTACGGACACAGTGTTCGCATATCGCTGCTGCACTCACCGCCGTTTCTTATCACCTAACCATCTCTCGTATGGGGACACAAGTCAGGGATATCGACAACCACCATTGACACTGGGGGAACCGATACGACCACTCTCAACCAAATAGATAACCTCATGTTTCTAATTCGTGACCCTCGTTCCTTCTAATCCGTGGTTTTTATGTCGATGATATTTTTTAAATTCTGATTTAAGTCTTAAATAAAATGGCAATTATGTGGAGTCAAAAAGCCGAGAATGCATTGCTTACATATCTGCGAGACTCTTCCTAGAGGGAACAACCTCCTCGCTTCGACGCGGCAGTTTGTTTTGTGAATTCACTTTACAGTACGAATTTTGATCGCCTTAGAGTAGCCAATCACATGGCATATGTAGGGGTGAGCAGAACCGAACCGAACCCGAAGAACCGAACCGAACCGAATTAGTTCGGTCCATTCGGTTCGGTTTTTTCGGTTTTTCGGTTCGGTTCGGTTTTGGGATGTATGAAAAGTTCGGGTTTCGGTTCGGATTCGATTCTTTAAAAAAAATTCGGTTCGGTTCGGGTCAGAACCGAAGTTTTCATACATGCCTTAGCCTATGAACCTATGGTCTAAAAAGTTCGATTCGGTTCCAAAAAGTTCGATTCGGTTCGGTTCCAATTGATTTGAAACCGAATAATTTCGGTTCGGGTCGGTTCGGTTCCTTCATAAGTTCGGTTCGGTTCGGTTCTCTAAAAACAGGACCAAAAAAAATTCGGTTCTTCTGTTCTGGACCGAGAACCGAACCGAGAACTGAATGCTCACCCCTAGGCATATGTCACGGTGTGTTTTCACCTATACTCCATTATGTGATTCTTTGTGTCTATAATCGATAATATAGCTGCTTTTAGTTTCGTGTAGGCCCATCTCAACTAACGGCATTTAATCAACAGGCCCATCCCCAATTTCGACTTGATCGCGAAATGCTTTGAGGTATGAGGACTGTTGAGGACTGTTAGTATATGTTGCTGTAGTTCTTGAACAAATGCCTATGACTTCTGTTATTGTTTTATGTTACCATGTTTTGTTGCTACTTTGTGAACTATGTGAGTTTTGAATTATCGTAACCGTATGCTGTAACCCCTGTGTTTGAAAAAAATTATGTCAGCGTAGTAAAACCACTTTTCTAGAATTTGTAGCCGTTTTGGATTCGGGTAACCCGATAATGCAATCTGTTAGAACAGAAATTATGACCGTTGACCGGGACTGTAATCAAGGTCAAAATTCTATTTCCACATTCGAAGAATCAGGAAATTGTGGTTTTAGTTCTACTCCTTCGAATGATCGAATCAGAGGTGTTGAAGTGTACAAACAAGATATTTTGTGGTTGATGGTGGAGTTGATGGAAATGGAAAATGGGAATAATGGAAAATGGAAAATGGAGATGGAAAATGGAAAATGGGAATAATGGAAAATGGAAAATGGGAAGTTATGTTAAATCTACTCCTATTTTCGGTAGATCTACTCCTAGAAATAAAGAATTATGATAGCACTACTCCTAGGAAATGAAGGACGTTGCAGGAATTTAAAGGAAGGAAAATGCAGGAATTTAAGGGAAGGAAAATGCTTCATTGCTGAATTTAAAAGGCTACATTGCTAATAAATATAAAAGAGTACATAAAAGATAAAAAGCAGTTTTGCTTTGATGGCGGGGGCTTTTTTCTTCTTCTTCTTGGCTATTTATAGGGCTTCTGGTAACTGATTTGGAAACTGTCAGAAAACCACTCTGCAGTTGCTGCAACTGTTGCTTTGAAAGTGGAAACCAACAGAACTGCATAACTGGTCTAAAACTGCTCTGGAACCGCCATTAAACAGCGCCTCCTATCTTCCTCTGTATTTTTGCTGATGATAACCTTGGAATCTGGCAAAACTCTGAACATCAAAGTTGTAGATCTTCAAATTAGCTTTCCAACGGTACCAGAAACGTCCAATTTGGACATCGGATGAGAAAGTTATGGCCAAAATACTTAGACTGCACTAATGGCCGATTAGGAAAATGGGCTATAGAAATCTGGACTAAGTCATTTGGACTTTATCGTCCATTTTTGACGATGACTTCATCGTCCATTTTGGACGATAGAAAAGTTGGTCGATGACATTAACAAATTCGTCCATTATTTACTACTTTGCCACTGGTCACTTCGACTGCCATTTTGATACATCAAATGACCAAATTTGGAGATGACATCAACAACAAAGTTGTAGATCTTTTCGTCCTCTTTCCAATGGTTCAAGAATCGACCAATTTGGACTCTTGGTGTAAAAGTTATGGCCAAAATACTTCAGTTGTGTCAAAACTGAAGTATTTATTGACTGATTGGCAATATTTACGAAATTGCCATTGATCGCCCAAATGGCTATATTTATATCTAACATTTTGCCCCCCCGGTCTTTATGAAAATATTCATATTTTTGTAAAGACCTTATTCTGTTGGCCAATTTGGGCGATTTTGTCGGCCATATGAACGATTTTATTGACCATTCAATCAATCATCTTTGTCGACCATTTGCTATTATTGGTCGATCACTTTTATAAATCCCTGGTCGATCAACATTAGTCGATGACCAATTCTTGATCGCTCAGCTTTGGCCGATGACCAATTCTTTATCTCTCAGTTTTGACTGATGAACAATTTTTAACGCTCAGCTTTAGCCAATAACCGATTTGTTATCGCTCAGTTTTGGGCGATGACCAATGTTTTATCGCTCAGTTTTGACCGATGACTAATGTTTTATCAAGATGAAGAATGGCCGATATCGACCAATGAGCAATGCTGGGCATTGATCGATCATCGACGGGTGATGAGTAAGAACGATGAGTGATGCTTGCCGATAAGCAAGGATGGGCGATGTTCTATCGGCGATGATGAGCGATGAGCAAGACTGATCGATGAGCTTCGACGATGGTCGTCGATGGGCGACGAAGAAAGTTGATCGATGAACAAATCTGGGCGATGAACAAAGGTGGACGATGAGGAAGCTGGTCGATGGCCAATGAGGGATGGCCGATAGAGATGCTGGAGGTGATAAGGTTGGCCGATGAGAAAGCTGAGCGATAAGCCATGGACGATGAACGACGATGGTCGTTGATATTGATCTGGCCGATGAAGATGATGGACGACGATGAGAAGCTGGGCGATAAGCAAGGTTCACGGTCGTCGACGAGCGACGAGTAATGGGCGATGAAGGATCGTTATCGACCAAGCTCTGTTCCCTTCTTTCCGCGATGGGCGACGAGGAATCGTCGTTGAGCAACCATGGCCGATGATGGTTGATGACGCACGAGACGACGAATAGCAAGCTTGGTCGATGAGCAACGCTGGCCGATGGAAGAGATGGTCGATGAGCAATGAAGAAATTTGTTCTTCCCAACGGCGATGGGTTGCCACGGCGATGAAGGATCGTCGTTGACGGGTGATGAAGAAAGCTTTGCTTTTCCGTCTTCCGCGATGGGCGACGATCGGGGTGGTGAAAGTGCAAGGGTGACAAGGATGGAGATGGAACCCAGGGGTGAGGGAGGCGGACACCGGCCTCTGATCCACCGGATCTCCGGTCGTCCCATGGCCAGTCGAGTAAGCACCGCGTCGGAGACGGAGGTGATGAGGGGTTGCTCTGTTTTTTGCCAACGATGGTATTCTTGAGGTTGAGGATGATAGCAACGACGATGCTCTGTTTCCCCAAAACGGCCATAGATTGCTCTGTTTTCCCAACCGACGGGAGCTTTGAGGTTGAAGATTACAGTAACGGCAAAGATCTGGACTTGCTTGAGGTAGGCCGCTGCCTGGGGATTCAATCTGGGGCGTCGACGGGCGCTGGGAAGGATGGAGCAGCTCACCCATCAACCTTTCGATGTTTGCCTCTGCCGTCGTTGCCGTCCGATATTCCGCCGATGCCGTTGTTCCATACCGCGTCGGAGACGGAGGTGATGACTCCGACGTTGCTCTGTTCTCCCCCCAACGGCCATAGGTTGCCATCTTCCCAAGTGATAGAAGTTTTGAGGCCGATGTTGGCGCGGCGATGAAGGATCTGGGATGCTCGAAGGAAGCCGTGATCTGAGGAGTTAGGCATGGTTTTCCCTTCCGCCGCTGCCGTCGTCCCATGGCCAGCCGAGTGAAGATCGCGCCAGAGACGGAGGAGATGACCTTGGCACTACTCTGTTTCCCCCCCAATCGGCGACGGATCGCCGTCATCGACGAAGACCTTCGAGGCCGAGGACGGTAGTGACTATGAGGACTTTTATTTGAAGGAAACCGCTGCTGGGCGTCGTGGTCTCCACTGTTGCCTGGAATCCAATGCTTCACCAAATGTCTTGGATCCCACCTCCTTCAGCGTTATGGCACTGCCTGCGGCCCATCGTAGAGGAAAGATGGGTTTGCCGTTGAAGGAGATCTCGAGGCTGTCAGAGGATCCCTCCCACGTCGTGGAGGTAGAAAATGAAACCGCCGGAGTTGGTGACGACGACGTTTGAGATTGCAGAAGATGAAGATGTTGAAGGTGGCGGCGCAAACGTGGGAAAGATGGGTTCCAAGGCTCCGAAGTGGAGGATCTCTGCCTTGAACCGCTCGAACCACCTTAAACTGCTTAAAACTGTTGCAGTTTTCACATCGTGCATGATCTCCCTTTCAGATCCCTACCTTGAACCGCTGGAACCGTCTGGAACTACTTGAACTGCTATAAACTGCTGCGGTTTTCACAACGTGTGCACGATCTCCTTTTGACATTCCTGTTTTGAACCGCTTGAACCGCCCTAAATTGCTGCGCAGAGGCAGCGAATGGTGAGGTGTCCTCCCTGATGACGCCGCCGGCAACAGATCTCCAAGAAGAAGATGGCTGGCCGTCTCCGGCTTGTAGACGCTGATCGGGAGGCCATTGTCGGGTTTCTCCATAAATGCTCGGCGTGTAGATTTTGTCCCTTCTTCTTTGACAGCTTTTTGATCAACCATCACCATATCTTGTTCAATTATATTGAACATTTTAAAATTAGTACTTGGTGAATTTTTATTATCGGCCATATCTGTAATATTTTCTGGCTGATTCGGTTCCACTATATCATCACTTTCTTTTGTAGATGAAAAATTCCTTACCAATAAAGTGAAACCGCCTTGATTATGCATGAAAGATGGCATAGTGACATTGATCTCCTCGCTGCTGGAACCTTCACGTGAGGACATACTCCATCTAAGAAAATTTTCTTGGAAAACAGCATCTGCATGGTCACTTCCTTCAGCTTTCAAAATAACAACTCTAGAAATGTTATCTCCCATTTTGTCCCTTCTTCTTTGACAGCTTCAACACAAAGTCCCACTGGGCGTGCCGAAAAATGTTAGAACAGAAATTATGACCGTTGACCGGGACTGTAATCAAGGTCAAAATTCTATTTCCACATTCGAAGAATCAGGAAATTGTGGTTTTAGTTCTACTCCTTCGAATGATCGAATCAGAGGTGTTAAAGTGTACAAAGAAGATATTTTGTGGTTGATGGTGGAGTTGATGGAAATGGA
The DNA here is from genome assembly GCA_963920575.1 of Narthecium ossifragum. NCBI lineage: Eukaryota > Viridiplantae > Streptophyta > Magnoliopsida > Dioscoreales > Nartheciaceae > Narthecium > Narthecium ossifragum. Next base: position 4,095,172 of record OY986975.1, read on the forward strand.
AAATGGGAATAATGGAAAATGGGAAATGGAGATGGAAAATGAAAAATGGGAATAATGGAAAATGGAAAATGGGAAGTTATGTTAAATCTACTCCTATTTTCGGTAGATCTACTCCTAGAAATAAAGAATTATGATAGCACTACTCCTAGGAAATGAAGGACGTTGCAGGAATTTAAAGGAAGGAAAATGCAGGAATTTAAGGGAAGGAAAATGCTTCATTGCTGAATTTAAAAGGCTACATTGCTAATAAATATAAAAGAGTACATAAAAGATAAAAAGCAGTTTTGCTTTGATGGCGGGGGCTTTTTTTCTTCTTCTTCTTGGCTATTTATAGGGCTTCTGGTAACTGATTTGGAAACTGTCAGAAAACCACTCTGCAGTTGCTGCAACTGTTGCTTTGAAAGTGGAAACCACCAGAACTGCATAACTGATCTAAAACTGCTCTGGAACCGCCATTAAACAGCGCCTCCTGTCTTCCGCTGTATTTTTGCTGATGATAACCTTGGAATCTGGCAAAACTCTGAACATCAAAGTTGTAGATCTTCAAATTAGCTTTCCAACGGTACTAGAAACGTCCAATTTGGATATCGGATGAGAAAGTTATGGCCAAAATACTTAGACTGCACTAATGGCCGATTAGGAAAATGGGCGATAGAAATCTGGACTAAGTCATTTGGACTTTATCGTCCATTTTGGACGATGACTTCATCGTCCATTTTGGACGATAGAAGACATTAACAAATTCGTCCATTATTTACTACTTTGCCACTGGTCACTTCGACTGCCATTTTGATACATCAAATGACCAAATTTGGAGATGACGTCAACAACAAAGTTGTAGATCTTTTCGTTCTCTTTCCAATGGTTCAAGAATCGACTAATTTGGACTCTTGGTGTAAAAGTTATGGCCAAAATACTTCAATTGTGTCAAAACTGAAGTATTTATTGGCTGATTGGCAATATTTACGAAATTGCCATTGATCGCCCAAATGGCTATATTTATATCTAACACAATCCTAATCTCTATTTTAATCAACCTTATAAGGAGCAAAAACGGTTACAACTGTTTACCTCATATTAGTTTATTTACATGTATATTTTCCTAAATTAACTTTGTATATTTTTATCATATTCCCTAGGTTTGTTTTAAATATACATCCTTATAATCATAAGCTAGGAGATTAGTTTTAAATATACATACTTATCAACCTTATAAGGAGCAATAACGGTTAACCTGCATTAATTCATATCCCCTAAGTTTCTTTATATATATTCTCTAAGTTTGCTTTATATAAAGCTGCATTAATTCATATCAACCTAAGTTCTATTAATATTATCTTATGCAATATGCAAAGACTTATATTTATATTTATTTTATATACCCTAAGTTAGACTTATAATATTTTATATTTCATATTTTATTGGCTATGTTTTATGGTGCCAGTGAACAAAAAGCTATGACCAACCTTCGAACCCTGGACCACCTACGGGTCAACACAGCCATCTAACCAGACAAAGTACATGGAGTTTGTTAAAATTTTATATTAGCAATAACTAAAATCTGTGCCAAGGGCACAGATGAGTACTAATCAACCTTATAAGTAGTAAAAACGGTTATAACCGTTTCCCTTATTAGTTTGTTTACATGTTCATTTTCCCTAAGTTAGTTTTATATATATTCCTAGATTTACATATAGATATTCCCTAATCTATCTTATAACATGTTTATTTTCCCTAAGTTAGTTTTATATTTTTATAACTCATCATCTGAATCATAACATTATACACACGTGGCATAAGTTATTATAGAGATAGTGAGATGATGTGGCGTAAGTTATTATAGAGATAGTGGGGGCAGGCAGTTAGCCATGCCAGGTGGCACGGGCCCACCACCTAGTCTACCTTATAAGATCTAAGGGTAGTTACTTTTGTGACTCATCATCTGAGTCATAAACTTATACACACATGGCATACACGTGGTATAAAATTATAATTAAATAAATGGGTTTTTTACAGTTTGATACCCTCTAATTTTCCTTATTATAACTATAGTACCCTCTAATTTGAATAATATCAATCTAATACCCTCTAATTTGCCTTATTATAACTCAAGTACCATCCAGTCAGATGACGTTAGTCTCCTTCACCCAAAACCGCCCACGTGCGTGGCACGTGAGCGGTTTTCATACTCAGAAAGTGGTATTCTGTTGATAAAGAGAGAGAGAGAGATGAGAGGAGAGAGAAGATAAAGAAGATCACCGTCTCGACGCGTGATCTCTACATCGCCACCGGTCAGACCTCGACATCGCGGCCAAGCCTACTGGATGCCACCGTCCTCGGCATCTCCGACCAGCCCCACAACCACCTCCACCTCCAATCACCATCTCGACGCCAAGCCCGGCCTTTCATCACCAGGTAGCCTCGTCGCCAGGCCCCGCTCGGATCCTGCCTTCTTGATCCTTTAAAGCACGCCTGGAGTTGTCGTTCCGTGGGCTTCTATTGCCTAAGCGGGAGGAGTCGGTCTGCAAGCTCTCTAAATCCATGGACTTGGCCATGGAAAGAGCTCTGTCAACCAAGCTCCCTATCTTCACTGCCAATGGCAGACATGATTCATTTGCAGAAGGCCGGTTGAGGCTCACTTGCAGATGCTTCGTTAGCTCATTGGCCTCTGTTAGATCATTGGTAAGAGAGGTGTGGTCGTAGCTCATCTTGGTTTCCATCCACTAAGCTTAAAACATATCTGAAAACAGAGTGCTTTGTTTGAGTGTAATGGTTGCTCTGTTTCCAGTAATGGTGAAAACAGAGTGCTTTTTCCTCTGTTATTAGACCTCATGCGCCGGCTTGCCCATCAACCACCCAGTCCGGTCCAGTTTCGTCGTGTCCATCAACCACCCAGCAACATGCTGGCCTGTGGCGGCAGGGCCTGTGGTGCTCATGGCGGCCTCCTTCGCAAACGCCGTCTACGAGAGACTACCGCTCGAAGGCGACGAGGAGGCCGCCAATCCACCACAGCAGCAGCCAGCAGCTCTAGCACCGCAGCATCCAGCGGTCTCCCAGTCGGCTGGTGTCACGGGCCGAGATGCCGGCGTCATGAGTGGCCTCCCCGACGAGAAGGCATCGCTGCCTCCGCACTCCCTCCGGCAGCACCACCCCTCTCTCTCTAGTTCTCTCTCTCTCTAGTTCTCTCTTTCTCTCTCTCTCCTCACCATGTGCAGCCACGTGTACATACCATGCATGTGAGTAGTTTTTTGTAAGGGGGGCTAACGCCGTTTGGGCATCTGTCTAGGTTTTGAAATGTGGGGGTACTAAAGTAGATTATTGAAACTAAAGGGTACTATAGTTATAATAAGGCAAATTAGAGGGTATCAAACTGTAAAAACCCCTAAATAAATAAAAAAAAGGATAGTGGCTGATGTGGCGTAAGTTATAATAGAGATAGTGGGGGCGGACAGTTAGCTGTGCGAGGTGGCACGGGCCCACCACCTAGTTTCTTATATGATTGATAGTTTTATACCCAAAATAATATCCAATATTAGTTCGTTTACTCGAATTTAGGCCAAAAGTAAAATCCCTGCAAATGAATAAAACCAAATTAATCTAGATTTGGATCCATAAGATACCCTTCCTGATTTGGATCCATAAGAGACCCGTCAAGAACCGACCCGTTAATAGCCCGTCAAGAAAGCGGGTCGGAATCGGATTCGGATCTGGATTGTTTGGAGCTTTGGTTAGTGGCTTCGCTATAAAAGGGGCCCAAGCCAGAGGAGAGTCGGAGTAACGCTTCCAGGGTTTCGCGACGCTTGAAGTAGATCGCTTCGCCCAACCTAAACCCTAGTCTGAAGTCTAGAACGCCGGCGGCACCATGATCTACGACGTGAACTCGCCGCTCTTCCGCTCGTTCCTCAGCCAGAAGGGCGGGGCCTCCGACAAGCGGTAACCTTTTCTCCTCCCTTGGCTATTTGTGGACGTATTCCTGTTGTAAATGGCCGATTTCTAGCAAATTAGAAGCCTAGATTTCGGTATGTTCTTTTGATTTCAATTGTTTAGGTTTCTTGGGTTTTTGTGATGATTTTGTAGCCAGGTGATATCGGTGATAAATTTGTTGGTTTTACTTGTTTTTGGTGTTCATGTTTCCCCTATTTGAATAGGTTACGACTGGTCTACAGGGTTTTTAGGTGTGGTAATTTTTGCTTGGGAGGTGTATTTGGATGTTTAGTGGTGTTTGGTTATTCTCTAGAGATCACACACGAGATCAGGTCAGGAGACGCACTTGGTTGATTGTTTGACACTTTTGGTCATATCAGTAAGCCGGTTCACTTGCTGAAGAACAGAAATCTATGATGCAATGTGTTGTTAGGTTTACAAGTATAAACTAAAACCTAAACGTGGGAAGGAAGGTTGCTATGTCGGCGTTTAATTGCGGATTGAAAAATCATGGACAATGCCTTCTCAGGGGGGCGAAGTATATGTTTTCGACTTTTGGCCAAAGATGCCAAACCATGTCGGGCTCGTCATGTGATTGATGTGATGTTTCCATTCTCATGAAAAAAGCTTAAAGCAAGGAACCTGTTTCCACAGATATTTACCCATCATTTGGTATTATTTACATAGAATTTTTTACATTGTAACTGAAGTTGGTAAAAGACTTATTTTCGGAAGAATGTTTAATGGGGATCGCAAGGTCTCAAAATGTTGAAGTCATCCAAGAGGTTAATAGCGAAATGAGTAAATATCTCTTTTCATGTTATTACATGTTAGAGGTACTTCAGAAAGATAGTTACTAGCGATTGCCCAGAAAGGAGTATTTCTTTGCTCTCTTTCGTGATGATAAGCTAGAGGAATGGTGGGACAAGTTTTATTTAGTTTTCTGGAAGTTTGAATGCAATTCTTGCATATTTGTCCTGACCTTTCAATGTTTTATAGATTTAAGTGTCACTAGGTTGTCTAGAACTTTACTAGTTTGTATTTGATCCTTCCATTAGGGACCCCCATAATCATGAGTTTAGGTTATTGATTTTCTAATTTCTGCCTATATTTTGACAGTATTATTCTGTTAGATATGGATTCATTAAAAGATTACTTGTATGCAAAATCTGTTAAAGGCTCAGCAAGGTCCATGTATTGAGATTAAGGCTTACTCTTACTTTTGGGCCTTATTGGCTAAGAAACATCATTTATTCCTCGATAGGGACAATACAAATAATGTGGAAAGTGACTTTACTAACATTACGGATGAGCTTTCTTGGAGTTCATGATTGGGTTTGATGGTGGCATGAACCATGCCATGGGCATTGGTATGAAACTTTTTTTCCCGTCAGAGAGGTTGGGTTAATATGAAGCATGCCATGGACATTGGTAAGAGTTCCTTTTCATTTGTTTGGTTGGGTCGAGGACTAGGAGTACAAACCTTATGCTAGTTACCATTTTGCTAGCGAGGAGGGAGTACCATGGGTTCTTTGTGCACACCTTATTGAAACTAGGTTTTGAAGATTCGGATTATTTTTGCTAGTGAGTATATTGAGTTGCGATGAGTGAGCCCTTAATATTTGGAGATAATAAGAAAGTACATGTTGCAAGTGCAAAGATATTGTAGGAAGTCTTCTTTATATTTAGAGTTGGTATAATTGTTGTTGAGAAGAAGACGTCTTTTAATGCTCAAATGATTACTTTTAGTTTAAAGTTTGACCTTGATTATTTCTCCTCTTGGCAGTACAAATAGCCTGCTTAGTATCACATTTATGGTACTTCTGAATTCTACAGACAATTTTAAAGGAACTCTATTAGGCTACATATGGCAGTCTCTTTTCTAATCTTGTTATAGATGTTGATGAACATTCTTTTATCTGTGTGGGGAATTGCTGCTATTTGAAAATAAGCTCTGGCTATTTTGAGCTTTAGATAGATTTTTCATTTTTCTAGGTTTCCATGGATGCATTTAATCTGATTTTTCATTTCTCTAAGTTGCTATGGATGCATTTTATCTATTTTTTTTTTCATTTCTCCAATTATCTTTATGCTCTTGTTAACCCATGTTCTCTTTGTTTTCTTGGACAATGCAACTCTTACATTTTTTTATAATAACTTTTGTGGAAATAGTAAATCTGAAGAACAAAAGCCAAAGGAGCATAGGCCAAAAGCAAATGAGAACAAGCCAGTGATGACAGAGTGATGCATTTGGGAATCATGGAATATCACGGGTACTCGTCAATGCATGATGGAACAAAATGATAACATGTCTTTGTAGTCTCACAACACTTATTGTCAGAAACTAATGTGAATTCTAGTTCGAATTTTTTTTCTTTCTAGATCTGTAGTGAACATAGATTTTCCTATAGTAAGCTTTCTGGACATAATAGCCAGATATACGCAGCTGTTCTAAGTGATTACAGGCCCCATAAATGCTGGTGTTGTTGGCTCTATGCGGGGATCCAAATTCTGCTGAAAACCAGCTAAGTTGGACCTAATCAGCTCCAGTAGGCAAGTCTGATGTTGGATATTTACTCGCATGATGTTATGAAGTCGATGTATGTCTGCTCTAGCATCTTAAACCTGTGGTCACATATTTGTTGCACTATTGGTTTGCATTGTTTGGAACCTGTTTGCTTGCTTAGATTGCATGGTGCAGGTAGTGAGGCTCTTCTTTGGTGAATCCTTGTTGGGTGTAAAAGAGCCAAACAAGGGTGATCACTGGTTAGAGCTGCTTGTGTTTGGCTTGAATTGTTTTTGGGCAGATTTTGGCGCTCAATTTGAGCTGGTAATATGCAGTGTGGCCTGACTCTCTTTGAAGCCAGTTAGAGTACCAGCAGCGGAATGCCTTTATCAGCTTGGTCATGCATGCAAGATTTGTCAATCAGATCCAGTTGAAAATATTATGATGAAATTGTTTTGATACCAAGCGTACTTTAGTGTTCAAGGCTGATTATACAAATACGTGAGAAATTATAGGGCTATATCAGGCTGGCCATGTCCGGTTTGCTCATATTTGAAGCTCAAAATTGTTGGTTTGTGCTTTTGAGGCGAATTTAAATTGCAAAAGCCAATACATAGGATTTACAATAAATATCTGAAATGAAAAAAAAAACAATGGCAAAAATTGTAAAAAGAAAGTTTCATTCTTGAATGTAATAGTTTTGTGGCCAATCAACAAAGCACTTTAATAATGTTAGTCACAATTTAATGACCGGTCTCCTCTAGGGGTGATAATTCGGGTTTACGGGTTCGGGTCAGGTCGAGCATTGATATCTCGACTCAAAAGTTAAGCTCGAACTCGACCCGTTTAATAAACGGATCAGGTTTATCAATCCGAATCCAATCCATTTATAAACGGGTCAACTCGACCTGACCCGCCTAAGTGACAACGGCCGACTGACGACAGCAACCCAAGAGCAAGGAGGTAGCGCTTGGTCGCTGGATATGGCCGGAGAATGGTCGGAGAGGAGTCGAGGAAGGCTCTAACATCCGGATCTGGGACAGGACGGGGTCGGGGAGGGCGTGGGTGTCGGTGTAGAACGGTGGCGGCGGCGGATCCAAGGGGGTTGAGGAGCTTGGGCGGAGCTTCCGGTGAGAAGGACTGCGGGCGGTGTCGAGATGTCGTCGGGTGCCGTCGGAAGGGAATGAGACTTCGGGTGGTGCCGACTCCGAAGGAGATGGAGGAACGGACGGCGGTGGCCGAGATCGGGGTCGAGGTCGCTAGTGACTGGGAGGGCTGTCGTCAGTGTAGGCGGGACCTCGGGGAGGTTACGGCGTCGTCGGGAAGGAGGAGGACGCTCGAGGGATGTAGATCGGTGAGTTTCCGATGATGCAGGGGGTTCATCGGCATTAATAGTAGGCTTGCGTGAGTTGGAGGAAGAGGATGGATGCCGCGGTGGATGGTAATGGTGAGAAGAGCCAGCTGCCTGCGATGAGCTCGGGGGTGAGGAGGCCGGAGGGGAGGCAGTGCCCGACGAGAAGATAGATCGGAGAGGGAGAGGGCCAGTGGTGGAACCAGGATGAGATTTAAGGGGGGCGAAATCTAAAATAAAATGACCAATTTTTTTTTCTTCTTTTAAGTAATGCAAAAGTTACCTTAGAATTACAATATCGAACATTAAGGAATCAAAACAATACAAATATTAAAATTTATGTACCGTACTATGTGCTGCGATTGAGAGGTGGAAGTTGAATCCTACGCTTTTGCATTTTTTGAAAACGTTGCAAAATGACTTCGTTCTCAATAGTTTTAAAATTTTCTCGCTCAATGTATACTACCATACAATCATTCATCCAGTCATCTCCCATCTTATAAAGCAAACCAGACTTGATAATATTCATCGAAGAGAAGACTCTCTCAACGGTTGCAGTCACAACTGGTAAGACCAATGCCAACTCAATAAGAAGATAAACCAATGGAAATAGAGCATTCCTTCTAGTCTCAACCATCTTCACAACAAGACTTTCAATATTTTGAAGTCCATAAAAATCATCATTTCTTCTAACATCTCTAATGTAGGTGTTAAGCTGGTCTCTAAGGATCATACGATCAGTTGTCGTGAAATTCTCTGGATAAAGTTCAGCAAGACGACATAACTTAGCATGGTGAAATGTTGAGAATGAGTTTCTTGGATCAAGGCATGCTATGCAAAGAAGTAACTCCGTACTTGCTTCTGTGAAACGATGATTCATCTCTTGAGCGATAAAATCAATAACTTAGAAAAACACTTCAACACGAAAATGGTGCATATAAGTAATACTTTGCCCTCCACACCTCGAACGACTGTGAGTTGGTATAATATCTTCCATATTGGGTACAATAATATAATTATCAACACAAAATGTTTTGACTTCTTCCAAAATATTATTTCATTTTGTCTCCCTCAAATCTTGCAACCGTTCCTTCACTACTCCAACCAAACTCAAAACAGTGAAGGGGTATCTGAATGCAAAAAGTGATATTTGGGGCATGAGATCGCAAAAAACCCTGGAACCCACCCTACTACTACAAGTTTAGAACCAAACCAAACCAATCCACGAGAGAGGGACACACAGAGCTTTTGTTTGTGTTTTTCTCTTATTTGATCTCGCCAGTTGGGCCCCATCTGATGCACCACCTCGTGTCACTTTACGCCTTGGAAATCGGATCTCCTTCCCCATACCCTTAGTAAATGCAAATTCGATGAACCTCAATACTCCATTCACATAAGTGCTACTGACCTTTTCTTCATTAACTATCCAAGTTTTATCCATTATTGGATTACCCCAAAAAAAATTCTGAAAAAGCATAAATCAAGATGACATACAACATAAGAATGTGTTTAGGAGAGAACAATATTAGTTAAAACATCATGGTATACAAAGTAAACACCTCTCTAATAATGTTTCTCTACCATATAGTGTAAACAAACTATCTCATGGCAAGCTTAACATGCATTTGACCTTATTGAGGAAAAGGGATGGTACTGTAACAATTAGATTAATACTGTTCATGGATTAGATTTCTTTCATCCTTTAATTTGTTTACACTATCTCATACAGTACCATCCCTTTTCCTCGATGTTTCTCTACCATATGTAACAATATTAGTTAAAACTTAATGTTTCTCTGCCATATGTTCAAGTTCTTGCATGATTTACTTTTCTTTTTTCCTTGTTCTTCTTCTACAGACATCAACTTGGGAAGAGATTGAAAATGTACTGCAGTTTACAGGGGTGTTCTAAAGGACCAAAGAGTAGTCGTTGTCAATAAATCGAAGAAGGTTGATGAGAGCCAGATCGAAGAATTCATCAATGAGGCTCTCGTTCTTTTCCAGGATTAACCAGAAGCCAGGGAAGTGCTGTACTTCATCTGACTCACATGGTCCAAAAGGACAGCTACAACTAAGGGTCCAATTGGCTATCCGTGGGATGTGGAATTCGGCGGATACCATCCGCCGTATCCGCTCCTGCGGATACACAGATGGCGTCCGCTCAGGAACAGCGGATGTCGAAAATGGAATCCGAGGCCTATCCAAACGCGCGGATCCCGTCCATTTATGCGTCCCCCCATCCCTTGGATCCCAGCGGATCCAAGGCTGGCAAACGCATCCTAAAAGGATCAAGACAAGAATGTGGATTTAATATAGGAAATTACAGCTCAATTGCTTTTGCCCCACAAACACTAATTGACCAAACATTGGAACTTCCAACATCTCAAAAACCTCTCATTGACACTACAAATTAAAAACAAATGACATAATCCTACATTCATTGACTACGTATAAAAAATTATCCATTCGTGCACTGTGAGGACCCGTTCCTCCAACCCGGTCCGACAGCGTTAGGTCGAGGGTCTGGCCCGTTTGGCCTTGTTTCACGATTGGCTTGATCGTGGAGACCCAAAGGGAAATTTGGTAAATTGCGCCTTGACGGTTGATCTCACACCCGTGTTGTACACACACGGCTATTTTGTTTGATTTATGTGCTTGTTAGAATCTTAGGCGAGCTTGGAATTGAAAGATCAGAACTCGGGTGCGCGGAAGCTGTCTTTGGGACAACTGTTAGCCCAAACCAATCGATCTCTCCAAGGAGTGATCGGTTGGATTCGAGGTCGGCACCACCTCTGACGCGAACCGACCTAGTCCGATCGTTCACTCTGGGAGCGACCGATCAGACTCGGGCCCATAAGTAGCCCACGAACTGCCTATGTTATTCCTCTTTTCTTGTCTCTTCACCAATCCTTAGATTTCGTGATTGAAGCTTGATCCAGTGGCTCGGGGACGTCGCCAACAAGGGGAGGAGCAGATCCTTACCTCTCTTGCATGGATTAATCGAGGATTAATCATGAATTAGCGTAGAAAGGTAGGATTCTAACCCTAGGGCTTGATTAGGTGTTTTTGGTTGTTTTATTGCTTAATTTACTGATCAATCTATGCTATATGGTTATCCTAGGTATGATTAATATATGTTTGAAGCTTGATTGGATTTTGGTTGGATTTGAACCAGATTTAAGTGGGTTTTTTCTTGATTTATTTCTCAGATTTCCGTTCTAGTAGAAGCAGAAACAGCTATGTTCTAGCTTGTTTTCTGGCTTGTACGTGCATGATCTCTGTGTTAGCTTTCGATTCCAATTGGTTTTACATTTTTCGGATTTATGTACGATTTATTGTGAATTAAATGGCGTGGCTGTGTTAGATCAAGGCAGCCATCTTAATTGGTGAATTTAAGTGATTTTTCATTATCTAATTGATCTGATTTTTGGAGGACATGATCTTAGTGATTTTTAGGACGGATCTGCAAAGCTTGGTTTCAATCCAAGGTATTTTCAAAGGGATTTTGATTTGTTTATCAAATATGAGATTTAACCGAAATCGTGGGTTTTCATCGATTGTTTTTTATCCGATTGATCTAAGTTTTGGATATGTAATTTGGGGTATGTCGTTGAGTGGGAATATCAAGTTTAATGTCAATTACGCATAGGCGTTTGGGGGTGACTTGGGAGCACCGGAGGAGCTGGTCCCAAGTGGTTCCTACCCCCGGAGTGTATCTACAGTTGAAGCTGTTATTGGCATTGGTGCCCTTTGTTTGTGTGCTCTCTCATGTTGTGAGCTTTCTAACTTTCTTGTCGTGTTTAGGTGTGTTTTGTTTCTGTTTCGTTGTTTCCGACCCTACCTTTATCGAATTTTGGGACGAAATTCCTTTAAGGGTGATAGGTTGTGAGGACTTGTACCTCAAACCCTGTCCGACCGCGTTAGATCGAGGGTTTGGTTTTGTGGTTTGGCTCGGTTGGCCTTGGGATGCGATCGGTTGATCACATCGCTGTTTTTGGACTCCAAGCGTAATTTGGTAAAATTGCACCTTGGCAGTCGGTTTCACACCCGTAGAGTGCATACACTACCTTGGATTGATGTATGTGATTGTTTAGAACCTTAAGGGCGCTTCTGATCGGAAGATCGGAGCTCGATCGGGAAAGATCGAAATGAACGGTTATAATCGATTCCAGCTTTCTATAAACACCCCTCTCTTTTCTCTCTTCTCTTTCCATTCTCTTCCTCTCTCCCTCGTTGGCTACCGGCGTGGAGCTTTGGTTGTGGCTTTTCGGCGTGGATCCGCGGCGATTGGAGTTGAGGATCCTGTAGATCGCCTACACGTCTATACATGTAGGTGTTTCTACCCATTTTCGATGAAATGGTAACCCTAGGATCGGTTGTTTGCGGTTTTGGTGTGTTTATGTTTGTTGGAATGCTTTCAAATCTTGTATTCTATTTCATTGTCATGTGTTGCATGTTGCTATTGAACCGTTTTCGTATTTCTTCGGACGTTTTCTGGATTTTTATCTGTTTCCGGATTAAATCGGTATCGATCTTCTTGGATGAGATGATCGATCTCTTTTGTTTCAGACTGAAGACCCCTCGTGGAGGATTGATCTTCATGGGATCACTTGGTTGATGATGGTTGGCTTCGAAGAGAAGATCGATCTTCACAGGGTGTGAAGATCGATCTCTTGTTTGCTGCTAACATATTTTGATCTGATTTCGTCGTTCTTGATTCCCTTTTGACCCGATAATATTGCGTGGCTTTCCCGATGATAGCTAGTGAGTAATATAATATTTTAATCTGGATTGGGCTTTGGATCGGTTTTCCGACGTTTAGGGGATTTAAGCGGTTTTTCGATAAGCATGCCATATATATATATATATATATATATATATATATATATATATATATGTATGTATGTATGTATAGTTTGTGGTTGCTTTATTCGCTTTCCTAACCACTGGAATATAGCCTTATAGGTCTTAGACCCATATGTGGAGTCGGACCCTTTAGTATGCATTGTTGTTAACCGGAAGAGTGATGACTCCCGGGAATGTGTAGAATAAATGGGCCAAAGGTGCGCGCTACCGCTTTAGTATAGCCCAATTATTTGCCGGCGTGCGCCGGGGGCGTAGTATAGAATGATTGGATGTTTGATCTGGTTAGTTACTTGGCTGGTAGTATTATCGTTGTATTTGTAGATCAGTTATCTATGGGATAACTGTGGAACCTTAGCCTGTCGAGTGCCGGAGTGCACTGAAGGCTATTGTATAAGGGCGTTGCCGATTGTTGTTTACGAATCTGGTTGGATTCTTTATAATACTGTAGCTTAACCTATTGAACCTCATTATGTTGATGTGACATATAGTGACATCTAGGTTAGAAGTTTGTATATGTTCATGCACCGTATGCATTAGAGGCATTTCAGGTTAGGCGTGGTCGATGGGTCAGTCGCCGATCTGAGACTCTCAGGTAGCTTGGATCTAGCTCTAGGATCGAGGATGGGTAGCGAGGTCTAGGGCATGATTGTATTGAACCAAAATATTGTATTCTTGAGGTTAGTCGGACTAGAATATTGTTGTTGAGGTTTAGAGGTCGTGTTGTTTCTCCAAGGCCAAGTGCTAAGGGTGGATGACGATGCGTTCCCTGACATGTGTGTCCCCGCGAGAGATGGTATGACTAGGCAGGTTGGTACCTGGACAGGAGCCCGCAGTCTTGGTTTTCTCACGTTTGTTCTTGGGTAAGGGTGATCCCGTATGGTACCGTTCCCCTGTTGGTGCTTAGGGTGATCTTGGTAACATGTTCAAGAGAGAGGTTCATGACGGGAGCCCTTGGGACATCGATAGGGTTATGGGACCATTGGCATTCCTTAGACTTAGGCGGAGAGACAACACAGTTGTTGTTTTCCTCCCTTCAGTGTGACGTAGAATAGCGTAGAACCTTACTGAGCTTTGTTGCTCACTCCTACCTTGGCTGCATCGGCGATGCAGGTCGATGCAGTTCTTTCCTTTCAGGTGATCTTCTGGGCGTTGGTGCGCCATTCTCGAGGTGATCGCGGACTTGGAGTTTCGAGGAGTACTTGACAATCATGGAGTTCTTCTATTGTTAATTTACAGTTTTAATCAATTGATGTATAATTTGATGTATCCAAGAACAGAATTGTATGATTATTAATTCAGTTCTATTTGAGAAATGTTGTAATATTCTTTGATATAAATGCTGAGGATGTGAGATTATAAAATTGTGAAATGTACAGGTTTCTTGTGTTTTAATTATAAGGGAGATTCTGCCAAATTTTTTTTTTATACACAGGAGGACTAGATGTTTTAAATTCATAGCAGTTATATATTTGTGCACCAACTGATGATGTAACACGTTTAGATGGCTCACGCCTCGATCTGGATGGGTTTTCCGGTTCGGGGCGTGACAAACTCCGCCAACGGTAATTTACCAAATTACCCCCGGAGCCGCAACGATCAAAGGGGATCGCGAAACAAGGCCAATCGGGCCAAACCAAACCGAGCCAGACCCTCGACCGACGCGGCCAGACCGGGTTGGAGGTACGAGTCCTCACAGAGTCGATCTACAAGAACGCTCTGTCGCCAACTGCGAGCTCTAACGGCTATCACCTCTGATCTACATAATTCTTCTGTCAAGGCACAGTCCGGAACTGCTGAGTACGCCCGGAAGCGGTAAGAACTGGTCCGTCGCCTGATCTTTGATCGAAGCCTCTGCTCAAACTGACAAGCACTGGCCACTGAATCTGCTGCTACTGCCACCGCGAAACGGACCAAAAGAGTGAACCGGGTGGCATACTGCTGAAACTCCAGCAAGACCACCACTACGGTCCGCGCGTCGACCGGAGCGAGAACCCCCTCCTCAGCGAGATGTGACTCCTCCCGTGCGACCGAAACCGTCGCTGGTGATGGCTCAGTCCGTCTAGCTCTGACCTCCCTGACAGGTGCTACCGTGCCTGGTCGGGCGGGTCGACCAAGTCGTGCCCCACCCCGACCATCAACCGAAGGTCGGCTCGAGCTCCCGACATCTGCGCAATCACCAACAACAAACGAGCGTCCACTCGTTCGAACCCAAGACAAAGCAGCACAACATAAAGCGGAAAAGCATAACACATCAAAAGGAGCATGCAAGGATGTTCTAGACATAGAACTAACCCATTCCACGCTCAATCTCAACCGAATCCTGATCCTAAACCCTGGGATCTACAACCTATGCTCTGATACCAAGCTGTCGCGCCCCGACCCGCGAAAGCCCAACCGGGCCGGGCGACGCGAACCGGAACCTACAAAACGCGAAAAACAAAGCTGGCGAGGGTTCCCTCTAACCTATTGGTCTCCCTAGCAAATCACCAAAAGCACCCTCAATTAAAAGACAATATAATAATGAAGCCTCGAACCACAGATTAAAACTCAAAGTGTTGATATACAAATCCTCGGAGAGGGGAAGATTCAAAATACAACATCACTCCCGTAGGAGACTAACTAACATAGGATAAAAGCTGTAAAGGATCACCACCTCTCAAAAGCCACCAGGCGCCGCCGCACCGCCGACCAACTGCCCGGTAGGGCCAAAGAAGAAGAACCGACGCCTGCACCTGCAAAACGCAGCCCCGGGTAGGTGTGAGCACTAAGCTCAGTAGGGATCTACACTACGACACACAGAAGGAAGAGGGGAACGCAACAGTGTCGCCCTCAAGTAGGACCTGGGTGTATACAGGGGTCCCATAACCCCATCGCGTGTCCCTAAGGCCCCGATCATGATCTTCCAGCCGGGCTGGTCACATATCGGGTCACACTCAGTAGCAGGAAACAGCACTGCTGACTCTCAACAGGACACTGAACACTGTTTGGTGGGAAGAGACACCACTGAGTAGGCAAAACCTCTACTCAAGAGTTTTAAGAAAAGCCGGACACCGGCTACACCTCAGATCCGACTCGAGGCCGACACGACCTCTACAATCATCAAGCCACAAGTGTACCAGTCATCTAAGCCTATCATCAAAATGACTGGACATCACAATTCAAACCGGGTCCAAACAACCCAACCCCGGTCCTAGGGCTAAGTCCGAGCTTCCAGCCTCGGGACGGCGACCCAAGGATCACCCACGCCCTAACCAATGCAACTAATGCACAATCAACAATGCATGCTATGGCATACACAAACAGGAGATAGGCATGCAACAGTATGTCAAACATCATATAAGTCAACCGGATCGCTGCAGCGGTACCACCGACCGCTACCAGCCGATCCGCAGCGGGTCCCGGCATTATGACGGTACCACGACCGTCGACCGCAGACTCCTGCAACGGGAAGCAACCCTGAAAACCGATGATGAATAAAACGCAATATAATATTATATTCCAAAATATAATATTATATTCCAAAATATAATATTATATTCCAAAATATAATATTATATTCAACAAAACACCCAAGCCTCTACTTAGGGGCTAATTGATCTCGTCGATCCGATGTCCGAACGACGTCGGATTCAAGATCCAACTTAGTCACCAGTAGGTGTATATAGCATGATCAACATATCCAAAATTCATCATCATCCAACGGTTGGATTAACGGAAAAACGCTAATCAAAATCGTTAATCAAACTAACTTACCCATTAATTGCTGCAACGCAGCCCTTCAGCAAACAAATCATAAGAAAACGTAGAAAAATCGAAAAATTACGAAACAAGATGGAATGGAAAGCTAACGAATAGTTCTACAACGTTTATGTTTATGAAAAGCCAAGATCACGTACTAACCGGCCGGAAAACTCGCTGCAAGCCGGCTGTTTCTCAAGAACAGCAGAAAACCAGAAATCCGAGACTAATCATACATAAAACCTACTCAAATCTCAACTGATTAACATGAAACTTAAATCAGTAATTCTAATAGGCATAAGGGATCCAACAAAACAAGGATCAACAAGATCCAACGGCTAGATCTCAAGAACACCCGAAATAAACATCAGTAGGTATAACCCTACCTAGCTGCGCTTTCCTCGGCTGATTCCCCGCGATTTGATCACCAACAAGCCTCCAAACCACTTTAGAGATCTTTCTCTCGTTCTCACGAATCCAACGAGCCAAAGAACACCCAATTTGATGGTCGGAGGAGGGAGAACGGAAGAGGGGAAGGTGGCTTCCGGAAAAACAGGGGAAGAGCAGAGCTTCGGGGGAGAAGAGAAGAGAAGAAGAAGAAGAAAGGAGGAGGAGGAAGAGGGGAAGAAAAGGAGGGAAAAGGGGGGAGGGGACAGCCGAGAAAGAGGGGAAAAAGTGAAAGAAGGGGAGGGGAAGTCTTCCCCCTCTGACAGGAGAGAGCGACGGCCAACGGCGGCCGTCCTCGCGAAGCAGAAAACCAACCGACTTATAAATGATCGATCCTTCCTCAATGAAGGATCGATCCTTCAAGACGATTCACAAGGCTTTCTGGCACGAAGAGGATCGATCCCTTAGCCAGAGAGGATCGATCCTTTGTGTGCTGAAAGCTAAACTTGGGCAAGAACTCAAGCCCAAGTCTGGATCTTTCGATCCCGGATCCACCTAGCCATTCTAAACAAACACTAACACATACAAGGCCAGTGTGTGCACACGCGGGTGTGAAACAAACCAACAAGGCGCAATTTACCAAATTGCCCTTGCGGTCTACAACGAGCCACAGGGGTAGAGGGGCAGGTCCTCACATCCTAATACCCTTAAAGGAAATCTCGTCCCGAGATTCGATAAGGGTAGGGCTCGGAACAACAAAAACAGCTACACTAGAGGACTGGACAAGAAGTACATGGAGAAGAAAACAACTGTGGAAACTCCTGCCGCATGCGCGCCTCGCGCTCCCAAGTGACCTCCTCGGTGCCTCTATGCCTCCACAGTACCTTGACCAAGGGAATCGTCTTGCCCCGCAAGACCTGATCCCTTCGGTCAAGTACCTGAACCGGCTGCTCAACAAAGCTAGCGTCTGCCTCAAGCTCAATGTCATCCACTCTGATGACATGAGACGGGTCTGGGTGATACTTCCTTAGCATCGACACATGGAAAGTCGGATGCACAGCAGACATGTGCTGAGGAAGATCCAGGCGGTAAGCTACCTTGCCGACCCTCTCTAAGATCTCAAATGGCCCGACAAACCTCGGCGCCAACTTGCCACCTCTGCCAAACCTGACAGAACCTCTGTACGGCGATGCTCGCAAAAACACTCGGTCGCCGACTGCAAACTCTAACGGTCGTCGCCTTTGATCTGCATAACTCTTTTGTCGGCTCTGAGCCGTCAGAAGCCTCTGCCTGATCTGCACTAACCTCTCTGACGACTGCCTGACGATGTCTGGACCGGTGAGTGAAGCCTCTCCAACCTCTGTCCAGCACACTGGGGAACGACACGGCCTACCGTACAACGCCTCGAAAGGCGCTACTCCAAGACTGGACTGGTAGCTGTTGTTGTAGGCGAACTCCACCAAGGGAACGTGCTCCTCCCAGCTGCCTCCTGTGTCGAGGACACATGCTCTCAGCATGTCCTCCAAGATCTGGATCTTCCGCTCTGACTGTCCGTCTGTCTGCGGATGGAACGCCGTACTGAAAGTCAGGAGTGTGCCAACTGCCTCCTGAAAGTCACGCCAGAACCTACTGGTGAACCTGGGGTCACGGTCTGACACGATAGAAACTGGAACTCCGTGTAGTCTGACCACCTCTCTGACGTACAAACTGCCCAACCTGTCGGTCGAGTCTGTCACCCGCATAGGAAGGAAGTGCGCCGATTTGGTCAATCGATCAACGATGACCCAAATCGCGTCATTCCCCCTAGGGGATCTCGGTAGCCCGGTCACGAAGTCCATCGTGATGTGCTCCCACGTCCACTCAGCTAGTGGAAGCGGCTGAAGTAACCCCGGAGTCCGCTGGTGCTCTGCCTTGACCTTCTGACAGGTAAGGCAGCGCGATACGAACTCCGTCACTGCTCTCTTCATCCCGCGCCACCAGAACTGTCGCCGAAGATCCTGGTACATCTTGGTGCCGCCGGGATGAACTGCAAAGCGAGAGTGGTGGAACTCTCGTAGGACGTCATCTCGAAGAACTGGATCTGCTGGAACCGCTATTCTGCCTCGGAACCGTAGCCCTCCGTCTGGCGATACTGTCCAGTCTCCGTCTGCGCCCTCCGTGCCCGCTGCTGTGCGTAACTCCTCGAGCTCTGGGTCACTGTGCTGTGCCTCTAACACTCTGACAAGGACTGCTGGCATACTCTGCACTGCGTAGAGGAAGCTGCTGGATCCCCGATCACCAAACTCGAGCCCAAACTGGCCCGCCGTCTCTAGAGCCTGCCACTGCCGCGCTGACAACCCTGCAACCGCTGCTCTGGTGTCTCTCACCTGTCTGCTCAGCGCGTCTGCTACGACGTTTGCCTTACCAGGATGGTAATGCAACGCAAAGTCGTAGTCCTCCAGTAGCTCCATCCAGCGTCGCTGCCTCAGGTTGAGGTCACGTTGGGTGAAAACGTGTCTCAAACTCTTATGGTCCGAGAAGACTGAGAACTTCTCGCCATAGAAATAATGCCGCCAGGTCTTCAGGGCGAAGACCACCGCTGCTAGCTCCAAGTCGTGAGTCGGGTAGTTCCTCTCATGGTTCTTCAACTGACGAGAACCATAGGAAACTACGTGGCCCTCCTGCATGAGGACACACCCCAAACCCTCACCGCTGGCGTCGCAGTAGACACTGTAACCAACACCTCGCTCGGGGACGATCAGCACCGGCGCACTGGTCAACCTCGTCCTCAGCTCCACGAAGGCTCGCTCACAAGCATCATCCCACACGAACGGGACGGCCTTATGTGTCAGTCTGGTCAACGGTCCGGCAACTCTGGAGAAGTTCCGCACGAACCGCCTGTAGTAACCCGCCAGGCCTAAGAAACTACGGACCTCAAACACCGTTCTCGGTCTCTGCCACTGTACCACTGCCTCGACCTTGGCCGGGTTAACTGAGATCCCTACTGCCGACACCACGTGTCCAAGGAATCCCACCTGTGCAAGCCAGAACTCGCACTTGGAAGCCTTGGCATAAAGCTGATGCTCCCGAAGTAGCTGCAACACTGTCGCCAAGTGTCGCTCGTGCTCCAACTCTGACTGGGAGTAGATAAGGATGTCGTCGACGAACACCACCACGAACTCGTCTAGGAAAGGCCGGAAGATCCTCTGCATGAGATCCATGAACGCTGCTGGTGCGTTCGTCAGCCCAAACGGTATCACCATAAACTCGTACAGGCCGTACCGAGTCCGAAAAGCTGTCTTCGGGATGTCACAATCCCGAGCCCTCAACTGGTGGTAGCCGGTGCGGAGGTCGATCTTCGAGAACACTGAAGATCCTCGCAACTGGTCAAACAGGTCGTCGATCCTCGGCATCGGATACCGATTCTTCACCGTCACCCTGTTGAGCCGCCTGTAGTTTATGCAAAGTCGAAGGGTACCGTCCTTCTTCTTTGCGAACAACACAAGCGCCCCCCAGGGAGACATGCTGGGACGGATGAAACCTCTGCTAGTAAGCTTGTCTAGCTGAGTCCTCAACTCACTCTGCTCTGCTGGTGCCATCCTGAAAGCTGGGAGAGAGATCAGTGCGGTACCCGGTACCAGGTCGATCTCAAAATCGACCTCTCTGGGCGGTGGAAGCCCTGGCAACACCTCGGGAAACATGTCGGTGTAGTCGCACACGATCCTGGGGAAACTGCTCTGTTGTACTCCCTCTGACCCAAACAGGGACAGGCTGGCCAGCAAGGTTGAAAGCTCGCTACCACGCCTCCCTACACCACAAGCGAAGGAATCGGCTGAAAACCGATCCCCCAACAACACAAACTGCGTCCCATCGGATGTCCAAGCGATCACCCTCCGGCGACCACATTCGATGATAGCTCGGTATGCTGCTAACCAGTCCATACCGAGTATCACATCGAAGCCTGTCATGTCTAGCACCCGCAGGTCTAGACAGACACGGAGGCCTCCAACCTCCAAAGAACAAGATCGGCAGACCCGGTCTACCCTGACTGTGTCGCCGATCGGTGAGTCTACAGACTGTGCCACCTCTAGCCAACTCGTCTCGAACCCTCTGAGCACGGATGGCTTTGCCGCTGCCTGCTGATACTGCTGCGGCTGCTGGTACTACAGGTACTGCTGTGGCTACTGGAGAAGCTGAACGATGTCCGGCTGCTCCCGCACCGGAAAAGCAAACACACGCCCCCACTGGCCGCCTCCACCTCTGGAGCGGCCCGGTCCAGCCCCTGACCTGCTCCCGCCACTGCTCCCCTGCCAAGCACTGGACCTCCGCCTCGACTCCCCAGCAGCACAGCGCCCCGCGCTCCTCGCAAGTAGCAGTCCCTACGGTAGTGTCCCAGCTGCCCGCACGAGAAGCACGTGACTGACGCGCTATCAGGCTGCTGACCCTGGCCTCCCCCTGACGAAGCCTGCCCAGACGGCCCGGCCGTCAGGAGAAACTGGCCTGGCGGACTCGGCAACTGTGCCTGGAACTGCTGCGGGTGCTGCGACCGCTGCTGAAAGCGTCGCTGACGCCGCTGGTTTCCTTTGTCGAATCCCCCTCTGAACTGGGGTCTCTGCGGTGTGCTGGTAGAGAATGCCAGTGGAACTGCCCGGCACCTCTCGTCTCGGAACTGCGCCCCTACTGCCAAGGCGCAGTCCGGAACTGCTGAGTACGCTTGGAAACGGTAAGAAGAGGTCCGTCGCCTGATCTTTGATCGAAGCCTCTGCTCAAACTGACAAGCACTGGCCACTGAATCTGCTACTACTGCCCCCGCGAAACGGACCAAAAGAGTGAACCGGGTGGCATACTGCTGAAACTCCAGCAAGACCACCACTACGGTCCGCGCGTCGACCGGAGCGAGAACCTCCTCCTCGGCGAGATGGGACTCCTCCCGTGCGACCGAAACCGTCGCTGGTGATGGCTCAGTCCATCTAGCTCTGACCTCCCTGACAGGTGCTACCCTGTCTGGTCGGGCGGGTCGACCAAGTCGTGTCCCACCCCGACCATCAACCGAAGGTCGGCCTCGAGCTCCCGACATCTGCGCAATCACCAACAACAAACGAGCGTCCACTCGTTCGAACCCAAGACAAAGCAGCACAACATAAAGCGGAAAAGCATAACACATCAAAAGGAGCATGCAAGGATGTTCTAGACATAGAACTAACCCATTCCACGCTCAATCTCAACCGAATCCTGATCCTAAACCCTGGGATCTACAACCTATGCTCTGATACCAAGCTGTCGCGCCCCGACCCGCGAAAGCCCAACCGGGCAGGGCGACACGAACCGGAACCTACAAAACGCGGAAAACAAAGCTGGCGAGGGTTCCCTCTAACCTATTGGTCTCCCTAGCAAATCACCAAAAGCACCCTCAATTAAAAGACAATATAATAATGAAGCCTCGAACCACAGATTAAAACTCAAAAGTGTTGATATACAAATCCTCGGAGAGGGGAAGATTCAAAATACAACATCACTCCCGTAGGAGACTAACTAACATAGGATAAAAGCTGTAAAGGATCACCACCTCTCAAAAGCCACCAGGCGCCACCGCACCGCCGACCAACTGCCCGGTAGGGGCCAAAGAAGAAGAACCGACGCCTGCACCTGCAAAACGCAGCGCCGGGTAGGTGTGAGCACTAAGCTCAGTAGGGATCTACACTACGACACACAGAAGGAAGAGGGGAACGCAACAGTGTCGCCCTCAAGTAGGACCTGGGTGTATACAGGGGTCCCATAACCCCATCGCGTGTCCCTAAGGCCCCGATCATGATCTTCCAGCCGGGCTGGTCACATATCGGGTCACACTCAGTAGCAGGAAACAGCACTGCTGACTCTCAACAGGACATTGAACACTGTTTGGTGGGAAGAGACACCACTGAGTAGGCAAAACCTCTACTCAAGAGTTTTAAGAAAAGCCGGACACCGGCTACACCTCAGATCCGACTCGAGGCCGACACGACCTCTACAATCATCAAGCCACAAGTGTACCAGTCATCTAAGCCTATCATCAAAATGACTGGACATCACAATTCAAACCGGGTCCAAACAACCCAACCCCGGTCCTAGGGCTAAGTCCGAGCTTCCAGCCTCGGGACGGCGACCCAAGGATCACCCACGCCCTAACCAATGCAACTAATGCACAATCAACAATGCATGCTATGGCATACACAAACAGGAGATAGGCATGCAACAGTATGGCAAACATCATATAAGTCAACCGGATCGCTGCAGCGGTACCACCGACCGCTACCAGCCGATCCGCAGCGGGTCCCGGCATTATGACGGTACCACGACCGTCGACCGCAGACTCCTGCAACGGGAAGCAACCCCGAAAACCGATGATGAATAAGACACAATATAATATTATATTCCGAAATATAATATTATATTCAACAAAACACCCAAGCCTCTACTTAGGGGCTAATTGATCTCGTCGATCCGATGTCCGAACGACGTCGGATTCAAGATCCAACTTAGTCACCAGTAGGTGTATATAGCATGATCAACATATCCAAAATTCATCATCATCCAACGGTTGGATTAACGGAAAAACGCTAATCAAAATCGTTAATCAAACTAACTTACCCATTAATTGCTGCAACGCAGCCCTTCAGCAAACAAATCATAAGAAAACGTAGAAAAATTGAAAAATTACGAAACAAGATGGAATGGAAAGCTAACGAATAGTTCTACAACGTTTATGTTTATGAAAAGCCAAGATCATGTACTAACCGGCCGGAAAACTCGCTGCAAGCCGGCTGTTTCTCAAGAACAACAGAAAACCAGAAATCCGAGACTAATCATACATAAAACCTACTCAAATCTCAACTGATTAACATGAAACTTAAATCAGTAATTCTAATAGGCATAAGGGATCCAACAAAACAAGGATCAACAAGATCCAACGGCTAGATCTCAAGAACACCCGAAATAAACATCAGTAGGTATAACCCTACCTAGCTGCGCTTTCCTCGGCTGATTCCCCGCGATTTGATCACCAACAAGCCTCCAAACCACTTTAGAGATCTTTCTCTCGTTCTCACGAATCCAACGAGCCAAAGAACACCCAATTTGATGGTCGGAGGAGGGAGAACGGAAGAGGGGAAGGTGGCTTCCGGAAAAACAGGGGAAGAGCAGAGCTTCGGGGGAGAAGAGAAGAGAAGAAGAAGAAGAAAGGAGGAGGAGGAAGAGGGGAAGAAAAGGAGGGAAAAGGGGGGAAGGGACAGCCGAGAAAGAGGGGAAAAAGTGAAAGAAGGGGAGGGGAAGTCTTCCCCCTCTGACAGGAGAGAGCGACGGCCAACGGCGGCCGTCCTCGCGAAGCAGAAAACCAACCGACTTATAAATGATCGATCCTTCCTCAACGAAGGATCGATCCTTCAAGACGATTCACAAGGCTTTCTGGCACGAAGAGGATCGATCCCTTAGCCAGAGAGGATCGATCCTTTGTGTGCTGAAAGCTAAACTTGGGCAAGAACTCAAGCCCAAGTCTGGATCTTTCGATCCCGGGTCCACCTAGCCATTCTAAACAAACACTAACACATACAAGGCCAGTGTGTGCACACGCGGGTGTGAAACAAACCAACAAGGCGCAATTTACCAAATTGCCCTTGCGGTCTACAACGAGCCACAGGGGTAGAGGGGCAGGTCCTCACAACCTCCGACAGTCCTTGACACAGGGTGGACATGACGCAACCCGTAGGACACCCCTCTCCAAGCGGGACCTCCACACTTGGCGGAACTACCGTGGTTACGACAACCATCTTCCAGCACTCAAAGCACAGAGCCACTACAACCCCTAAGCTCCAAATCGAAAGCTCAGTCCTACCAGAGAGCCCACAATTCGCTTCGATACCCCCAGGGTTCTTGTCCATAGCACGTCCTCCGATGGCCACTGCTCAAGGGTTGGGCTTTCTCCGATAATCCCAGAAACAGGGTGGACAATGACGTTGCCAGTAGGACACCCATGCCGGGGTAACGACAGCCACCACTTAGCTATTGATACTGGAGTACTAGGGACAAACCCCAACCCACGCCTAGCCTATCATGCCTCTAATGCGCAGGAAAGCAAGACAATTATAAACAGAATAAACAGGCAGGAATAGCAATATTAACAGACAGATATAAAGCATGATAAACAGACAAGTAGAAAACCATAAAGCAGGCGAATAATTTAACAACATAAACAAACATCAGAACAAGGGCACACCTTCGGCCCATTTATACTAAACAATCCCGGGAGTCATCACATTCCCGGGTCAACCACAAAGCGGTAACAAACAACAGTTATAGCAATATCACTAACATGCCAACCTCTTCTGCCCTCAGATACTGTTCCTGAAAAACCCTGGATCGATCCAAACATACCCATGGATCGATCCGACAGCCCTCAATGAACAGACCATCTTGGTGCAACCTGGATCGATCCAACATACCCATGAATCGATCCCACTAATAGTCCGATCGATCCAACTTGCATGGATCGATCCTACTAGTAGTCCGATCGATCGGATTCGCAAGTCCGATCGATCCAACTCGAAAGCCCAAGAACAAGAAAACCATTCTCTACCTGGCAGCTAGTTGATCCGTCGATCCGACGTCCAACCGACGTCGGATTTGGGATCCAACCTAGCTCCCAGTAGATCTATAAGCATGGATCAATATATCCAAAATCCAGAATCATTCAATGGCTAGATTAACAGGAAAACACTAATCAAAACCGCTAATCAAACTAACTTACCAAGTATTTGCTGCAACGCAGCCCTCCAGCAATAAATTCATGACAAATCGTAGGAACATCAGAAAAATACGAAATAAGCTGGAATGGAAAGCTAACGTAGAGATCTACAACTCTTATATTCAACAAAACCCAAGATCATGCTCGTAGAAGCCAGAAAACTCGCCGCAAGCTGGCTGTTCTTCAAGAACAACAGAAAACCGGAAAATCTGAGATTAATCATGCATAAATCCTACCAAAATCTCAACCAAAGATCATGAAACTTATATCAGAAATTCTACTAGGCAAGATGCATCTAATGCCATGAAGATTAACAAGATCCAACGGTTAGATTAGGAGAATCCCATTAAACAACACATGTAGGTAGAACACCTACCGAGACCGCTAATCCTTGGTTGATTGCTCGCTAAACAGCTGCTAGCCAAGCTCCAACCCATGTCAGGGATCTTCCTCACATCGCCATGAATCCAACGAGCTTTCAAGCTCCCAAAATGGTGGTCGGAGGAGGAAGAACGGCAAAGAAGGAGATGGCTGCTTGAAAGAACAGAGGAAACAGAGCACCGCGGGAAGAAGAGAAAGAAGGAAGAAGAAGAGAAGAGAAGAGAAGGAAGGGAAGAGGAAGAAAAGCCCGGGGAAAGGCGGGAATGCTAGAGAAAAGGGGAAGAGGCCATCCCCTCCCTTTGACAAAGGGAGCGACGGCCACGACGGCCGTCCTCTCAAAGAAGACAGCTGCCGAATTACAAGGGATCGATCCCCCTAAGGGAAGGGATCGATCCTTTGCATGCCAGGCAACGACCATTGAGCATAATGGGATCGATCCCCCCCCCCCCCTAGGCGGATCGATCCTACTTCACTCAAAAGTGAGGTTTGGGCAAATCCTTCTGCCCAAACCCAGATCTTTCGATCCCGGGCCCACCTAACCTTTCTAATCAAACACATACACCAAAACAAGGACTGTGTGTGCACACACGGGTGTGAAACAAACCAACAAGGTGTAATTTACCAAATTGCCCTTGCGGTCAACAACGAGCCACAGGAAGAGAGGGACCAGTCCTCACATCTCTCGTCTGCTCTGTGCTAATCTCTCTGACAATTGTCTGATGATGTCCAGAGTGGTGGGTGATGCCTCAACAACCTCGGTTGAGCAATCGGAAGAACGTCGTGAACTGTCGTGCTACGCCTCGAATGGCACTACATCGGTCTTGACTAATGATCGCTGAAGTAGGCGAACTCCAGCAAATGGATGTAGTCTTACCAGCTGCCTCCTGCAATCTGGTGATGACGTCCGCCATGGTGTGCTTCCACTCCCACTCTGATACTGGAAGGGGATGCAATGGATCCGCCGGATCTGCACCATAGCTAACGGAGCACAACTTGCAGTCTGTTGATGCTGTCCAGTTCTCAGTCACGTGCTCGGTACCAACCGTATCAAGCACGGATCTCAACGACCTTCGGATATCTGCCCTGGGTCTCTATCACTCTGGCTATGAGAGCTGGGATGCTGCGAACAACAAGGAGCAAATCATCTAGAGCTTGATCCTCGAAACTCGGTTCAACTGAATATGTATCCCTAATGAGTTGACAAATCCACCAAATCTTCTCTAGCCTCTCTAACAATTGCTGATGGCTATCACCCCTAAAGGCACTGACGCAGTGACTTTAAGGCAAGACCTTCGGTCTCCTTGTCACTCTGGTCAACGGTCCCGCGGTCCTGGAGATGCGTCTGCTGATTCTCGAATACCGTCCTCGATCTCTGCCATCGCCTAACTGCCTCGCTGTCTACCGTTGACACGATCCATCCCCCGAATCCTACCTCTGAAGGCCAAAACCTCGTACTGGGAGCCAAACAACGCCGATGCTCCCTCGGCAACTGTGATGCGAACCCCAATGTCGCCCAAGCTCCTCCTCAATGCGCGAGTAGATATGATACTGTCGATGAACGCTATTGCAACTGATCAGGGTACGGCCTGAAGATCCTCTACATCAGATCTGAGAAGGTTGCTCGTGCGTTCGTCAGACCAAACGGCATCTCTATGAACTCGTACAGTCCGTACCTCGTACGAAAGGCTGTCTCCGGGATGTCGTAATACCGAATCCTCAGCTGGTGTAGTCGATGAAAAGGTCAAACTCTGAAAGGGTCGAGTCTTTCAACTGCTAACACGTCATCGACACACTGTAGTAGGCACAGACTCTCTGCTGCAACACTGTCCAGCTTCCTGAAGCCGTGCATGTGTGGAGGGAACCATCCACAATGAGAACCGGAACACACTCTGAGGCAACACACCTGGGCGAATGAAGTCCCGAGCTACCGACTCGGTCGACTGAGTCCTCGACTCTCCAAACGCTGCTAGCATTCACATGCAAACTCGCAACGCTCAAAACCGCCCAAAGGAAACTCGATTTTGAACTCGGTGTCCCACGAAGGCGACAACCAGAAAGCTCCTCAGAAAGGACAGCTGCATAAACAATAATAACAACACGAGGGAAAGCTGCTCTCCAAAGCACCCTCGAAAACAACGGGGAAGGAGTTCACTACGAGCTGGTGAACAAACCCCAGCTCTCGACAACAGAAGGATCGCCAAACCGTGACCTTCAACGAGAGCAAAATAGCACCGTCAGGTGTACCCACGACACCTTCCCACGGCCAGGAAGCACGACTCGGTGTGCAACCAACCGACGCAACCGAGAAAGCCATCGAACCCCAACGTGCACCACACGAGGGCGACAAACACCTAGAGGTCTCCAACCTCTAGGAAACGCCCTGACAAGAGCAACCAACCCAAGCTCTTGTCCCAAAACGGTGGCTACTCACGAAGCCACACCCGACTCCAGTCCCAAGCCAACAAGGCCGCACGGGAACGAGTCACAAGGGGGAAACCCAGAGCCACAAGGAAATCGCAAGCTGCGAGAAGCTCCGAAAGCTGAAGGCTGAAGCTGAAAGCTGAAAGTCGAAGATGGCGGCTCTGAAACTAGCTGCTGCTGAGGCTGCTCTCTCCTCTGGAGTGCGCAAACCGCTGGCTAGATCGATCGCTGCATCATCTCCAGCAAGCCTCTATATGAAATCTGAATTCCTGCGTCTGCCCCGGGTACCTGCCCCAACTGAGGCATCAACCCTCTGCTCTGGCCCATGCCGTACTCCACGCCCCACTGCTCTGCGGTAAGCTCCCAGCGCCCCTCGCAACCAGCACCGCGGCGAAAAGACCCACGGCGGCTAGCACTCGAGCACCCGGTGGAATCCCTCTCAGTATGGTGGTCCAGGCCACCTCTCAAAGGACCAGCACGACGCTGCTGCTACCACGGCTGTCGCTGATGCTGAAACCACTACCTCTACCAACGGCTACCCTGCCGTTCCCCGAAAGCAGGAACGACAGCCCCGAAACTTACCACGACCACCAGCCAACCGCCCAGTGTCAACCCTCAAGTCACCTATCTCAGTAGCTAGAGCACAGTCCAGGGTGCACCCCGTTGTTGCTCTAGCATACCGAGCCAGATGAACCAACCAACCCGCGTGTCACCACGCGGTGTGAGTACCCAAAACCAGAGGACAGTATTCCCAACTACACCACCCTCCAAGGGTAGGTGCAAGAGAATAGTACGCGAACTGTTCTCAACACACAACCAACAGTGTCCCTAGTGGCCCCGACAAGCACCACTACGCATCGCTTCCTGAGAAGGCAAGAAAACAACGGCTTCCCAAGCAAGCGATACTCCAGGATGTCCAAAACATTCGGGATCTGGGACACCTCCTTCAATCAGTCCTCTACTGTTGAAGGATCTCCAACATCGCCTCTGGACCACAACAGGTCCACCTCTTGGGATTCCAAGAGCACAGAGGCAACACAAGTCTGATCCCTACTCGCTCGACTCCAGCACAGGGGAAGGCGCTGTCAGGCGAGGGAACGGACGACACCGGTGCACATCTCCCCCCCGAGACGTCATGATGCAACCGGAAAGCAACAAAACACAACAGCAAACATATGTTTTCTATTATGATTGATGAATCTCAAGATATTTCTATCAAAGAGCAAATGACGGTCGCTTTGCGATATGTTAATAAGAATGGCTCTGTAATAGAGCATTTTGTTGGAGTTGTGCATGCTAATGATACGACATCTCTTTCATTGAAGAAAGCAATTGAAGCACTATTTTCTAAATATGGATTGAGTATTAAAAGACTATGAGGTCAAGGCTATGATGGTGCTAGTAACATGCAAGGTGAATTCAATGGTCTTAAAGCTCTTATTTTGAAAGAAAATGAGC
Organism: Narthecium ossifragum; assembly: GCA_963920575.1. Taxonomy (NCBI): domain Eukaryota; kingdom Viridiplantae; phylum Streptophyta; class Magnoliopsida; order Dioscoreales; family Nartheciaceae; genus Narthecium; species Narthecium ossifragum. The sequence goes on from OY986975.1 coordinate 4,124,958, forward strand.
GTGCTTCTTCTATTCATTGCTTTGCACATCAACTATAGTTAGCTCTTGTGGATGCCGTTGAAAATCATTTTCAAATTGCTACTCTTTTTGTTTCAATTTCTAGAGTCATGAATATTGTTGGAGCATCATGTAAACGAAAAGATCTTTTACGAGATAAAGAAAATTTCAAAGCTTTTGAGGTAATTGCTCATGGTGAACTTGTGACTAGATGGGGTCTCAATCAAGAGACTATCCTAAAAAGGCCAAGTGATACTCGTTGGGGTTCACATTATACTACATTACTAAGATTGATTTCTATGTATCCTCTGTGATTGAAGTTCTTCAGATTGTGAAAGGTGATGGAACAACTCTGATGCAGGTGCTTTATTGGATTTGTTACATTCTTTTGAGTTCATATTTAATTTGCATTTGATGAAAAATATACTTGGAGTAACATATGAACTCTCAAAGGCACTACAAAGAAAACACCAAGATATTGTAAATGCTATAAATCTTGTTAGAATATCAAAGGAGAGATTGCAGAATATGAGAAATGAAGAGTGGGATTCTCTACTCGATGAAGTATCTTCATTTTGTAAAGATTATGATATTAAAGTTCCTTGTATGAGTGATAAGTTCCTACCTCGTGGCCGATCGCGCAGAAAGGGTGAAGATATCACAAATGATCGTTACTTTCGTATTGATTTATTCTACACAGTAATTGATATGCAACTTCAACAGTTGAATAATCGATTTTAATGAGGTGAATGCAGAATTGTTGCTTTGCATGGCATGTCTAAATCCGAAAGATTCATTTTCATCTTTCGACAAATCGAAATTGATTCGTCTTGCAAGATTCTATCCGATTGAGTTTTCAGAAGTGGATCTTATGGCTCTCGCAAATCAACTCGAGACTTATATTATGGATGTGCGTTCTAGTAACAAGTTTATAGAATTGAATGACATAACTGAGCTTGTAAAACAAATGGTTAAGGCTAGAAGAGATATAGTATATCCATTGGTTTACACGCTTTTAAAGTTAGCGCTGATTTTACCAATTGCAATAGCAACTGTTGAAAGAGCATTTTCGGTTATGCATATTGTGAAGAATAAATTGCAGAATTGAATGGGTGATGAATGGTTCAACGATTGTCTGGTTACATATATTGAAAAACATGTTTTTGATAACATTGACAATGAGAAAATCATCCAACGATTTCAAAATATGAAAACTCGTCGAGGACAATTGTAAAAGGTATCTTTTATATAATGAATTATCTATTCTATTGGTTTTTTTTCTTAAAGCATTTATGTTCTCATTTTTTAAAATTTTTTCTCTGTGTAGGTAATACCGTAGTAGCATATTACTGGCATTTAGAGTTGAAAGATGAGCATTGTTCCATTGCTGTCTTCGTGGCGACAACGATGGATGGTAGCCACCCCATTCTCCAGCACCTGTGTTAGAGATGTTTGTGTGTTCAGAACTCGTACTGCTTGCCCTTGTTGGAGAAGATGATGAGCGCGACCTCCTCAACGATCATTTCTTGCCAAGCCAAATACGCTCGCATAGCTAGTCCGTACTTGATACCATATTGCTTACATGATTCATGTTCAGTTGTATACCGGCATGGTGAAGTGAACCAGTTGATCTTACATGTAGATGTTCAAATTATTTCTACTATGGGTTTTTTATTTATTTATAGATAATTGGTGTTTACACCAATTTTGTGTAACTTGTTGATGGGTACACCCATGTCATTAGATTTAAGGGTTAAGCACCAATTTACATCAGTTATGGTTGTTATGGGTGGTTATATATAACTTTATGACCTTTCTAACCCTTGTTATTAACGTGGTCATGAGTTCAGCCAAGTTTTAATGCATTTGTAGGGTGAAATGTGATAGTTCCAATACTTTTAATTAATATTTCCTTTGAATCTGTGCCAAGTTTTAATGCATTTGTAGGGTGAAATGTGATAGTTCCAATACTTTTAATTATTGGCTTTCTAGGAATCCGTCCGTGTCCTTTGCCATCAAAATGGTCACTTGAATGAGTCAAAACAGAGATATGAGTCAAAACGGATCTGGGCTGAGGCGGCCAGATCTGGGCTAAGGCGGCCGGATCGGGGCGGTGGACGCCGGATCGAGGCGGGGGGCGGTCGGATCCGAGGCGGGGAACGCCGGTTCGGGGCTGGCAACGGCGCCAAAAATTGATCGCTCACAAACGTCGTCGTTAAAACGTATGCAAAACGTAATTTAGAAATTTATAAACCTTTCTTTCAACACTAAATAAATAAGATAGAATAATGGTGAAATACGGGGTCGATCCTCAGGGAAAACTTGTTTAACAAAAGTAGAAATCGAATTAACTCTCTAAACACTCTAATCCTAAAGCGAAGAAGAATTGATTTGGGTTTTTGAAATTGATTAATTAAAACTAATTAAGAAAGCGATTAATGAAATGGAAATAGATCGATGAGAGAAAACCTAGGGATTACTCAATCCACTTTAATTTCACCTCTTGTATTCTCTAGTATCCTCTTGTTCTCTAATCTAGACATATGGAATCACGGCTTCTTAAGCTCGCATGAATCACTAAAATAACGCTTATGTTATCCTACGGCATAGTCTATCTTCGCTTAGCATAGACTGTCTTCGGACTTAACCTGAGTACAATCTATCTTTGCTTAGCATAAACTATATCAAAGGCATGCACAAAAGCGACATTAAAATCATCATACGAATCTCTACCATCAAGCACAACAATCAAGTAGGACTCAAAATACGTCAAGGAACTCTGTTCCCTCAACTCTTTATAAAATAAAACCATATTCATAGGATTATGTCTTTGAAAAGATAACAAAAATCAAACTAGAAAATACAAAGAAGCTACACTAAAGCTTCATGAGATCCCTAAGTAAGAGTTTAGCTACTCATCTTTTGGATGAGATCCATGTGTTCGATGAAGAAGGTTAGGGATCCACACCGCATCTCCGTCTTCTTCTCCAATCTGAATTCCTCTGTTTCTCTCTATGGAGGCCTCCTGTTTTCCAGCAACAAAACCCTTTTTATATCTTAATTCCCGGATTAGGGTTTTAGGGTTAAGTTAGACCTCAAGTACAACTCGGAATTCCTGGTTCAACCCTGACAGCTTCTTCCAATCGCGACTGGGCTCAACCGGTTCGGAATTTGAGAATGAGTCCAATACAAAAGATGTAGATTTGGAAGTCTTCTGTCCTCTTCCGAAGAGTTTACAATATTTGGACTTATCTAGAATATTTGGCGAATATTCTCTCGGGCGTCGACGGACCAGTCTTCCAGCAGCTAAATATCTTCATCTTCTCCCAAACTGCTATCAATCCATCTGGAATCTCTGAAAGTGTTCAATATGAAAGTTGTACGTCTTGATGTCTACTAGCTGTCATTCAAATTTCAGAATATTTGGAGATAAGCATAATTTCTGGTGAATATTGTGCTAACAGTCGACAGAGCAGTGTATTTCAGCATATTAACCGAATATCTTGCATTTCTTCTCAAAGCATGATTAAACCTGAAATCAACTAACAAGCTATCAAATACAAACACTCTCAGGCTAACAAATGTAAATTAAGGGGTTTAAGTATGATAATTTATTAACTCATCAGGGGGGGTGACGAAGATGCCAGGGGTGGGGGACGTCGCGAGGGGGGGGGGGGGGGGGGGGATTAGGGTTTTGGGGGGGATTAGGGGGGGGGGGGGGATTTATGGGAGGATTTGGATGGGAGTATAGGTGTTTTTTGAAGTGGTACATGGTGTTAAACCCCTAAATCTTATGCTGAGTGTTTTTTTAACGGGATAAGTCTAGTATATGGTGTTGAGACCCCTTCCCCTTTTTTTTATTAGTTGAGCTTCTACTATGGGTAGTGATGAGTGCCACAATTTGAATGCGACCAAGGTCATGTATATGAGGATCGGGACATGTGATTAATGTCAGTCAGCTATCGACAATACAGGGTGGCGGCATGATATCAAATGTGACTTCTCTCCTGCCGGAATTGAAGATAAATAGTACAGGCAAAGCTTCCCAAAACAGTAGTAGATGAAAGCGACTAGACCATAGATGAAAGCAAATAAACCCTGGGGTCATTGAGGTTAGGCGGTTACATTACCACAGAAGTAAACAATAGGCAATTGACCCTAAAATTTGATAAGAAACCCTGATTAAAATCGTTCTTAAAATAAGTAGAGCATAAAATTGGCACACTTTCTCAAATACTGAAACAAAAGAACCAGAAACAAGTGATACTCATGCAGCAGTACAAACTTGTTGAAGCAAGGTAACGCATTGTAGGAAACAGAAGCATCGTAGTCTTGGAGCCAAAAGAGAGGCCTCATTTGGGTACCTCATACCATAGGCTGTTCAAAAGTAAGGATTTCATTATTATTCTGGTTTCCAAGAAGATAGGGGAGGAGTGTCGGAATTCATCCACGTCGATCCTCCTTCACCATATCTGCCACCCTTTACAGTATCTGCTATAGCATATGATTCAAGCTCGGTCACTTCCTCGGGTGTGAGCTTCACGGAGAGAGCCCCAATATTCTGGTTAAAATTCTCAATCTTAGTGGTACCGGGAATGGGGCACACATCGTTTCCTTGGTGGTGAACCCATGCTAAGGCGAGTTGTGAAGGGGTGCATCCTTTTCTTGTAGCCATCTCACTAACAAGCTCAAATATGGTCCTGTTATGCTCCAAATTCTCAGGTTGAAACCTGGGCAAATGCTGCAAATCCAGGAAAGGTACAAGATGAGAATATAAACTAGGTGGTTTGCCCAAAGAATGACATGAATATTAGCAACTAGTATATCCAAACTTTGTTGCACGATACATATCATATTGTGTAAGTCAAGATTCAAAAATGTGAGAGCTGTGAAAAATGAATCTGACACGGAATCTATTATTTCTGCGCGACAATAGAGCAAGGCATGGATAGAAACACAGCTGAGCGCTAGAAGGAATGGAAGAGGCTATAGCATAGTTCATTTAGGCTAGCTTCTAGTTGGATATCTACTCCACCAGAGAAAATAAAGTTGAAAACAATTAAAACTTGAAAATACATGGATAAGAATTCACTTCATTCTCCACAGTTGTTACTATATGACCACTTAAACTATAACGAGATTCAAATGGTCATGTGACACACTAGACAGCAATGATTTTATCCACACAATCAACAATACCATCCAACCCCCAACCACATAAAAGTATCGTTATGCACATTTCAAAGTGGAAGTGAGAAAAATACACCTATATATGAGTTCAGGAGTATACACCTTTCGATAATCCTGGTCTGACAAACCACTAACCATCTGTGGACCTGAGGAAAAGAAGCCCCTTCCCAATGGGCTATACGCAACAATTCCAATTCCAAGTTCTCTGAATATTTTACAAAACAAAGAACCATCAATATCCTTATAGAATAGCAGAAACTAACTTGATGATCTTTACGAGCATCAGAAGAACAGATAACCATACCTGCAAGTAGGAACAATATCATCTTCTACATCTCTTGTCCACAAGGACCACTCTAGCTGAATAGCAGTAATCGGATGAACACCATGTGCCCTCTTAATTGTTGAAGCAGAGGCCTCAGATAACCCCACATATTTAATCTTTCCTTCTTCCACTAGTTTCTTCAATTCTCCCATCTAAAATAACCAATTGTATAGTCCTAAACAAAATAGTTTTCTAGTAAAAACTGGAAACTAAGACATAAAAGAATCAACCAAATGAAAGATGAATGAACGGACATCACAAATATGATTATGCAACTAAGCCTCATCTATGGACCAACTAACAACGAAATCTTTTATAACAAACCATTTTCAAACTAAACGAGATCCAAGTAATTTGTACTCAGGAGAAATAGCAATCTCTACAAACATTCCAAACACCCAATCTCTGCAAATGGGTCACAAATCAACCACATAAACTAATTGCAAACATCAAAGCCCCCTATAAGTTCCCTTGTACTGATCATTCCACGCTTCACGAATTCTTGCAGAGTCTTCTTGCCCAAGATCACATAAAAGTTGAAAACTTTGCACTTAACTTGAGGAGGGAAAAAAAAGGCTCACCGTGATTTCGATGGGGACGGAGGTGTCGATGCGGTGCTGGTAGTAGAGGTCGATGCAGTCGATGCCGAGCCTCTTCAAGCTGGCCTCACAAGCGGCCCTCACGTAGGCGGGGTCACCTCGGCACTCCCTCTTCCCGTCGGCATATTTGATCCCAAACTTGGTGGCCAGCTGCACCTTCTCCCTCAGCACATCAGCACTCAGTGCCTGTACCACATATCCACAAACACCATGTAAGCAGAACAACCACCAACCCAACCAGGTCACAATGAATGGCCAACCATCCAATTGATCATCCGACCTTGCCTATGAGGATCTCGTTGGTGAAGGGGCCGTAGATGTCGGAGGTGTCAAGGAAGGTGACGCCGGAGCGGACGGCGTGGTGGATGAGGGCGATCATGTCCGCGTCCGGCTTGGGTGGTCCGTAGAAGGCCGACATGCCCATGCAGCCGAGGCCTTGGGCGGAGACCTCCAGACCTTGGGAGCCAAGCTTGATACGACCCACCTCCATGTGGCTATGGCTATGGCTGCTGCTGTTCTTCTTCGTGTTGCGTGGTGATATAAAGCAGGCGTGTTGACTCTGTTCCTGGTGGAGGTTGGTTGAGTCCTTTCAAGTGAGCAATTACGGAAGCACTTGCGTCATCTGAGTTTGGTTCACTTTCTTCTTCTTGTTTTTTTATCAGTTGAGTCAGCCGGCTGGTGAGGGGTCAAGCTCATGTCGGGAACAATGGAGTTTACGGACAACAAGAAATTTTAAAATAAAAAAATCCTCTTCCTTTTTATTTTACTATTTCTGATCTATAGTTGTAAATGAAAATTGTTCACTTGAAGATGCAAAATGGGAAGCTAAGGTCATGTTTGGTTTAACCGTTTTCTATTTTCATTTTCTTGAAAATGAAAAATTAGGTTGAAAATGTGTTTGATTTGTAAGGACACCCGCATCAGCCACCCTAAATGCCTCCCTACCCTATTTTAGGGTGGCAAATATAAGGTGGCTGGTCAAATCAGGGCTCCCTACAGCCACCCTATAATAGAGAAGATGAGCAATGCTCCCTATATATTAATTTATATTAAAAAATACTAACTAAGCATTTAATTAATAGAAGTATTGGCATAAAATTATATATTATTATTTCTATATATTATTTTAATTAATAAACAATGGCTTCAAAATTTAATTATATAATATAATACAAATTGGCCAAAAAAACACTTTGATACCCTGTAGTTTCAGGAATTAGCATTCTACTACCCTCGTCTTTCAAAATCACATAAAACTACTCTATAATTTCAAGGGAGAATTACCAATAAGGCTTCTAAAAAATACTAATTTATCATTAGGTCTCTAAACTTTTATTAGACTAAAATACCCTTACTATATATCTATTATCCATACCCCCCCCGTCCCCCTGTTCCCCCCGCCTCGTCCGTCGCTGATCCCATCAGATCGAGCTCGCCGTCGCTGTCCGTCGTCGATCCCCGGCGCCCCCGTCGCGATCCTCGACATCCCCGAGCTCCTCGTTCCCGATCTCGCCGTCCCCTTCCCGGCGCCCCCATCGCGACCTCCTTCTCGGATCTTGCCGTCCTCTTCCCCGGTGCCCCCGTCGCGATCCTCGAGATCCCGGAGCTTCTCGCCCCTGATCTCGCCGTCCCCTTCCCAGGCGCTCCCGTCACGATCCTCGACATCCCAGAGCTCCTCGCCCTCGTCGTCGATCCCGACGTTCCTCGTCCATCGCGATCCCGTCCGACAATCCCCTCCTCCTTCCGACCCCATCCGTCGCGATCCCTCATCTCCGACCTCCCCATCTCGATCCGGAGATTGAGGATGGCGACCTCATGACGGGATCGCGACCGACGCCAACAACCTCCTGATCGGCAACGGAATCGAAAGGGGAATTGTCGTCGCTGTCAGATCCCGTCGGATCGATGTCACTGCTGTTCGACAATAAAATCGAGATCTCGGGGGAACGAGATTTGTTAATTTTATTGTGATCAAAAGTTTGAATTACATGGTGGGATTTGTGGGAATAACACTCCTGAGTTCCCAATATCATCACAAGCTGCAGATCCTCTTTTCTTTGAGAACTACATACCGATGATGAGATTGGCAACCCATCAATTACAACCCAAAAGGGAAAACCCCTTATTAAGGATTCGGGCTTTAAAATCCGCTACATCCAAAATGAAAAAATAAGAAGGGGAAGAAGAAAGGAAATAGAAGGATATTGGGTGAAGGCTTAGGCCTTCAACCCGCACATTCGTTGCCGATGAAGAACTCTTGAATCTCTTGCTTTGGACTTTTGGTTTGATGGCACGATCTTTAAGGAAATAAGTTTCATTCTCTTATTTCTCGGCGTCTTTAAGGAAATATGTTTCCTTCTCCTATCTCTCGGCGTCTTCAAGGAAATAAGTTTTCTTCTTCTCCAATCCTTTCAAGCCTTTCCAGTCCTTCTTGCTTCACCCCCCTCTCCTATTTATAGGTGTTAGGAGAGGTTTAGGTGGGATTTCCGAAATTTGAAAAGGTGTTAGCTTGCTTCTCACGGCTGAGAGATTCACGGTTTGAGATGAGATCAAATTATTTTTTTTAATACTTGGAAAACACGTGTGCGTTAGAGGGTTGAGGGGAGATCAAATTTGTTGGGAGGCATGGATGTTGCTCCCTCGGAATTTTATCTTAAGCTACACCCTACTTCAATTAGATGCCACGTCTGGTTTGTTGGGAGACATGGTATGTTGCTCCCTCAGAACTTTGTCTTAAGTTACACCCTACTTCAATTATATGATGCCACATCACATTTTATAATGCTGATGGCGTAGGTATGGACATGCACATTTTTGTTTAAATTGGTTTCGGAAGATACGTGCAGTTAATATTTGGGCGGTCAAGAGAGTAGGATTTAGGTGGTTTAGATTTAGGGTTGGGATTTGTTTGAATTCAAATTTAAACTTGATTTTGAATTTGAACTCTAAATTTTAGATATCTATTCAAATTTCAAATATTTGAACATGTTGTAATTTACCATAACGTCATTGGACAAAGGTAAATGTAAATTCCCAAAATACCCATGTTATAAATCAAAAATGTCATTCAAATATTTTAGATGTCTTTTGATCAAAATGCCCCTAGAGCGGGTATGAATGTTTTCATATATTTTGGACCACAGTACCCCTGGAGGTTTAGAATGTCCAAAATACCCTGACCCTTGTAGCTTGTATAGGATGCCATCAAAGCTTTAAGAAGGCTGATTTTAGGGTGAAATTACCAAAATACCCTTTTGGTACTTTGGTTGGTATGGAATCCATATATGTTTTGGACAATAATGCCTTTAAAATAAATTATACTTTAAAGGGTGAATACAATATTTGTCATGTATATTTGTGACTAATATGCATTTAGAGCAAATGACCAAAATACCCCTGTGGGCTAAATGACCAAAAATGCCCTTTTATATATATCCTTGGTTTATGTAGGATGCCTTCAAAACCATTAAGGACTAATTTAGAATGTTCTAGGTGGGTCAAGCCTATATTTGGCTAGAATGACCAAAATACCCCTAGAAGGCAAATTTTACCGAAATACCCTTTATGCTTCCGGTTTGTATAAAATGTTATAAAAACCATACATGAATATTTCTCAGATATTATAGGGATTCCTGGACACCTATTTTGATCAAAATTCCAAAAATACCCCTAACGGGTAAAATTACCAAAATGCCCCTGAGTCCTTCTAACTTAAGTAGGATGTTATCCGGATCATGTAAAAGGCACGATGGGTTATAAGAGAGAGTCTGAGCATATATTTTGCTTAAATCCCCAAAATACCCTTGATGTGGTAGAATTACCAAAATACCCTTATATCGACTTAGCTTTTGTAGGATGCCGTAAAAACTATATAGGGTTATGATATGATATTTATAGAGTTCATGCATGTATTATGTCCTGAATTCCTAAAATACCCTTGGGCGGGTAAAATCACCGAAATGCCTTTCATGCTCCTGGTTTGTGTATGATACTTTCAAAACCATGAAGGGTCACATATAGAGCAAGGGTAGCAATGTATGTGTGCTCTTTGTGTGTTTGAACTTCTACGTCTGATAACATACCTTCGAAGAATGTCTGAGGCGAGTAGGGGTAATTTCATAAATACCCTCAAATTTGACCTTAGTCAAAATTGGTGTCTACAACTGCGCCATCCGTCGTCGATCCCCGGCGCCCCCATCACCATCTTCTTCCCCGGCGCCATCCCCGCTGCCACTACCTTCCCCGAGAGGAGGAGGTCTCCATCCCAAGGTTCGCGATCCTCCATCCCAAGATCGGCAACGGGGATCATGAGCTCGCCGTCGGGATGAGGAGGTCGGAGGAGAGCGGCGAGGTAGCGACGGGGAGGAGGAGGTCGAAGGAGATCGGCGACGGGGATGACGAGCCAGTAGTGGATCGTGGAGAATGGGTAGAAAATAGATGTAAATAGTAGAAAATAGTAGGAAAAATGATTGAAAATAGAAAAATTCTTATTTTTTAAATTTTTGTAGTTACTTTTCAATAATTGTAGTTACTTTTCAATTTTTGCGAGGGAAATTCACATTCCAACATTTGTAGTTACTTTTCAATATTTGTAGTTACTTTTTAAATTTTTTTATATTTTGTTGAGGAGTAATTTGGTGGAAAGTAACTTCTAAGATGACAGTTACTTTTCAATATTTGTAGTTACTTTTCAATATTAGGAAAATATAGTAGTTACTTTTCACAAAGAATAGCTGAAAAAATATTGGAGGCCTCTTCTTCACGGTAGTTACTGTCCAAAATTTTATTAGCTATTTTCCACGGTAGTTACTTTTCAAAAATAATAAGTGTAAAAATTAGCTAAAATAAGGAAACTGTGGGGAAAATCAAGAAAATTAGTAGGGGAATTTCAATTTGCATTTTTAAAAATGAAAAATAACTTTAGTTTTTACCATACTTACTTTCCGTGATAGTTACTTTCCATGGTCATTACTTTTCATCAATAATATGTGAAAAGATCAACTAAAACAAGGAAAATATGGGATAAATGAAGAAAAATATTGGGGGTCCATTCTCCACGGTAGTTACTTTTTCAAAAAAGTAGGGTTGGCTTAAGTGGTAGTTACTTTCCACAATTTTGGTAGTTACTTTTCACAATACTGGTGGTAGTTACTTTCCACAATGCTGGTGGTAGTTACTTTCCACAATACTGGTGGTAGTTATTTTCCACAATTTTGGTAGTTACTTTTCACAGTGCTTGTGATAGTTACTTTCCACAATGCTGGTGGTAGTTACTTTCCATAATTTTAGTACTTACTTTCCACAATGCTGGTGGTAGTTACTTTCCACAATGCTGGTGGTAGTTACTTTCCACAATGCTGGTGGTAGTTACTTTCCACAATGCTGGTGGTAGTTACTTTTCACAATGCTGGTGGTAGTGATACGATGCACCTTCTCTAAGGCTTTCGTACATGGTCTCTTGCCTGGTCTCGGCTCTTCCTTAGCCAAAGCTATGGCTAGGTCGAGAGATACCTTTAGAGTTTTAGGAGAATGACCCTATGGTAGTTACTTTCCATAATTTTGGTAGTTACTTTCCACAATGCTGGTAGTAGTTACTTTCCACAATGCTGGTGGTAGTTACTTTCCATAATTTTGGTAGTTACTTTCCACAATGCTGGTGATAATTGCTTTCCACAATTTTGGTAGTTACTTTTCACAATTTTGGTAGTTATTTTTCACAATGCTGGTGGTAGTTACTTTCCACAATATTGGTAGTTACTTTCCACGGTAGTTACTTTTCACCAATAATATGTGAAAAAATCAACTAAAATAAGGAAAAAATGGGATAAATGAAGAAAAATAGTAGGGAGCCATTCTCCATGGTAGTTACTTTTTCAAAAAAGTAGGGCTGACTTAAGTGGTAGTTACTTTCCACAATTCTGGTGGTAGTTACTTTCCACAATGCTGATGGTAGTTACTTTTCATAATACTGGTGGTAGTTACTTTCCACGATTTTATTAGTTATTTTCCACGGTAGTTACTTTTCACAAATAATAAGTGCAAAAATGAGCTAAAATAAGAAAACTATGGGGAAAATAAAAAAAAATAGTAGGGGAATTTTACTTTGCATTTTTGAAAATGAAAAATAATTTTAGTTTCAACCATACTTGTTTTCCGCGGTACTTACTTTCCACGGTAGTTACTTTCCACAATTCTTATTGTGAGGACCTGTACCTCCAACCCGGTCCGACCGCGTTAGGTCGAGGGTCTTGTTTTGTGGTTTGGCCCGGTTGGCCTTGGGATGCGATCGGTTGATCGTATCGCTGTTTTTGACCCCAGGGGCATTTTGGTAAATATGCTTCATGATGGTCAGTTTCCCACCAGCGTTGCACACATTGCCTTTGATTAATTTATGTGAGTGGTTAGAACCTTAAGGGCGCTTCCGATCGGAAGATCGAAGCTCGATCGGGAGATCGAAGCTCGATCGGGAGAGATCGAATCGGACGGCTGTGATCGATTCTAGCTTTCTATGAATAACCCTTTTCTTTTCTCTGTCTCTTTTTCTTTCTTCTTCTCCTGTCGTTGTCCCTCTCTCTCTTCCTCTCTCCAACCGGCTAAGCTAGGGCTTGGAGGTGCGATCTTCGGGGAGCGGATCTTGACGATCGGACTTGGGGGATGCGTGGAGGAGCTGCCCTGCTTGTTCAAGTAGGTGTTTCTACCTCGATCTTGTGATCGGGTTCTCCTAGGATAGGTTTAATGTGTTTTCGAAGTAGGAGTACTTATTAGAATATTGTGTAGCTTATTGCATATGTGTTGTGACTTGCTTCGAGTATTCCTACCATGCGATTTCCGTATTTTAACGGCTGATTATCGTATTATCGTCGTTTTGTAGGTTTTCGACCGTTTTGACCTAGATAGGAGATTTAACCATCAAAATCGTGTTTTCTTCGCACCATTGGCTTCCCCATCGTTGATTATGCATGCCTGCAAAGGTTTATCGATTTCCAACAAGATTTGATAGTTGAAATCCAAGGAATTGGATTTCCGATAATGTTCTAAGGAACAGTGCAATAGGCCGGACGGTCGACCGTTGGATCGACCGTCAAGCGTTGATACGCTTTTTCTTGCCCTCACGGTCGACCGTCGGATCGACCGTCAGGCGCTATCGCGTTTTTGGTCTCCCAGGGTCGATGCTCGGATCGACCGCGGGTCCTTACTCTTTTTCCACCTCACCTCATGGTCTTTTTCCACCTCACCTCACGGTCGACCGTCGGATCGACCGTGGCCTCACGATCGACCGTCGGATCGACCGTGGCCTCACGATCGACCGTCGGATTGACCGTGGCCCTCATGTTTCCCCATGTTTTTGCCTCACGGTCGACCGTTGCATCGACCGTGGCCTCACGGTCGACCGTCGGATCGACCATCGCATCGATCGTCAACCCCTGAATAGTGTTTTCTGGCTTCCTTGGATTGGTTTCTCGTTCATGATAGATACCCAATCATGTTAGGGAGCATGCATGATGTTATGGAGGGGTTTTCAATGGATATCCATCAAGTTTGGGAAATTAAATCATGCGTTTATCAATGCTTTGAGGTTTAGAGGTCGTGTTGTCTTCCCAAAGGTAAGTGCTAAGGATGGATGTCGATGCGTTCCCAACGTGGGTCCCCAAGGCATGGGAATCCTGCTTGGGTAAGGGTGATCCTGCATGTTACTGTTTCGTGGCCTCCTGGTAACGTGTGCAGGAGAAAGGTCTCATAGCAGGAGCCCTTGGGACATCGACAGGGGTGGTGGGCCCCGTGGCATTCCTTAGGCTTGAGCGGGGAGACAACACTATTGTTATTTTCCTCCCTTCAGTGTGTCGTAGAGTAGAACTCTACTGAGCTTATCGCTCACTCCTACCCGGGCTGCGTTTGCAGGTGCAGGCACCAGTTCTTCCTCAGTAAAGCCGGCGGGATCAGCTTTTGGCGGCGTGACTACGTCCAGAGGTGTTTGAGGTTGCTGCAGGACAACTGTTGTACTTTTGATAGTTTTGTATATTAAAAACATCTTCGAGGTTCTTTTTGGATTATTGTATAATATCTTTCCCTTGGAGGAGTTTGATAAGAATTTTGTATCAGATGTTTAAACAATACAACTTGATGTATTTATAAATTGAATTTCAGCTTACCTCTGGAATATAAATTGCTTAAGTTTATCCATGTTTTCCGCATTGTATCGCGCCAGTTGGAGATAAATAGTGATAGGAACCCTCATGCCTCATCTGGATGGGTTTTCTGGGTTGGGATGTGACACTTATGATAGTAACTTTCGACAATGCTGGTGGTAGTTACTTTCCATAATTTTGGTAGTTATTTTCCACAATACCAGTGGTAGCTACTTTCCATAATTTTGGTAGTTACTTTTCACAATTCCGGTAGTTACTCTTGTATTATTTTCCCATGTTTTCCTACATATTTCCTATTTTCCCTTCCTTTTCTCTCTCCCCTCACCTCTTCCCACGGCCTTCCCCCGATCACCTCCTTCCCCGCCGCCACCTCCACCACCACCTCTATCGCCACCCCGATCACCTCCCTCCTCCTCGTCCCCGATCTCCTCTTTACTCGCCGTCACCGATCCTGAGCTTCCGTCCGTCGTCAATCCCGGAACTCCTTGTCCCTGATCTTTCCATCCCCTTCCCCCCGGTGCCCCCGTCGCGATCCTCGACATCCCGGAGCTCCTTGCCCCCGTCGTCGATCCCAAAGCTCCTCATCCTTCGCGATCTCGTCCGACAATCTCCTCCTCCTTCCGACCCTGTTCGTCGCGATCCCTCATCTGCGACCTCCCGATCTCGAGATTGCCGATCGCAACCTCGAGACGGGATCGCGACCGACGCCGACGACCTCCTGATCGGCGACGGAATCGAAAGGGGAGATCGGCGACGGGATCGAAAGGGGAGATCGGCGACGGGATCGGACAGCGTCGGATCCAGTCGGATCAATGTCACCGCGCCGTCCGTAGTCGATCCCCGTCGTCACCTTCTTCCCCAACGCCATCCCCGCTGCCACCTCCTTCTCCGGCTCCCCGTTTCTTTTTTTTTCTTTTTTTTTTAATTTTGAAGTAGGAAGGTTATTTTCATCATGATATTGGTGGTTAGGGGACTAAATGGGTTAAAAATTTCTATCAGGAGTACGGAGGAAGAAAAGTCTCCAAATAAGACTTATTGGTAATTTTCCCTAATTTCAAAAGCTGGCAATTTAGTCCAAACCACCAGACGCCGTTACGCTGAGTCACGGCAAACCGGTCACTGTGCTCAATTTTGACTGGTTTCACCTATTTTGACTGGTTTCGCTGACGTAGGGAGATATATATATACTAGTAAATGCCCGTGCCTACGACACGGATATTTAGGATTTCTTTCAGAAAATTTCGGCAAAACCTACCATGTACCGAGAGTTAAATGAGAAAATTCTAACACATCCTCCTAATTTCTCACGTTCTCGCCATGCACGTTATGCCAAATGCCTATTCGAGATACCAGTGGACGAAGTCCTCAAGACTTGTACAACCATTGTTCGCTTTGACACAGATTCAGAAAATCCAACAAATCCTCCTAATTTCTCGCGTTCTCACCATGCACATTGAGCTAACGCAGCATTTGATGGCTTATTATTATTAATAATACAAACATTCATAATAAATTTAACACGTTCCGTAAGCCAAAATAAAATTGAGTAAAATGTGACATAAAATAGATCAAACTAAATGAATCAATGAACACTAAACCTAGCATATACAATCAAATGACTTGCTATGCCAACGATAAGTTGATCATTATTATCATCAGCCATCAGGGTGGATCTACAAAATGACTTACTGTTATATTTTGTCACAAATTTTTGTTCACTTCTTCACCTAGTTGCATTAGTCTAACCTTTACACTTTAGTCAAACAGATTTCGCATAATAAACATTTGGCATGAAGCAAAACTAAGGGCTATACAGCATACCAAATGAGGAAGCAGGATGCAAGTTTAGAACAAAGGTAGTAATATTGTATTCATTAATTCCTTTGTTTTTCGAAAAAAATCGCCAAAACCTCCCTTGTACCGAGAGCTAAATGAGACAATCCTACAACATTCATCAAATACAAAAATTAATACACAATATGAAAGGGGCGAATATTGTCCCCACAATCCATACAAACCACGCAAACATAAAGACATTTAGAATCTCAAAGTGAATTAATAACTTTCAACAAACTTTCCTTAATTAATGCAATAGCACGTAAGCTTGTTCGACCAACAAACCCTTTGCCCTCCACAACAGTTGATTGATAGACAACGCAAACAAATCCTTTGCACGTAAGCTTGTTCAACCAACAAAATTATACACACCAAGCTTAAAATGCCAGATTCTATTCTGCTGAAGGTATTGGCAAATTTGGTAAAAAAAAAATCATCCAAAGAGAAAGAAATCATTAAAGCAGATATATCTTTAGCTCATGTTGGAACTTCCAAACACAAAAGACACATCCAATAAAAGAGGACAAAGAATGACAGAAAGAAATTTCCAGCAAGCTTCCAATTAGGTAGTGATCAATCTATTGCTCTTCTTTGTATTGTCTTCACCAATAGAAGGCAGGATCTAAGAATTAAAGTGCAAAGAAAAGGAATCAATGTATAGGAGATTCATAGCATTAACATATGCCATGTGATCTTCATAGTGTGTGTCTCATGCTAATAGGAACGTGGAAGAATACTTTTAATTCATCTAATCCTTCCAGTTTTGTTTTCTACAATAGGGTAATTTACATATCAGAAATTTGCCCTACATGAGCTGAATTTGCATATCAGAAGCAGATTTAAAAGATATCTAATTAAGAGTTCCAAATCCAAATCTGTCCTATGCACAGATTTAGCAGATTCATTGCAAATTAAGAGATACAGATCCATGCAAATTAAGAGTTCCAAAGAATAGCTCACTAAACTTTTTTAAAGAAGGCAAAGAACCTTTGCATGAATCTGCTTAATATGTGCAAGTTATGAGATTGACAACATGATAACATGAAGGCAAGTAGGATTAGAGTAAGGAATCTTCTAACATCTCTGCATCTTATCTATGGATATCTTAATTTGCTTAGAATCTGCTTAATCTGTGCATAGGATAACACGAAGGCAAAGAATTTGCTTAAGCATTGCACTGTATAAAGATGAAAACTTACACAGATTCAGAAAGAGCACCAGCTGAGAGAGGAGCACCAGATGGTCGGCCCCCTCTTCGTGCTCCTCTGGATCGCTGCGGCGTCCCCTCCTTTCTCTCCTCCTCCTTTCTCTCTCTTTCCTGGATCACTCTGGCGTCAGAAAGAACCCAAGAAGAATCCTCCTACTTTAAACACTAATACATTCCTTTCAAACTCAATAAATCCGCCGTCTGTAAGACAAATGTGCAGCTGAAGATATAAACTCCTGATACGATCAAAATATCTCTCACTATTATGAACATCAAAACACACACATATCTACTTATTGAGCAAAGACCAATAAACTTTTAAGGCACATATCCTTCTTGACATCTTCTTTAAATAAAAGGTTTGAGAGCTCTTTAACAAAATAAAAACTGATCACCACATTACACAGAGACCTCAACTCATGCTCTATAGTCTAAAAAAGAAGTATTAGTTTTTACTCTATTTTCATTGTTCTCTAGCACGTTGATTAGCATCTCCTTAGAAAAGGAAACTGCTAGAATTAAAAAGTTTATGCATGCCAAAAGAAAATATACATATCCTATCAGTTTTTGCTTTTAGCTTAAAAAAGAAACGATCTTGGAAGACTCTAAGAAATCTTATGTCTCAATTTGACAAAGACCTATACAGCTTGAAGAAGATCTTAGAAGAATTTAAAATAGATTGTAAAAATTGATCGTTGAAAGGAAACCATCAACAATCGACAGTGAACAGTGTTGAAAATTTAAATCTACAACACCAATCAACTGTCAACTAAAAGAACAGCATAATCTTTGATCCCAAGCAAAGTTTGAACTTTAACTACAGATAGTCTATAAATGAAGCATATTTAAGCCCTTTTTTTATCAACAGTAATGCTCTAAGTGAAGAGAGGG
>OY986975.1:4143349-4161760 GCA_963920575.1 Narthecium ossifragum
TGTCTAAGGAGAGGGATTCTTCTCTAATCTATTGTAAAGAAAAAAATATCCTTAGTTAGATCTTTATAATAATCTGGCACATAATTTAAAACACCTAAGAAGCGTTGTAATTAAGTAGTATCAATGATAACATCTGGAAATTTAGAAGCAAATTCAATACTTTTATTGATAGGAACTATTGTTCCCTTGCCAATAGTGTGGCTAGGGACAGATATTACTAACCTATTTTTGATAATCAAATGTCAAAAAATATCTAAATTTTCGACACATTGATCAATTGTATCGGAAAAGATTAATATGTCATCTATATACGACAAAATAAAATTTGTATAAGGAATGAATATATCATTCATAATATTTTGGAATTCTATAGGATCATTCTTTAATTCAAAAGACATTACATTCCATTCGAAATGACCAAATGGAACTGTTAATGCTATTTTATATCGATCATTTTCATCAATTTGTATCTACCAATAGGCAAATTTAAGATCGAATTTTGAACATATTTTTGCTTTATAGATTCTATTAAGAAAATCCCTTTTATTAGGAATTGGATATTTTATCCATTTAAGCACCTTATTAAGGGGCTTGTAATTAATTACTAGATGAGGTATTCCTCGTTCTCTTCCGCAGCATGTTTACATAGAATGATGTGTAACTTCATGGGGAGTAAGACTTTCTAATTAATTGTTTCTCTATAAAAGAAGCAATTTTTTTTACATAAATCAAAATATTTTTGATTGATTCGGTAAGGGCTAGCCCTAGTTGGTATATTTCTTTCATCAAGGGAATCTTCATAGGGTAAATGTACTATGTGTTTTTTTTGTCCCAAAAAGCATTTGGAACGGTTCCACACACAGTAGATTGAAATTATTTATCAATTTTCTCTATTAAATCTTTAGTAGCAGGTTTTGTTAATTGTTCAATAATTTGAACATAAGAGATTTCTTCTTTATGGAAATTTATTTGATTTTCCTTTAGGAGAAGAATATCCTTATCCTCATTCAATATTTTCATATGAGGTTCAGTAATAAATTGGTGAGTAATTGGTTCTCCTTTATATCTAGCATTTTTGCCAGAGGAATCAACCTTTTCAATTGGTTTATATTATGCAGGAAAGGAGTTCCTAATATAATGTGTTGGGAAAGATTTTAGACCAACACAAAAGGAGATAGTATACATGTTTCTTGAATACATAAATAGACATCAAATAGAATATAATTGACTTCCAATTTATTACCACTAGCACCACTTACAGATTGAGTAGTTTTTTCAAAATATTTAGAAGATACTATTCCTTATCTTATACAATTAAGGTCAGCACCACTGTCTATTAGTGCTATTATGCATGGTATAACCAGTTGTTTTGAAATAACCAAAGTTATTTCTATGTACCACTTTTTAGAAGTAATTTGTTATAATATTTGTATCAAAAATTTCTTTGAGAATTTGAGGATTGTCCTATTTCGACAATGCCTTTTTGTTTATTTAGAAGTTCTTCTTCTTCTTCTTTATTTAAACAAGGCTCTTCTATACCTTCATTTGAAGATAATTTATCTTTCTCTTCTATTAGAGAAAGTATATATCTATTTTCTTCTTTTAGAATTTTAACTTCTGCTTTGAGGTTGTTAATTTCTCTATTTGAAAACTGTTAATGGCAAAGTCTCAATAGTTTTTTCTTGTTTTTTTAAGACTTTTGCTAATTTATAAGTATCATCTATTTTAGGAATTTCAATTCTTTGATCTCCTTTTAAACATATATCTATCAATTGAGATTTCAACTCAGAAGACATATTTTCTTCTCATAATAATTTTGTTAAAAAACATTATCTAGAGATATCATATTAATTGATAATCAATTCATTTCAACTATTGCTTTCCAATAGTTTAAATTATCTCTTTTTCATGTACAATTATTAATTATGCAATGACAAGTTTCTTCATCTGAGAATTCCGATAAAGAATTATAACTTTCTTCACTTTCCGAGTCAGTATTACTGATCATTACTTTATATAATGATTTCCTTAATCCTTCATCTTCGATTTCAGTAATCCTTTTCTTTGTATAACAATGATAAGCATAGTGGCTAATTTTTCCACATTTAAAGCACTTAGCTTTAGATTTATATATTTTGGATTTCCTTTTTTTTTTTTGAAGAGTTGAGCCCGAGGGTTAAGAACATAGCAAATTACAACAACCTATCTAAAACATCAGATCCATCTTCTTGGATCCAAACAAAGCTCGTCCTCGGACGACGACAAAAACTAGCAATTCCATCCGCTTTTTCATTATAGGAGCGTGGAATATAGAGAAATAGGATAGAAGTAAATCGTAGGGCATCAAGCCAGACTTCCTTAGCTAGCCCTTCCAATTCTATTGGCCATAGCGTGAACAATTTAAGATCTGGATCACATCCAAGGAAACAGATTCTGCAACAATTCTGATAAATCCCCTAGCAGTCGCTTCTTTCTTCTTGAAGCACACCTCCACATCCTATTGGAGCACCAATCGCCCATGTCATGGAACCGTCCTCCTCAAAGCCCACCGCGCCAAATGCCACAACACCAGAATTTGGATCAACTGAGGCGCCATATCGCACCACCTGCACTCCTCTCCTCCGTTCAACCAAGTTCTCCGTCTACATCATAATTTTACCATCCTCCCTTACTAACCTTCTAATCTTGCAAGCCACGGCCCAAGGAGACTCCCCCTGATGATCAAAGATCCAAGCATTACGATCTTCCCATATAATCTACATCCCTACCGCCAAAAAAGACCTCTCCTTCCTTGCCCTCTCCCCTCCCACTGAGCTCACCAAGAAATCCAAGAGTATATCAGGATCCCAGGTTGGCATGAGTATACCTTCCTTTGCACCTATGATGTAAAATACATGCCTAAAGAAATAACAGCCGAGCACAGCATGTAGAATTGTCTCTGGCTCTCGTCCACATCTCGGACAATCACGATCGGATGACATGGAAATTCTCCAAAGAGAATCCCGCACCGCCAACTTTCCCCTGTGAACTCTCCAAATAAAACATTTGACTCTTGGACCAATCTTTAGTCGCTAAGTATCGATCCAACAATCTTGAGTTTCCAGAGACAAAGCACCAATTTTTCTTGCAGTAACATCAAGTATGCTGACGACGATGTAATCTTCCCCAAGCTATTACATCGCCAGCGAGCCTCATCTCTTTCCCCAACATCCGTTACCAAGATCTGTGAAGCCAGGGAAGATTATATTTCCTTTGAGTATTACTCTTTTGAGGATTATATTTCCTCTTTCTTTTCTTATAGAACTAAGTATCGATCCAGCAATCTTGAGTTTTCAGAGACAAAGCACCAATTTTTCTTGCAGTAACATCAAGTATGCTGACGACGATGTAATCTTCCCCAAGCTATTACATCGCCAGCGAGCCTCATCTCTTTCCCCAACATCCGTTACCAAGATCTGTGAAGCCAGGGAAGATTATATTTCCTTTAAGTATTACTCTTTTGAGGATTATATTTCCTCTTTCTTTTCTTATAGAAAGGTTTTTCCCTTTCTTTTATTGTTTTAGGAGTTTTTTGCTTCATTGGCTCATGAAGAGTAAATTGATGGCAAAATTCTCCTAATTGTTTTCTTTTTGTGAGTTTATGACACTTTAATTAGCTTTCAAGTTTTATGTCATTACATAAGCTTAGTCCTCCATGTATGCAAGCATTTATTAATGCTCCATACGTGTAAAAGGCACAAGGAATGAGACCACTATTTTGTTCTCTCATATAATTGCTAACTCTTTCAGCAAAGAGATTAGGCAGTCCATTCATAAATTTGGACTTCCAGTGAGTGTTATTAGCATTATTAAGTTACATTACTCGATTAATAAAGGTATCTTGATACCAATGAATGTGGGTAAGAGATGGACATATGAGATTTTACAATAATATCCTTATTCTCTCCCCTGATCGATAATGCTACCCGTAAAATATTCAACAATTACAACAATAAGGGTAAAAACAGCATTTTCATGCTATTGATTATTTTCATGTTTGATAGTAGAAAGAATTCTACTCGCTATTCAGGTGTAAGATAATTATCCAATCATCCATTCAAATTGCTAGTAAAACCACAAGTAAGAAAGAATGCTATGTTTTTATCAGAAATACCATTATTTTTGTATATAATTGCATACATCATCATTCGATGTGTCATATTATAAATTTGATGATCAGTTAAACCATCTATGTTCCATTCATAGATGTTTCTTCCAGAAAAATCTTGTTGAAGAAAAGTATCATTTTTTTCAAACAATACATCCAATATTTTTATGACGTTTATCATAAAAATTTTCAATATTTTTAGGATGATTTTCAATTTTATTACTATTTTGAAACTATTTTTTAGTTTCTATTATTTCATTTAAAGAGTCAATATCAGTTTTATTACCCGATAATTCTTAGGAGGATTGTTGATATTCTTCAGAATGTATTTAGGAAAATTCTCCTTCTAAAACTTGAATCTTAGTATTATTAAATTATTTACTAAAAGATTCGATAAATTCATCGGTCAATTCTTTTTTTAATTTGAATCCAGATATCATTGAAGTAGGTTTAATAAAAACCTTATTTGTAAACTGTTTAAAAGATTTTTCCTTAGCTATGTGAAAATTAGGAATATCTTTCTCTAATTTATTTACAAGTTTATCAACAGTTTGGTCTATTCAAGTTAACTGTTGTCCAACAACTAGTAAATAGACATTATAGTAATTATTTTGTTTAAAGAGTTTATTAAGCTTTTTAAGCGTCTCATTTTGAGACTCAACTGGTTTTATAAAAGTAGTTGCTTCTATATTAGAAGTATAGACTTCTTCTAAGTTTAGAGGCTCTATAGGCGGATATAAAGATCTTTTTTGGATTCTACTGCTAGTTTTCCAAAATTTAGAATATTCTTCTAGCACATAAATTCTTTGCTCTTGTTCTTGAATATAATAATTCAAGAAGCAAGGCACAAAATATTGAATTTGATTTTTTGATTCAAGAACTTGGAAATATAACCTTTTATACCCTTGTTGTTTTTCAGGGAAATTTGAGAAAAACCAATATCTAAATTGTTCATTATAAAGCTTTTGGAATTCCTTATTAAGGTATTGCCTTACATTACTTCCTGAACTAAAATCCATCACAGATCAACACTCATTTCAGAGTCTGTATTAGACTCCCTTTCATATATTCCATGGGGAATTTGAGACTCGGATATTCTAATTGCTTTAATAGGAGTTCCAGTTGATGAAATAAATTTTCTTGATAGAGTTGTAATATCTACAAACTTTATAATCCTATTAGAATTAGAAGTTATAGTAACTTCTTCATCATCTGTTTGAGATATTTGATTTATTTCTTGATTGACAATTGGCTTAAATAGAACTGCATTCTGTATAATCGAATTTTCAGGAAAATTAACTTTATCCCATCTAATTTGCTTATTAGTTGTAATTCTGGTAGATAATAAATTTGTCTATATTAGCACCGTTTTTCTCGGGGGAGTAAATTGCTTAACCTTAGGAACTAAGATGCTAAGAACCTTATAATGAATTCGATATACGACCACAATCGTCTCTAATTGTAGAAGTAATTCATATTTTATGAGTCTTAATATGATACGATGCACCTTCTAGGGCTTTCGTACCTGGTCTCTTGCATGGTCTCAGCTCCTCCTTAGCCAAATCTATGGCTAGGTCGAGAGATACCTTTAAGGTTTTAGGAGAAGCACCCTAGGAATTCGACGAGAAAGGCTCAAACCGGAGGAGAGAGACGGATGAGGAAGAGGATTACCTCGCAGCTTCCTCTATGGTTGGCTGACTACCCTTGGGGGATTCAAGCCTTGGAGAACGTGGCAGCGGTGATGAGGTGGTAGAGGGTAGCACGGCAACCAAGGGGGACGCCGGAGACTTGGGGTTGGACGGCGGAGGCATGGATGGCAGCGGAGGAGGGAAGCTTGACGGCAGACGGAGGATGGCAGCGGACGGCGGATACCGGTGGTGGAGAAGGGATCCGACGGTAGGGAAGGGAAGTGAAGGTAGCTGGTGGAGTTGGTGGAATTAGGATTACAACTACTCCTATGATTATTCTACTAATAACTCTACTTTATTCATCATAATTCGTCCATAACCTAATACAAACTATAGAGGTCCTTTTATAGAGGCCTTGACAGAGTTCTAATCCAACTAGAGAACTACCTTGCTTTAATAAGACTCAATTATAACTCAAACATCCTAAAAACTAGGACTCATAATAGGAACTAATAAAGCAAAGTATAAACTGAACTCATACTAGGAAACTGACTCAATCAAGATAATTATTAACTAGGAAATCAACTAAGTAAGCAAATCAGCTAGGGAATAGGAATCCCTAAGGCCGGGTTGGCTCAACCTGCTCCATAGGGACCTGGTTACAGCCAGCTCCTTGGTGTTGGGCCAGCCCAAGCAAGGACGTGTATCCCTTCTTGGAATAGCTCGGTTCGACCTCGTATCATCCCTCCTCCCTTCGAAATTGGCCTTGTCTTCAAGGCCTAAATGTGATGAGGAAAGAGGGCTCTTCTCTTCTCGAACCTGAGTGACGTGGCTAGATCACAACTGTTGCTCTGACCTCGACGGTGAGAACCCTGGTCGCACCCATGGTGGATCAGGTGGTAATCGGATCGGCGAATCAAGGAGCCATGCTGCCGTTCTAGAAAGAGGGAACTAAAGCTCAGGCATATCCGGCGGTCGCTAGAACTCGAGGAAGTAAAGGACGGCTGTAGATTAGCGGTGTTGCGTCCTTAGTAGCTGGCTTCCTGGGTCGAAGACTAGGTCAACCCGAATCAAATCCTCCCAAAGTGGAAGTAGACCCAATATGGCAGCTGGATACGGTCGAGACCAGTTGAGCTTGGGGATCTCTCTGCTTTGCTCGAAAGGGGTGATCCGGCCTCGGGCTACAGCATCAGTCCTTACGGTCAGAGTTGACAAAGTCATTCTGAAACTTTGAGTGGTTGATGGTTGCTGGGTGATGCTCATGGATCTGATCAGCTGGAAGATGGCATCCGAATAAAGAGGGTAGCTCCTAGGATAGGTCAGTTTGGTTGTGGGATGCCCGATCAACTGAAGATGCGTAGGGAACATCTGGATCGGATCTGGTTGAAGTCTGAAATCAAGCTTGATCAAGTCAGATTGGCTGAGCTTGATTGGACTTGGCGGGCTAAGATCACATCGGACTAGATTGAATCTGACTGAACCCACTTGAGTCTGAGTTAGCCCGAACTGGTCTGAATCTAGGCTTGATTGGATTTGGTTGGTGTAGCCAAATCTGGTGGAGCCTGGATTGAATCTATCCAAGTCTTGCAAGTTGGAGTCTGACTCGATCAAGTGTGGAAGATTGAGTCGGAGTATGATCAGGTTCAAACGGTGGTGATTTGATCTGATCTGATATGATGGTTGAGATCTGTCCAGTGCTTGACGAAGCTTGGGAATGAAAAGAGATCTGACAGCTGAAAGTAGCCGGAACTCAATCACTTGTGAGGGAAGCTCGTCGGAGTTCAAATCCCCTAGAGAAGAGGTAGTGAGATGATGGGGGCTCGATCCAATGGAGTGAATCCAGATGGGTGTCTGTTCCGGTGGCGGATCTGGAGGGGGTCCGCGTCGGCCAAGAGTGAGGAGATGGAACCGATGGTGATCCACTGGTTGGGGTTTGGAGCCATGCTTGGTAATGCCGGGGAAGAGGTCAGGAGGTGATATCGCTCAAATGTGTCTCGCACAGCGGTCGTGGTGCAGCATAACATAAGAGAGGTCGAACCCACAGAGAGACAAGCAGAAAGGATCCAGAAACACAGATAACAATGTATCGAAAACAATCAAGAACGTAAAAGTTAAGGAAGTAGATCGAAGATGTAATGATAAAATAAAGTTAACGAAATCAAGATTTGGTTGAGGCTAGGCTTTAGGAATCACTTCACTCGGATTTAGGTTCTTCTCTTCTCAGTGGCTCATATAATACTCAGTTAATGGATTCATATCCCAATCACATTAACTGGAAGATATGGAACTACAAACCTAATAAAATATATAAATGTCTCTTCCTACGACGGATTCTTCCTTTTATAACTCTAACTTCATCCTACCAAAACCTAAGAATATACGATACCGGCTGTCACTACATGCAACGTATAGCAAAAGTTCATCGGGACAAAGCCCTAACTCTATATAACCAGATCTCTAAGAATACACAATACCAACTCTAACAATCGGCAATGCATAGCAAAGATTTCATGATATAAAATAGGTAAACAATGGATAAAACTATGGGATTATAAGATCATGAAAGAAGCATGACTGGATTCATAATATTAATCATCCACATAGGAATCTATAATTTGAAAACAATCTTTGAAGATTCAATACATAGAAAAAAGTTTAACAATAAAGATTAAAACTATGAACCATGATGAAGAAGAAATCCTAATCCTCGCTAGCTCATCCATCCGCCATGCCCGCGGATTACTCGGCCATGGATGGAGATGTCTTCATCTTCTACCTTCAGAAAAGGTCAGAAAAAGTCCTCCTAAAATGTCCAAGAAGCCTCCTTATATATGGGTATGAAACCCTAGCTTTTATTTCAGCCTTTGAATGAAATATTGTAACTCGTATTCATGTCCGCCCGACAAAGGATCGATCCTCTCAAGGGAAAGGATCGATCTTCTTCTTCTCTATTTCTCCGTAGCCTGGGTCGCCCCGCGTAGGATCGATTTTCTTGAAGAGTAAGATCGATATTCTTATAATTGGTTCTCTGTCAACTCTCCGTAGCATAAAATGATCGATCATTGAAAGGGCAATGATCGATCCTTTGAAAGTATGCACTCTGTCAGGATTAAATGCACTTAGAAGGTCGATCATTGGAAGGGCAATGATCGATCCTTTGAAAGTATGCGCTCTGTCAGGATTAAATGCACTTAGAAGATCGATCTCTTCCTTGGGTGAAGATCGATCCTTTGAGCATCAAATCAATCTTCTTCTTCCGTAACTGCTTTGTTTGCACCTCTCGTAATCAAAATAGCATATCTTCCTCTAGGAAACTCCAAATCACGAACCGTAAAAACTTCCGGAAACTAGACTTTCAGAGCTTTCAAACCATATATAGCACATCATCTAGTTCATTTCGAGAAGGTACAATTTTGGCGTTAAAGACTCATCTTCGCTTCAATTTCCTGTATAATATAAATAACTTTGTGAAGCAACATATACGGATGAAATCATCTATATTAATCATGAAAACTCAACAAATAAGCTGCTCTTAGTCATGTTCAGAGTGCACTTTCATGCACTCATCAGGAGGTTTAGGGGATGGCCTGTCACGCCCCGACCCGCGAAAGCCCAACCGGGCCGGGCGACGCGAACCGAACCTACAAAACGCGGAAAAGAACGGCGAGGGTTCCCTCTAACCTATTGGTCTCCCTAACAGTTCACCAAAAGCACCCTCAATTAAAACAACAATATTTAGCAAAACCTCGAACCACAGATTTAAAACTTAAAGTGTTAAATATACATATCCTCGGAGAGGGGAAGATTCGAATACAACATCACTCCCGTAGGAGACTAACTAGCCAAAGGGTAAAAGCAGTAAATATCGCCACCTCTCAAAGTCCACCAGGCGCACCGCCGACCAACTGTCTGGTAGGAGCCACAGAGGAAGAACTGACGCCTGCACCTGCAAAACACAGCCCGGGTAGGTGTGAGCACTAAGCTCAGTAGGGATCTACACTACGTCACACAGAAGGAAGGGGGAACGCAACAGTGTCGCCCTCAAGCCAGACTAGAGTGAGCTACAATGGTCCCATTACCATTCACCGGTGATCTCTAGGCATATCCAACCATGGTCACCCCAACGGACTGAGCCCATCCTGGATATGCCTAGTGTCGCAGGGTGCCAGCTGTGGTCACCCAACTCGCCATGGGCCCACGCTGATGCCCCTACTGGCAGGAACGGACACTGCCCAAAGAATAAGACCCGCCACCGGTGGCATCCTCAACACCTGACTTGAGGCCGACACCACCTCTAATCATCATCAAGCAACAGGTGTACCAGTCCTCTAGGCCTATCATCAATTTCGACTGGACACCACAATTCAAACCGGGTCCAAACTACCCAACCCCGGTCCTAGGGCTAAGTCCGAGCTTCCAACTTCGGGATGGCGACCCAAGGATCACCCACGCCCTAACCAATGCAACTAATGCACAATTCAACAATGCATGCTATGACATACACAAACAGGAGATAGGCATACAACAGTATGGCAAACATCATATGATTCAGCCGGATCGCTGCAGCGGTACTACCGACCGCTGCCAGCCGATCCGCAGCGGGTTCCGGCATTACGACGGTACCACAACCGTCGACCGCAGACTCCTGCAACGGGAAGCAACCCCGAAAACCGCTCATGAACAGTAGAAATATAATATTATAATTCGACATATAATATTATATTTAAAACACCAAAAGTTCTCTACTAGAGGCTATTTGGTCTAGTCGATCCAACGTCTAAACGATGTCGGATTCAAGATCCAACTTAGCGACCAGTAGAGCTACATGTATGGATCAACATATCCAAAATCCAGAATCATCCAACGGTTGGATTAACGGGAAAACGCTAATGAAAACCGCTAATCAAAACTAACTTTCTAATTAATTGCTGCAACGCAGCCCTCCGGTAAACAATTCATAAGACATTGTAGAAAAATTGGAAAATTACGAAACAAGATGGAATGGAAAGCTAACAAAGAGATCTACAACTCTTATGTTTATCTCAGCCCAAGATCACGTACAGGACGGCCGGAAAACACGCCGCAAGCCGTCTGTTCTTCAAGAACAGCAGAAAAACAGAGAAACCGAGCTTAATCATGTATAAAACCTACTCAAATCTCAACCAAATATCATGAAACTCAAATCAGTTATTCTATTAGGCATAAGGAAGCTAACAACACCAAGATCAACAAGATCCAACGGCTAGATCACGAGCAACCCACTTAAGAACACATGTAGGTAGAAGAACCTACCCAACAGCGCATTCCTCGGTTGATCCCTCGCAAACCCGTCAACAACACAGCTCCAAACCACCTCAGCAACCTTCCTCTCGTCGCCACGAATCCAACAAGCTTTGGAACGCCAAAATCGGTGGCCGGAGGAGGGAGAACGGAAGAAAAGAAGCTCGCCGGCGGAAGAAGAGAAGAAACAGAGCACCGCGAGAAAGAAGGAAGAAGAAGAGAGGAGAAGAGAAGGGAAGAAGGGGAAGGAAAGCCTGGGGGAAAGCCGGCGAAGGCAGGGAAAAGCTGGGGGAGGGGAGGGAAAGTCCTCCCCTTCTGACAAGGGAGAGCGACGGCCGGCTGCCGTCATCGCGGAAGAGAAAAGAAAAGCCACCGACTGTTTGATCACGAGTCCAATCGATCGCTCCAAGGAGCGATCGATCACTCTCGAGCCGCAAACAGCCCAAAGACCTCCTGCACTAAGCGATCGATCTCCAAAGCATGTCAGATCGATCTGGATAGCAAGGCCAGATCGATCTCATTAGCAATCCAGATCGATCTCTTTCGTCCAGAAAGGCAAACTTGGGCTAAAACACAAGCCCAAGCTCAGGTCTTCCGATCTCGGGTTCACCTAGCCATTCTAAACAAACACTAACACAAACAAGGCCAGTGTGTGCACACGCGGGTGTGTAACAAACCAACAAGGCGTAATTTACCAAATTGCCCTTGCGGTCTACAACGAGCCACAGGGGTAGAGGGGCAGGTCCTCACATGGCCTTTGATGCCTCTGGAGATCCTTCAGTGGGCTGTGAAAGGAGGTTATGGTAGTATTGGGCAGAGGTAGGCCGTGACTTCCTTCAGGTTTGCCGCCGGAGTGGGGGAAGTTGGAGTTGGGAGCCGGTGGGGTTGTACATGGAACGACTATGGGAGGAGAGGTTGGGTGGTTGTGAGGAGCTTCAAGAACGCCGGTGAGTTTTGAGCTTCCGCCGAGGTCAATGATGAAGAAGGGATGGTCGGGGAAGGTTGTGATGGGATTGGGGTAGGAGTGAGGAGGACCTTGGTGGCTGTTACATGGTGTGGGGAGGGCTTCAACTAAGGTGAGGTTGGTGGCTGTAGCTTTGTGGATGGTGGATAGATCGCCAGAGATGACAATCGACAATGGAGATGGTAAAGGAAGGGATGCGGGTTTATAGGGGGAAAGATGGTGACCTTGGTTAGTGACGGGGGCTGTCGAAGAGGAATAGGGAGAATTGCTGGTGGTGGGAAGGTAGGGTTTGGATGAAGGGAAGGAGGAAGAAGATGATGGCAGGGTGTTGACTGGGCTGGGATCTGGCGTGGTTGGGTAAGGGGGCAGCGGGTGTTGTTCATGGTTTGGGTAATGGGGCAGCTCATGGGTAGGTGGAGTATGAGGAGGGCAATAGTGGGGTTGTGGATGAAGCGGAGTCGTAATCCAGGTAGAGCTGGGTTTAGGTTCTGCAATCCAAGTTGCAGCTAGAATGGGATTTTGACTTGGAATCTGAACCATGGTATGTGCAATTTACCAAACTACCCTTGGGGTTCAAAATCAACAATGCGATCAACCGATCGCGCTCGGCGCTGAAAGAGGCCAACAAGGCACGGCCCCAGACCTATGTGGTCGAGCCAGGTTAGAGGAATGGGTCCTCACAGGTGAAACCCTAACCCTCTCAAGTTCTTGATGGTTAGTTATGGTTATACTTAGATCTAGGGCTTGTGAAGCCCTAGAGTTGTTATTGATGCCTTTAATTCTTTTGTGGATGCTATTGTGAATGTTTTGAATGTTTAGGGATGGAACCCTAGTTAGGGTTCATCCTATTTGTTGGATCTCAAGGGTTGGAACCCTTGGGAATGGCTTGGGATAGACAATAGGGATTGGATTGGATCCAATGCCTTTCGTATGTTTATATAAATCCCTAACCTATGTTTTTTATGTGAGTATGCTTATGTTATGAGATGAATAGTATCAAATGGCATCGAATGTGTATCTTGTTAGTCCTAGTATTGTTTTGATGATGTCAAATTGTGTATGATGATAAAACATTGTTTTAATATTAACATCCCTTAATTTGGAAAGTATTAAAGTCATATTTAAGATATTTTTGTACTCGCGATCGATGCGATGGTTGATGCACGTATTGACCGTGGAGACTAGTGGTTGATGCATAGATCAACCGTGGTTGCTGTTCATGGGAAATAGGCCGACGATCGATGGACCGATCGACTGTGGCCTATGTGACTTGTCTTGGAGAAGTGAAGGTCGAAAGAGTCATCGATCCTGAGAAGCGTTTCTCACAACAGAGGCTCACGGACGATATGGTGGATGATCCGACGGTCAACCGTGAAGCCTGAAGGTCGATTTGACGGTCGACCCAAGTGCTACTTTGAACAAGACGGACGATGTGGCGGATGATGCAATGGTCGACCACGAGTTAGAAAACTAGCTAGCCGTTACAGAGCCGTTGGAGAAGGAGAAAATAGCCGTTGGAAGGCTATTTGCAGGGCTTTGGAGCTCATCTATAAAAGGGGAGATGCATCAAACTTGCAACAGATTGAGGGGGAGCTAGGGATCATTGGAAAATCTTTGTAGCAAGTTTATTCTCTTTATTTGTAAGCTTAATTTTTGTAAAACTACTTCAAGTTGTGAAGTAGACTTTGAGAGAGATTCCAATAGTAAGTTGGAGAGATTGTAAGGTTGCCAACCACCCATTAGCTTGGTGGATAGGTTGCCAAGCACCCGTAAGCTTGGTGGAAAGCTTGTAAAAGGTCTTGCAAATAGTGGAACCTCAAGAATGACCCTTGAGTGAAATGGACGTAGGCAAGGTTGGCCGAACCACTATAAAAATATGGTGCAATCTCTCTAACTTATCTCTTGTCCTTTATTTACTTGCTTTATTTTATAATCTATTCATTTACAAGCATATGGTTTTATTAGACTCCTCTCTAGGTTTCCATCATCGATTTTCTTTTATATGACCTAAGATCAACCCCCTCTTAGACCTTCAATTGGTATCAGAGTCTCATCTCTATTTTAGTGGTGTAATAACCATTAGATGATCCTAAATCGATATGGAAAACATAGAGGGACAATCTACCAATAGGCCACCATTTTTCAATGGATCAAATTATACATATTGGAAGACTAGGATGGAGATTTTTATACAATCTATGGACTATGAAGCATGGATGATTATTGAGGATGGAGATTTCACTCCTACAAAGATCAGTGAGGGAAAAGATGTTCCAAAAGCTAAGAGTGAGTATACCACAAATGATTTTAAAAGACTTCAAGTAAATGCCAAAGCTAAAAATTTTCTATTTTGTGCCCTTAGCTCAAATGAGTTTAATAGAATTTCGACATGTAAATCGACAAAGGAGATATGGGATAAACTTGAAGTCACTTATGAGGGTAATAGCCGAGTCAACGAAACTAAACATAGTATACTTGTTAATGATTATTAGTTATTTTCAATGAAGGATGATGAGAACATAAGTAATATGTTTACACGCTTTACCAATATTATAAATGTTCTTGATTCTCTTGGTAAAGTCTATACTAATGACGACATTGTGAGAAAGATCCTTAGGTGTCTACCTAAATCATGGGATCCCAAAGTGACGGCAATCGAAGAAGCGAAAGATTTATCAAAACCGTGAGAATCCCCCCTAGGGGGTGAATTGTGTGGATCCGGCATCTTGATGGTGGCATTCGCCTTGGGGGGTCTGGCTGAGTTGGATGGTCGAGTAAGCAATCTCACAACGCCTAAGTGTGGATCGGGGACATATCTATATGGATGTTAGTCGTCTTTTATAACACAACACATTTTAAAGCCGTGATGGCAGTGATTTCGTTAGAAGCTCCAAGGTTAAGCGTGCTTGCCTTGGAGCGGTTCCGGGAGGGGTAACCTACTGGTAAGTGTTCTGAGTTTTTGCGGATGAGCCAAAAGCCCACAATATTATGTGGGAAGAGCGAGGGCGTACCCAGCTGGAAATTGTGACATATCTATATGTATGTTAGTCGTCTTCTATAATATAACACGTTTTAAAGTCGTGATGGCAATGATTCCATCAGAAGCTCCAAGGTTAAGCGTGTTTGCCTTGGAGGGTCCCGGGAGGGGTGACCTACTGGAAACTGTTCCATTTTTCCACGGATGAGCTAAAAGCGGACAATATTATATGGGAAGGGTGAGGGCGTTACAAAAACCGTCACTTGATGAACTCATGAGTTCTCTCATCACCTATGAGATGAACATGGAGAGGAGCAATGATACAGAAAGGAAGAAAAAGAAAATCATTGCTCTCAGGTGAAAAGGGAAACTCCTCTTCTTACGTAAAGAAAATTATTTGGTTTGAGTGTAGGAAGCTGGAAATTACGTATCCAATAGTCCAAAGCTCAAGAAATCTTCAAAGAAGAAGAAGGCCACAGAGATTATTCGGGGAGAAAATGACTTGAGCTCCACCTCTGAAGAAGATAAAAAAGAAATTGCAAACATTTTGTTTAACTGCATTCGGAGAACAAGAAAATAAATTTGACAAGTGGAGGCTCAAGGTATTTGAAGGTGGATAACAAATTGCTATCAAAAGAAATAGAGGTATGCTTTAATTTTTTTATATATATTCCCTCCATTATATCTTGTTATTCCATTTTATAAAGTTATTTTATGTTTAACTTCAAATGGTTTAAGAAAGTCATCATTTTTGTGAAGAATTGATTACTTTTTCAAATGACCTTTTATTGTAAATCTTTACTTGGTATCTTGTTTGAGAAGATTTTTAAACTTTCAATTTTGATTTTAAAACCTTCAATTGGTTTTGTCACACCCCGACCCAGAAAATCCATCCGGATCGGGACGTGAGGGGGAACCTACACTATTTACATTCGATACGGCGCGACAATACACAAAGCGAAAATAATTTGAACTTAAAAGCTTCCAAGGGCATAAAGGTAAAACTAAATATTACATTGCAGAATAAAACTCAATCAAAAGAGGGAACATGATTTCATATATTAAATGTTAAATACATCATCCT
This sequence comes from Narthecium ossifragum, assembly GCA_963920575.1. Classification (NCBI taxonomy): domain Eukaryota; kingdom Viridiplantae; phylum Streptophyta; class Magnoliopsida; order Dioscoreales; family Nartheciaceae; genus Narthecium; species Narthecium ossifragum. The sequence continues at coordinate 4,159,430 of OY986975.1, forward strand.
CAAAAGGTAACTTTAAACAAAAGCTGCCAAAATATACATCTGTCCCTCTGAGATCTCAAACGCCTCAGGAAGTCGACGCGCCGCCAAGACTTGATCTAGCTGGAACCACCGAGAAAAAGCCGACGCCTGCACCTACAAACGCAGCCCGGGTAGGAGTGAGCAATAAACTCAGTAGGGTTCTACTCTACTCTACATCGCACAGGAAAGAGGGGAAACTACAAAGGCCCGGGTTCTGTCTCATCTCTAAGGGAAACTCACGTTACGTCCACCGCCTACCCCAGGGCACGCGCTCTATGACCTCAACCGTCAACAGCCGTCCCTCTCAACCACCAAGCGCCCAATGCTGAAAAACAAAGGGATAGGACCCAGGGCAGCACGTAACTTCCCTTAACACGAATACTGAGCATGAGACGAGAACTCTGAGCGACCTCTACACGTCAACCAATAGATAGTAGCCAACTAGACCCATCCTCAAGAATATAGAGATTTGGCATAACAATCACACCCTAGTCCTTGCTACTCAGCCACGGTCCTAGAGCTAGATCCGAGCTACCCGAGAGCCTCGGATCGGCGAAGACCCTATTCACCCGCACCCTAGCCTTATGCTCTAATGCAAACAAGATGCATGCAATGCTCAGGCACAGATAAAGAGATATAGTCATGCAACAATATGACAATAATTATACAAGGCTAGGCATAGCCTATAGCTAGCCAAAGGGGTGAGCATAGCAAGGGTCTCAAATACAGATAAGCTATACTAACAATACAGCGAAGCCAATTTCGGCATTACAACGGCGTCCACAGCCGTCAACCGAAATTGCTATAGGGGATACAACCCCGGCCAAGCCAACAAGCCACAAATACAAGATATATACTCTACCAGTACAACGGGTTATGCCCCCGGTGCACGCCGGCAATCAGCGGGGCTATTAATCAAAGCAGTAAATCTATACTATGCATGCAGGGCAAACCTCCGGCCCATTTATACTAAACATTCCCGGGAGTCGTCACTCCCCCGGTTAACCATAAAGCGATAGAGCAATCACAAACTATATTTATATAGGTATAACACGCTTTATCGGGAAACTGCTTGAAAACCGGTAGAAATCGGTAAACCGAACCGGAATATAAATCACGGCGTAATCTGAGGATAAATCCGTTAAAATCCTGATTAAAATATTATAATAAACTTTACCTATCATTGGGAAAGTCACACGAGAAATCCGGGTCGAAAAGAAACCAAAAACATCAAATTCGGATCAATTATACAAATCAGCATATAAAGGATCGATCATCTTACCCAAGATGATTGATCATTTACTTGGGTGATCCCTCTCAAGGAGGGGTGATCAATCTTCCCTTTCAAGGAAGATCGATCCTCCTTAAGGGTGTTCCCTGCCTGGGAAGGAGGGATCGATCTTCCTCCATAAGAAGATCGATCTCCCTCAGGATGGTGTTCTTTTTGGGGAAAAAGGATCGATCTCAAACACACCCTCTGTCAATAAATGATCGATCTTCCTTACAAGGAATATCGATCATCCTTAGATGAGACAGAATGCTCCAACATAGGTGATCGATCATTTCATCCAAATGATCGATCCTTCATGATCGGCAGAGCAAAGTGAATAGTGCATGAGATCCAATTTCTTGGATTTAACCTATCAAAACGTATCGAAATCAAACCAAACCTGGTAGGCATGTTCAATTGGATGTGAGAAATCTAATGACACTAAGAAATCCAACTTTTGATGATCAAATCCGTCGAATTAAATCAAATGGCCCGTAAGCCGACGAAATCGACGAAAAACTGAATTTGTTGGATTTGATCTATCAAACAGCGATGGAATCCATTCAAACTTTGCATGAAGGTCTATTTGATGGTGGGGAATTCATTCATGCAATAAAAACCAAACTCAAATCATGAAATATCAGATCTGAGTCCGACCCCGTCAAAAAACCGACAAAAATACGGAATCCGTCCGACAGAATACAGAAATGAAACCATAGCTAGCTTCTAAACATGCTAAGGTACAAGAATACCGAAAATCAAAACATTCCAATACACAACAGCTACAAAACACAAAAAGACGATCCTAGGGTTACTAACTCATAGGAATTGGGTAGAAACACCTACATGTAGCAACAAGCAGGCGATCTACGAGATCCTCAACTCTGATCGCCGTGGATCCACGCCGAAACGCCGCAGCCCAAAGCTCCAGTCGGAAGCCCACGAGGAGAGAGAGAGGAGAGAAGAGAAAGAAAGAGAAGAGAGAGAAAAGAAAAGGGTTTAAATAGAAAGTTGGAATCGATTACAACCGTCCGATTCGATCT
>OY986975.1:4161960-4312231 GCA_963920575.1 Narthecium ossifragum
GAAGATGCAAACCCAAGTTGCTTCGAGGCCTCCGAGATCACATCGGCTCCGACATTGTCGGCGTCGAGCCCTCCAAGATCGCATTGGCGTCGAGCCCTCCAAGATCGCATCGGCTTCGAGCCCTCTGAGGTCACGTCGACTTCGAGCCCTCCGAGATCGCATCAGCTTCGAGTCCTCCGAGATCACCTCGGCTTCGACCAGATAGGTGTCGAGCCATCTTTCTTTCATCGCCAATCGACAACGGTGACCCTCCAAGGGTCTCGTGAAGCTTCGAGATGTTGGAACTGCTGGATCGGGGGTCTCGCGACCTTTCCTCCCTCGACCCCGACGTCTAACGGGCATCGCTTGTCGCCGATCCAAACCTGGCGAAGCTTCAACCCCCATATCTGGCCATCCGTGAGCTTGTTGTCTTGGAAGTTGATGTGTACCTTGGTTGAACCAAGCGCTCCCTTGACCTCATCCGCGACTCGGCGTCGACGTTGTGGGTTGGAGCCATTTTTTCTTATAATGCCAGCATGCATGCTACACGTTCCTACATGTACGTAGCACGCTCGAGTCTCGTTCGCTCACTACCTCCTCGGGATGAAATCCTCGAAGTGCTCATCGTTCATGATCGAGGCAGAGGCTCGCGAGGGATTCGACGTACGTGATCACAGGCTCGAGGAGCTCGACGTACGTGATGGAGATGGGGGCTCAAGAGCTCGATGGCATGATCAAGTCGAGGCCCTCGAGGCTGCTTTTCACTCGATGTCTGAAAGAGCATGATCAAGAACACACAGGGGTATGGGATGGTGCGGTGTGATCTCACTGGCTACTGTCGTGGTGTGGTACGATGACCAAAGTTTGCCCCCCCCCCCCCCCCCCCCCCGAGTCAAACGAAAACTTCACCGTGACCATTGAGTTAGCCATTGGGATGATGCAAGTATATTTGGAGCCGATGTAGTCGTCAGTGTTGTCGATGCCGCCTTCATCGTCGTTGTTGATGATGCCTCTTTCGTCGAAGTTGTCGATGTTGCCGTTGTCGTCGACGTCAGAGACATCGTTGATGCCATTGTCATCAATGTCGTCGATGTATTCACCCTTGGTCTGCTGCCTCCCGAGCTTGAGTCGATCTCCCATCACAAGCTTTAGATCTGCTTCTATGATGATGACCATCTCCTTCGTTGACTGTTGCGGCTCCTCCCGGACGAGTGACCCTTTTTGGGTTATGGTTATGGCTTGGGGGGTTTGGTTAGAGGGGTGTTTTTGCGTAGTTGTGGCCTCTTGTATGCCTTGAGCCATCAATTCTCGAGCGTCGGATCGGACTGCTTGGTGTTTGGCTTCTATGGTTACATGGAGGTTGTTGGCTACTTGGTCTAATTGATCCTTGAGCGCATAAAGTAACTTCCCGATTCCATCAATGGCCTTCCTTAAGTCGGCGTTGGCTTCTTGATTTCGAGTTTGCTGAGAATCATCGCCATGCTTGTCAGTTGTCGAGGATGAATCTCGATGATTTTGGTCAAGCGGTTGATTGTCTGGGTCATGTCGGTCATGGAGATCGACGATTATAGACTTAGATGTCATTTTTGGCTTCCGTTGTGGTCGCCAAAACTTGTTCCTTGAAAAATTAGAACAAAAACACATGCACGTGAGGTGTGCCGACTGTAGAGAAGATCAGAAGGATGATGGGTTCTGTCGTGTCTCAATTAAGAGGACTTTTTGGATGTTCTAAATCTAATTCTACGCTATGGCCAATGCTATGACTTCAACTACTCTTATGGAAGATTGATGACTATTCCTGCTCTTAAGTAGATTAATGACTACTCCTACTCCTATTTAGAGTAAGGCTATGATACTCCTAGGTAGAAGGAATAATAAGGATAAAAGAGATTTCATTGATTGGTCATGTTCATGTTATAATTCTCTTCTTCCTCAACTTATTTATATAATTGCTCCAGAGTCACTTTCCATGATCCCATGATCTCTAACAGTTGCCCCCCATGTTGGCCCCCATGATCTCTAATGGATGCGCTCCATGATCAGCAGTTGAGTTCCTCATTGTACCGATTTTGATCGTCTTTTTTACCCTCAAAATCCGCCGATTTTTTACGGTTATAATATATATACTAGGTACTTTTGGAGTTACTTTTGGATAAGCATCTACAACTAATAAAGCTTATTATCACTTGGAAACATCCAAGTACTCCTTATTTCAGAAACTATAGTAGAATCCACGGATAGTTAGTCATCATGTTTCTCTGGATAAAACCCATGCCCATGAGCAGCACTCCGCCTACTCTTTTTTTTGAAAAATGATCCCTAACCAATCTGCCTTTAGCTGGCTGATAGCCAACCTTAGGTGGCTCATCTGGATTGTCGACACGTGACAATTCAGGATGTGAAATCGACGGTGGAAATGTGTGAGAACATGTCCCTCCATTCCTGGGTCGTGCCCGTGGCTCGTTGTGGACCACAAGGGCAATTTGGTAAATTACGCATTGTCGGTTTGTTTCACACCCGCGTGTGCACACACTGACCTTGTTTGTGTTAGTGCTTGATTAGAATGGTTAGGTGGACCCGGGATCGGAAGATCCCATCTCGGGCGCGTTGAAGCTTGCTTTTGGGCAGCTTACGGCCCTTGAGCGATAACTCGCTCCTAGAAGCGATCAATCGGACTCGTGAGCGAGTCGGTGGGTTTTTGACCCGTTCGGATCGATCCAAACATTTTTGGATCGATCCAGCCTACCTTGGATCGATCCATTTTGGCCTTGGATCGATCGGGGTACTGCGCAGGGCAGTTGAGCTCGTGAGCAGAGCAGGTTGGGCAGTTGTGATTGGAGAAGATGGCCATCGTCCTCCATTGTCAGAGGAGAGGACCTCTCCTTCACCTTCTCCTTCACCTTCCCCCTCCTTCCCTGGCCTTCCCCTTCTCTTCTCCTTCTCTTCTTCCTTCTCTTCTTCTTCCTTCTCCTTCCTTCTCTCCCGCGGTTCTGTTTTTCCTCTGTTTCCTTCCGGGGTAGCCATCTTCTTCTCCTCCGTTCTCCCTCCTCCGGCCACCATTTTGGGAGCTTGAAGGCTCGTTGGAATCGTGGCGACGTGAGGACGATCACTAACGTGGGTTGGAGCTTGGTTAGCAGCTAGTTAGCGGGGAATCAGCCGAGCATTAGCGCAGTTCGGTAGGTGTTCTACCTACGAGAGTGTTTAATGGGTTTCGTTAAATCTAGCCGTTAGATCTTGATGAAATTGTGTTGTTGGATGCATCTTGTCTATTATAATTACTGATATAAGTTTCATGATCTTTGGTTGAGATTTGAGTAGGATTTATGCATGATTAATCTCGGATTTTTCGGTTTTCTGCTGTTCTTGAAGAACAGCCGGCTTGCGGTGAGTTTTTCGGTTGTACGTGTATGGTCTTGGCTTTTGATAAACATGATAGTTGTCGATCTCTCCGTTAGCTTTCCATTCCATCTTAGTTCGTAGTTTTCTGATTTTCCTACGAATTGTTATGAATTTATTGCTGGAGGGCTGCGTTGCAGCAAGCATTGGTAAGTTAGTGTTGATTAGCTGTTTTGATTAATGTTTTTCCGTTAATCCAACCGTTAGATGTTTATGGATTTTGGATATGTTGATCCTGAAATATAGACCTACTGGATTCTAAATTGGATCTTGAATCCGACGTAGTTTGGACGTCGGATCGACGGGGTCAACTAGCTACTTGTAGAGAATGTTTTCTGAAGCTGGTATGAAGCTTTGGATCGATCCAAATGTTACGGATCGATCCCAAGTTGGCTTATGGCGTTTTATGGAGTTTTTGATTAACTGTTTTGATTAATGGTTTCCCGTTAATCCAACCGTTGGATGATCATGGTTTTTGGATATGTTGATCTCGGCATATAGATCTACTGGTATCTAAGTTGGATCGTGAATCCGACGTCGTTCGGACGTCGGATCGACGGGGTCAACTAGCTGCTTGTAGAGAACTTTTTGGTGTTTTGAGTATAGTATTATAAGCTCGGATTATAATAATATATTTTTACTGTTCATCGAAGTTTTCGGGGTTGCTTCCCGTTACAGGAGTCCGCGATTGACGGTCGTGGTACCGTCGTAATACCGGGACCCGCTGCGGATCGGCTGACAGCGGTTGGTAGTACCGCTGCAGCGATCCTGTTGGACTTGTATGCTGCCTTGACATACTGTTGCATGCCTATTTCCTATTGCTTGTGTATGTTCATAGCATGCATTCTCTGTTGTGTATTAGTTGCATAAGGTTAGGGCGTGGGTGATTTGTGGATCGCCGTCCCGAGGCTGGAAGCTCGGATTTAGCCCTAGGACCGGGGTTGGGTAGTTTGGACTCGGTTCGAATTTTGGTGTCCAGTCAAACTTGATGATAGGCTTAGATGACTGGTACACATGTTGCTTGATGATTATAGAGGTCGTGTCGACCTTATGTCGGATGCTGAGGTGTAGCCCGTGTTCCACTGTGTTGACCCTTGAGTAGAGAGGTTGACTACTTAGCGGTGCTATTTCCCGCCTGCAGTGCCGTTCCCTGCTTGTGGGCCAGCAGTGTTGTTTCCTGCTACTGAGTGCGACCATGTTCGTGGGCCTCGGGGACACGCGATGGGGTTATGGGACCCCTGTATACACCGAGGTCTTATTTGAGGGCGACACTCTTGCGTTCCCCTTCCTTCTGTGTGACGTAGTGTAGAACCCTACTGAGCTTTATGCTCACTCCTACCCGGGCTGCGTTTTGCAGGTGCAGGCGCCAGCTCTTCTTCAATAGCCCCTACCGGGCAGGTGTTTCGTGGCGCGGCGGCGTCTGGTGGGGTTTGAGGACCGGTGATCCCTTTCTACACTTTTGTTATAGTTAGTTTCCTACGGGAGTATGATGTATAAACTGTTGTAACCCCTTTGAGGTTTTTGAATATTATATTATATATTTTGAGGTTTAAATTTGTTGTAATATTCAGGTGTGCTTATGAATTGAATTGTGAAATCAGTCAGTTGGGGGAACCCCTCGCCTTTATTTCCGTATTTAGTTAGGTTCCGGTTCGCGTCGCCCGGCCCGGTTGGGCTTTCGTGGGTCGGGGCGCGACAAAATGAGACCCACATTTAGTTGCCTAAGCCCACCGAGGGCTTCAGTGATTCACCCAAGTGCTTCATCTAAGCCCGACGACACCTGGACCTCGGCTCCTCCACCCGGACCTCCTCCCAGCGGGTCCTCCACCCGAACCTCCTCCCGGCGGCTCCTCCACCCAATGAGGTCACTGTGGAGATCGACGGCTTGCTCAAGATCAGCGCACGGGTTATCCCGATCGCAGATGAGGATTGTCGGATCCACAAGTATGGCATCACTGCCGATGACTTCTTCGCCCACCTCGAGGTGAGCTTCAAGTTCCACTCTCTTATAAAACGTCGGCCTCAGCAACACCGCGTCCTCCATCTCCCTCGTCCGGTCAGAGACGGCCACAGAACCGAACCACGGAGGCAGCCGTCCCATCGACGTCGTGGCAGAGGACGTCGAGGACCTCGAGGTGATCAGCGCCGCCTCCGCCGTCGAAGCTTCAGCGGACGAATTAGATGGGATTGGCGCCGCCTCCCCCAACGACCACAGTAGTCCTCCGGCATCTTCACGCATACATTCGTACCCTTCCCCAACATCCCCATGATCTTACATCTTTCTTCTTCTTGTTCTGCATGAAACTACTCCTTGATGGATCCTTAGCTGCTCCATTAATGGGTGCCAGTAACACTGCTCGAGAGAAGAAGGTGGCACCAAACACTGAGCAAACCGATCAGAACTCATGCAAAGAGAAATCTTGCATTGAGAGAAGAGAACAGAGGACTCTACCTATTCATCATGAGTCAATCAGATGGGCATAATAGAGGACTCTGCCTATCACAAGTATCACCTATTCCTCTCCCTTTCACTCGGCGGCGGCTCCTCCGACTACTACAGGGACAGTCAAGGGCGGAGCCAGGAATTTTTTCTACCCTAGGCTTACTAAAGCTAAAGGGAAAAAAAATCACCAATTTATCTACTTAATTTGGTAACCGTAATTACACAAATGCACTAGATGCCAAGCTCTTGAATATGAAAAACCAATAATAGGAGAGCATGAAACGTATCCAAAATCCCTAACTTTTCACTTTCCTTGACTTTCCCTAATAGAAAGGCAGGGGTGGAAGAGTGGGGAGATGATCTGTCGACAAAAGCCCTACTCTTTTCCTTGGGTTTCCCGAATAGAGAGGCAATGGCTAGGGGTGGGAGAGGGGGAGAGACGAGCCCTAGTTTTCTCCTTGGGTTTTTGAAAAAGAGAGGGTCCCTGCCTCTGGAACCGTGGAAGAGAGTTAGAGAGGGAGAGATGACGTTATATGTGGGTTGTGGACAATGGGTGGGCCATGTGGACCATATCCAATAGCTTAGCCTGAATCGTGGAAGAAGAGAGTTAGAGAGGTGATGTCACATGTGGGTTGTGAACAATGGGTGGGCCATGTGGACCATGTGGGCTAAAATATAAATTATAGCTAGTTTGATTCAAAATATCTAATTTTGACCTGGGCAGCCCACCTTAGCCTTCACTGTAGCTCCGCCCATGGGGACAGTGTTTCCATCGGCGCCTTCTCGACCATGGAGCAAGGCGTCGTCGTCTCCTATTCCGCCGGCAACGCGGGCCCAATCCCCTCCTCCCTCTCCAACGTCGCCCCTTGGATCACAACAGTTGGCGCCGGCACCCTCGACCGTGACTTCCCCGCTATCGTCTCCCTAGGGAACGGGCTTAACTACTCCGGCGCCTCCCTCTACTCCGGTAACCCGTTACCCGACTCCCAGCTGCCCTTTGTCTACGCTGGCAACGCGTCCAACGCCACTAACGACAACCTCCGCCGTCGAAGCTTCAATGGATGAATTAGGTGGGATTGGCGCCGCCTCCCCAACGACCACAGTAGCGGCGAGCGGCCACATAACTATCCTTCGGCGCCGCTCCTCGCAGCATTCTCCCTCGAGCCGTAGTCCTCCGGCATCTTCACGTACACATCCGCCATCACGTGCCTCTGGCCGTCCGATTCACCGGCGATCCCCAAGAGATCATCTCCATTATGTGGAAGGGAGGGCAACCATGTGGGTGAAGCCTCCGACGTCATGCAACTATGTCCTCCGCATTGAATCAAAATTTGGATTGCCACGTGTTGACAATCCAGATCGCCACCTAAGGTTGGCTGATAGCCAACTAAAGACAGATTGGCTATATATATCACGGCTGCCTTTTTTTTCCCTCTCTGCATAACTACTCTACGATGGATATCCAAAAGCATATGCTAGCTAACAATGGAGTCTAAACAGGGAAAGTATCTGGGAAGCTTCGTCGAAGCTTACTCCAGTCTTTTAAATATACGTTAAGCCCTTGTCCCGGTGATTTCTTTTAATGCAAACCATGTGGAATCTTGGGCTCTTTTATATTTTTCTTTTAATTAGCCAATCGAGGAAGACCAGTTTACCAGCGCTATCCTCAAAGTTCATCACCCACCCACCCACCACCCCCCTTGTGTAGAAGGCAGATCTTTGCCAAAATGTCGACTGGGCTGACAATCGGAGGATGGGTTGCATCCGTTGTCCACGATAGGCTGGTGGAAATGGCCGGCTCCGGTGCGGTGGAGCAGTGGGGGCTGTGGACAGGCCTCCAGGACGACATCAGGGAGCTGCGGTTTGCTCTGGTGAGGGTTCAGACACTCCTCAGGATCGTCGAAGGGAAGCGAGTCGAAGAACGCGGCTACCTCAATCAGATTCTCCGGGAGCTCAAAGACGCCGCGGACGACGCCGATGACCTGCTCGACGAGTTCGAGTACGACGTCGCTGGGGCGAGGAACCTCCAGGCAAGTGATCTCTTCTCTTTGTCGGCTTTTCGAGAATCTGTTGATGCTGCTCGTGCTGCTCGAAAGGTGAAGGAGATCCAGACGAGTTTGGATAAGGTTGCTGATAGGGTGACCTCTATTCTCCCTGTACTGCAACAAGATGTCACTGCAAGAAGACAGGAGATCCCGGAGCGCGAGACTAGCTCGTTCTTTAATTTATCTGATCAATTTGTTGGGCGAGAAGAAGAGGTTAACAAGATCGTAGATTTGCTGCTGAATTCGAGCGACGGATCTGGCTCTAGTACTGATATGAAGAATCCAGACGTCCTCTTGATAGTTGGCATGGGAGGAATGGGCAAGACTACTAATGCAGATGATGTATACTTTGCATTCTTTAAAAAGTTGTGCACTTGGGAGCTCAAACAGTGAAGTCTATCCAAACTTGTTCCAATTTACATGACAATAGCTAAGAGGTTGGCCTTTGGCTGCAAAGACACTTGGAAGCTTGTTGAGTGCATAATTGGATGAGGAGCACTGGAAAAGCGTTATGAAAGTGAAATATGGGGGCTATGGCAAAACCCAAATGATATCATGCCGGTATTGGAGTTGAGTTATAAGCACCTTCCTGGACACTTGAAGCAGTGCTTTGCCTTTTGTTCTTTGTTTCTCAAGGATTACTTGCTCAAAGAATTTTGGTTAGGGAAGATGTGGATGGCGCACGGTTTCATCAGCGCAGATCCAAGCAAGTAAAAGATATGTGGATTCTCTCATTCCCAAATTTGGGAGAGAACATGCTCTTTTATAATATGAAATGTATAGCTGGCAATTACATTTGAAAAAGGAAAACTTCATTTTACATATATGGTATAATTGGTTTCCCATAATCATGGGATATGATGATTTGAATTGATATTAGAGATCTGCTCTAATCTCGGGTGATTTGCTTGATGAATGATATGTTGGCGAATTCGTCTGATTTTGAACATGATTCTTATTATGCCCCTGCAAGCTCAGCGGGGAGGAGAGCACATTGAGCTTGTCCCGTAGAAGAGCAAATCGAGCCGAGACTAACGTCTTGGTAAGACCATCGGCAAGTTGGTCTTTGCTGGATATAAAACGAACCTCTAAGCATTTTTGTTGAACCTTTTCTCTCACAAAATGGTAGTCAATCTCTATATGCTTGGTGCGGGTATGAAAAACTGGATTAGCAGTGAGATATGTAGCGCCTATATTGTCACACCATAACACGGGGCGATTTTTAAGGAAAATCCCAAGTTCGCAAAGGAGAGATTGAACCCATAACGATTCAGCTGTACCAAGAGCAATGGCGTGATATTCGGCCTCTGTACTTGATCGAGCGACGGTGGGTTGCTTTTTAGAGCTCCAAGAGATTAGATTGTGTCAAAAAAATATGCAAAATCCGGACGTGGATCTTCTTATCATCAGGGCAACCAACCCAGTCTGCATCTGAATAGATAGATATGTGAGAAGAATTGGTAGGCTGAATCAGCAAGCCATGGTTGATCGAAAATTTCAAGTAGCGCAATATACGCTTTACCGCAGTCCAGTGAACCTCTGTAGGTTTGTGCATGAATTGACAAACCTTGTTGACTGCGAAGGAAATATCTGGACGTGTGAGAGAAAGATATTGGAGAGCGCCAACAATACTACGAAATAGTGCGGGATCTGAAAAAGGACTTCCTTCAAATAAAGAGAGCGACTGAGAAGAAGACATTGGCGAGGAAACTGGCTTCGCAGCAATCATATTGGTGCGTTGTAGTAGGTTCACAATGTATCGTTGTTGAGAGAGAAACAACCCAGCTGCAGATCGTGTAACCTCCACTCCCAAAAAATAGTGCGAGTCCCCGAAATCTTTTACTGTAAACTCACAACTTAAGGTTGAAATGAGGTGAGAGATAGCATCTTCATCAGATCTAGTTATAAGAATGTCATCCACGTAAACCAACACAAACAGAGTGACAAAGTTGTCCTTAATTATAGATAAATAGAGAAGTGTCGGAGGACAAATTTGTAAAGCCTAAAGAGAGAAGTTTCTCACTCAGCTGAGAATACCAGGCGCGAGGGGCTTGCTTCAGACCGTAGAGAGCTTTGTGGAGCTTGCACACATGGTTCGGAAAGCTGGGATGAACATAACCAGTTGGTTGTTGCATAAATACCTCTTCGGTTAGAAAACCATGAAGAAAAGCATTTTGTATGTCAATCTGGCAGATCCTCCAATGATTCGAAACTGCAATACTTAACACCAGTCGGATTGTTGTAGGTTTAACAACCGGACTGAAAGTGTCAGCAAAATCAATGTCGTGTTGCCGATGATACCCTTTCGCAACCAATCGGGCTTTCCGACGCTCCATAGAACCATCAGATTTCTTCTTTGTTTTGAACACCCACATAGATCCAACAACATTCAGACCTGGCTGAAAAGGCACAAGAGTCCATGTCCCATTCTTCATTAGAGCCGTAAATTCCTCATCCATAGCGGAGCGCCACTCGGCATATTTGCTAGCTTCGGAGTAACATGATGGCTCATCCGGAACTCTACTCATAGTGAGAAGAGCCTTAGGTAGAGGATAGTTAACCATACCATCCATAAGTGTCTTTGGTTTCACAATCCCATGTTGAGAACGAGTCCTCATTTGGTGTAGACGAAATACAGGAGCCTCGATAGCGTTAGCAAGATCTGTAGGAATAGGATCCGAAGATGAATGAGAGGGTTGCGGAGTAGAATTGATGAAGTGTGTAGAGGAAGGAGGACAATGCTCAGCAATAGGAGAAGGGGGTAAAGAGGAAGGAGGGTTAGGTGTAGGAAATGAGTGGGTCCCATACAAAGGACTTTGAGTGGATTTTGGAGTGGAAGTCAAGCTTGTTTTTGTTGAAAGGACGAAGAAATGGGCAGCAGGCACAGTCAAAAACACGTATGTGACAAAAGTCTAGAATTTTGTTGAAAAGTTTTTCAAATGGAGAGACGCCCAAAGAGGACGTTGGAAGTCTGTTGATAAGGTAGGTCGCAGTGAGAAAGGCATCATCTCAGTAGGTATGAGGAACAGAGCTATGAGACAGAAGAGAAAGCCCTGTTTCAACTATATGCCGATGTTTTCTCACGACTGAGCCATTCTGTTGGGATAAAGCCAGACATATTTGCTAAAATGGTCCACAAATGAAACATAATATTTATTTCCATGAGCAGGCAAAACAGAGGACGGACCCCAGACATCTGAGAAAATGAGTTCAAGGGGAGAGTTAGATACAGACTGTGACTCAAAAAATGGAAGACGGCACTTTTCCCTTTCTGGCATGCCGAGCAAACACCGGGAATTTTATTTGAGGACACGGGAAGATAAAATTTGGTGGCGACATGTTGTACTGTTTTATAGGAAGGAAGAAGGATGCCCCATACGGTAGTGCCACATTTAAAGAGGAACACGTTGGCAAAGAAAAGCTTGTGAGGATTGAGAAGTAGATATGGAAGTGGGAAATATATAAAGTCCATCCTTAGTCTTGCCCTGCAGTAGAGTTGCTCCCGTGATTTCGTCCTTCACCAAAAAATAGGAAGAGTGAAACTCAATAAAGACATTATTTTCATTGGTAAACTGGCTCACAGAAATCAGGTTCTTTTTAATTTGAGGGACATGTAATAAATTTGATAATTGAAAGGAGCATGAAGGTAAGACAAGATTAGAAGAACCAATATTATTAATGTCCAAACCTGCTCCATTACCCACTTGAATTTGATCCGCACCATGATAAGGTTCAGAATAAAGACTCAAATTCTGAAAATCATTAGTAATATGATTTGTCGACCCTGTGTCGGGATACCAGTTTGTATCTAATGAGAGATTTTGTTATGTAAGATAGGCCGGCATATTTGGAGCGACACCTTGGTAGGCATGATCAAACCTGTGGTAGCACTGAATGGCAGTGTGCCCAACATTCCCACATACTTGACAAGTTGGACGTGAGTGAGAAGAAGATGGCCCAGAAGACTGCGGACTGCCTCTGCCGCGCCAGCCACCGCGACCTCCACCACGGTGGTTGTTGCTCTGGTTCATTGGTGGAGATGGACGTTGTTGGGAAAAGTTTTGCTTCCCACGATTGTGTGACGCGTCATGCCGACTCGCCACATTAATAGAGCCTACAACTGCCTCAATTGCGGAATTATTTTTCTCCAGTCTTAACTCAAAGAGAAGAAGATGCCCAAATAAATCCTCCAGAGGCATGATCTCGGAGTGGGTTGTGATGGACGTCACGAGCGCATCATACGTTGAATCAAGGCCTCCAAGAATATAGGATGTGATTTCATGATCATGCAAAGGTTGTCCAATGGCTGCCAAAGTGTTGGCAAGGGATTTGATTTTTTGATTGTTGATAACTGAGAACGGATTTGTAAGATCTGAGCTTTGGAATGGGAGGAAAACATTTTTTCCAAAGCTGTCCAAACTTCATGTGAGGTGGTGAGTCCCACCATATGAGCAAGAATGCTCTCTGACAGTGAAGACACCAAGATGCATAGCACTATTTGATCCTGCTCATACCATGTGCCATATGTAGGATTTATGACTTCTACTGGTGCAGTAGTTGTTGAACTTACATCAGGATTTGGAATGCATGGGGGAGGACGGAGATGCTTCCATCCACGTAACCATAGAGACGTTGGCCACGTAGATATGGGACGATCTGAGCTTGCCAGAGAAGAAAATTATCTCTGGTAAGTTTCACAGTTACCAGACTTTGGATATTAGTTGGAAGAATAGTTGATGAGGTGTGGGTAGTGAGAGCTGAAGAAGTTTGGGAAGCCATGAGGAAGGATTGACAGTGGTCACGAACAGCGTCTGATACCATAAAAGATATGTCGATTCTCTCGTGCCCCAAACTTGGGAGAGAGCATGCTCTTTTATAATATGAAATGTGTAGCTGGCAATTACATTTGAAAAAGGAAAACTTCATTTTACATATATGGTATAATTGGATTCCCATAATCATGGGATATGATGATTTGAATTGATATTAGAGATCTGCTCTAATCTCGGGTGATTTGCTTGATGAATGATATGCTGCCGAATTCGTCTGATTTTGAACCTGATTCTTATTAAGCAAAAATGCTCTCTGACAGTGAAGACACCAAGATGCATAGCACTATTTGATCCTGCTCATACCATGTGCGATACGCAGGATTGATAACTTCTACTGGTGCAGTAGTTGTTGAACTTACATCAGGATTTGGAATGCATGGAGGAGGACGAGAGATGTTCCATCCACGTAACCATAGAGACGTTGGCCACGTAGATATGGAACGATCTGAGCTTGCCAGAGAAGAAAATTATCTCTGGTAAGTTTCACAGTTACCAGACTTTGGATATTGGTTGGAAGAATGGTTGATGAGGTGTGGGTAGTAAGAGCTGAAGAAGTTTGGGAAGCCATGAGGAAGGATTGACAGTGGTCACGAACAGCGTCTGATACCATAAAAGATATGTGGATTCTCTCATTCCCAAACTTGGGAGAGAGCATGCTCTTTTATAATATGAAATGTGTAGCTGGCAATTACGTTTGAAAAAGGAAAACTTCATTTTACATATATGGTATAATTGGATTCCCATAATCATGGGATATGATGATTTGAATTGATATTAGAGATCTGCTCTAATCTCAGGTGATTTGCTTGATGAATGATATGCTGCCGAATTCGTCTGATTTTGAACATGATTCTTATTAGCAAGCGACCGGAAGATGTGGCGAGCCACTACTGTCGAGAATTAGTGATGAGGTCATTCTTTCAATTACAAAGCAGTGCAGATCATTTCATAGTTCATGATTTGTTACACGATTTGGCACAATATGTCTCTCATGAAGAGTGTCGTATAATAGAGGACGGCGGTTCAGCATCTATCAGCACATGCAGAAGAGTGGGATACAATAAAAAATCTGTGCAAGTTTAAGAGGCTACGAACCATTGTCTTCAAGAGAGTAGTCATACTTGGTTCCAATTGGGAGGCTTTGCACAAGTGGTTCTCACAATTTACAAGCCTACGTGTCCTGACTCTAGAGAATTGCAATTTGACAGAGTTGCCTGAGAGCATTGGAAGCTTAATGCATCTCCGATACTTAGATATCTCTTGGAATCAAAATTTGAAGAAGTTGCCTGAATCCTTATGTCGTCTTTAGAATCTCCACATGCTAAATGCATCCATGTGTCCAATTAGGATCATGCCGGAGGATATTTTTAATTTGATTTTCTTGAGACATCTATATGTGAGTGAAGAAGACGTGATCTAGAAAATAGAAGGAATAGAACAGCTCACTTTTCTCCGGGGACTAAGCAACTATAGTGTGAACAAGGAAAATGGGCACAGGATCATAGAGTTGAGGGATTTGAAGGAGCTTCGTGGGTTTCTAAGAATAAGCAATCTCCAGAACATTGAGAATAAGAATCAGGCCAGCGGTGCTAATCTGAAAGGTAAAATGCACATCGATAAATCATCATTTGATAGTATTCGTAGGGACATCACCACCGACGAAGTGGTGCTCGAAGACTTGGAGCCTGTAACCGCCAAAAACTGGCAGATTTGGAAGGTAAAAAAGAAGGTCAAAATCAGCACATAATGGGACTCACATCAATCCTCTCTCTTTCCTTCTAATACGTTCTCACGTACTTACAGTTCTCTCTGCCTCTCTGTTTTCTATCAAGCCCCCCACAAGCTTTCTTTCAAGCTGTTGTTGCAGACTACTCATTGGCCGCCTCCTACGCCACACATATGTATAGGAAACATACGGGACTACTATCCAAAAATAGAGTCCAATCACAATCAATCAACGAGATAGTTGCGTATATTTTCTGTCCTTATCTGCATCTTTGATTACCTTCACATGGACAGGAGAATCACTGACTTCACTTGCCAAATCAGCATAGATTTGAATCAAGGTCGGTTAATGTTTGAATCTCATTCAAATTAATCTCACTGCCCTCCAAAGATGCAAGATATGCTAATGCCACGTCAGCATGGCATTCATGCACGTTGATGAAGATCTCATGATGTTGAGATCGCCACGCCATGTCACCCTCCGCACTCGCCTCAAGTGCCGCCATGTGAGACGTGCACCCTCGACGCCTCGATGCCTTGACGCCTCCGGAGCTCGACGCCTCCGGAGCTCAACGCCTCGACGTCTCCGAAGCTCGACGCCTCAACTATGCTCGTCGACGCCTCCGACACCTCGATGCGTCAACGCCTCTCGAGCTCGACTCGTCAACGCCTCTGTCATCGACGCCAAACTTGACCTCTGTCGACCATATTCGTCGACGCCAATCTCATGAGGGATTTCCCAATACTCTTTCTACCTAGGAGTAGCATATACTTAATCTACATAAGAGTAGGAGTAGCCATTAATCTGCATAGGAGTAGGAGTAGTCATCAACCTTTCATAGGATTAGTCGCAGCCATAACATAGATTTGGATTTAGAACTTTCAAAAATCGTCTTAATTGAAACACGGTAGAACCCATCTTCCTTCTGATCTTGTTTATGGTCGGCACACCTCATGTGCTAGCGACCACACACCCATCCGGGACACAGGTTTTTGTTCTCTTTTTCCAGGAACAGAGCGGCATCCAGATATCAAATCCCTCGATATCTATGGATATGGGGGTGACAGATTCCAAGCTGGTTCGGCACCCAACATCTCTCAAATCTAAAGAATATTCATTTGGAGCACTTTGGAAGCTGGAAATATCTTCCACCGCTTGGACAATAGCCCTCCCTCAAGTCTCCTTCTATCAAATCGTTTCCAGCAATCAAGAAAATTGGTGATGAATTCCATGGTAATGGTGATATCAGGGTCTTTCCATCACTTTGAGGTGCTCGGATTTGATTACATGCAAGGATGGGAAGACTGGTCAGGAGGAGAAGGGAACCAATTGTTTCATGTTCTGCGCGAGCTTAGAATTCAAAGATGCCCGAAACTGAGAAATATATTGATCTACCTTCCTCTGTCACTTACCAATTGTTTCTCCATGACTGTCAAGATTTGATGACATTGGAAGGATTGCAAGCTCTTCCATCGCTCCAGAGTCCAACCATTAGAAGTGACCGAAGCTGCTACTGCTGGCTGCCGCATCCTCCTGATCATCATCATCGTATTACTGCAAACTTTAGTATTACTGAAAAATCTCACCAAACTATTTATAGGTAGATGAGGCAATCTTCAGTCCTTCCCACCAGAGCTGCACACTCTTTACTCCCTTTTCTCGTTAAGTATATGGTACTGTTTAGAGATCCAGTCACTGCCAGAGAAGGGCCTGCCCACCTCCCTTGCATGCTTGGAGATTAGAGACTGTCCCGTATTGAGCGAGCGCTGCCAAAAGGAGACGGCGCTGATTGGCACAAGATTGCCCACATCAACAGGGTCAATATTTATGGCCCCTTCTAGTGAGGTATTGGCGCAGGGTGAGCGTGAAAAGTGGAGGCCTCTCGACGGGAGAGACGACCGTCCTTTCTGTGGAAGAAAAAATCAGAATTCTCAATAGGAGAAAGCTACTCAAAATTTCTATTAATCAAAAACTACCTTAAAAAACAAACCCTAGATCCCCTTTTATAGATTAAGGAGAGACCAACTTATATATGAACTCAACTTCCTAAGGATAGGAACAAATCCCAATCAAATTATTAATCAAACTGCTAAAATTGAAAAGAAATCTAGTTATGAAAAAAACCACCGAATATGGAAAGTTTTTAATAAAACTGAATTTTTGGGCATTAGAAAAAGAAATTTGGGCACGGAACGCCTTGGATCATGGGAAGATCTTCGATGACTCTTGTAGAGCTCACCGAGCCAGTCAATTCGACACCTCATACGCCCCGATCGGACACCGTGATCAAAAGTTATGCCATCCGACGACCACGGTCGTCCGGAGACCTAATTCGGACCGGTGAAAACCAGGTTCGCTCCGATCATCTTGGGTGTCCCACTGGTTCAGCCTCCTCTGATGGTTCATCCTGTTCAGTTTCTCGACCTGCATCAGGTATGTTTAATTTACACACCGTTCTGCTATTCTGATTGAATGCTTCCTTTCGAAAGTAGCTGCTGAGACCTCGATCTCATTTCTGAACATTTGTACTTGTATCTACCCAGGGTATTCCTGGATTCTTTTCTATTAGTTCAGCTTAAATTTTTTTTTTTTGAAAGCTGGACTTGGGACCATTTTGCTTGAGGAGACAGACAGATGCTCATGACTCTCCAAGTACTGACAATGGCTCTTGCTTCAATTAGTTTGCTAGAAATGCATGCAACTTAATTTGTAAGACTCACATTCATATGTTCCATTGGAAGATTATGCCGCTTTGCATCTATAAATTGCAGCTTATTCACTACGACATAGCTATATATTTTCCTGTTTTGGTTTTTGCTCTCCTTCTGTAGCATTTTTTGGATGTTCTGCATTGGACTTCAGGATGCCAAGCCTCTTCTAGTATTCTTTATTTCTTTGGGTCTTTGAATTGGCATTTGCAGTAATGTATCAAAAAAATATTCTATTTGAGATTTGAAGCCATAAATTTATGGTACACAGATGCTTATGAAATTCAATTTTCCTTTTATTTCTCAGCTTATGTGGAGACAGAGTATATATAAACGCCATGGTTCAAGAGCAGGACGATTGCATTAGCAAGGTCATCACTTAAACAATACATCAACAAGAGATTAAACTGAAACTTCTCTTCAATGTATGAGGTATTCTCATAACTTCACAATTTTCAATTTTTTTTTTCCACCCCCTTAGGTGACTATATTGTAGGAATTGGAACTGATCACTACCTGGTTAGGATGTATAAATCCTGCATGCAATGTTTTGTGGTGTCTTCAATGCGACTGAAACCATTCCAAATATTCTCGAAAACGTACATAAGGAGGAGCAACTGAAGGATAGTTTGGAAAGCAAAATTTAGATGGCTTCAGGTGGTTAATAGTAAGGTACAGGGGTTGCTTCATATTGGTGATTGCTTCATATATCTCAATTGATGTGTGTAAAACTCTCTTAGACAGCTTGAGTTGCTCTTCCACTCTTTTATATCACTTTTGAGTTTTTCTTCTAAGATTTAATATACGCAACTTTCTATATATATTTCATCAACAAGGCAAAGGGCATGATAAACATTATTCCTGAAGTAGAAGCTGAACCCCATCAACAAGGCCATATGCACTTTCTAGTAAGGCTGCAGCATCCAATTATGCAGTGAAAATGGATTCAAAGTCTGAGATCAACTATACTAATTAGCAGTTGAGTTGGCTAGACAAGGTTAATTTGCATCTTATATGGAATTCTTTGGAACAACTGGAAATTTTAGCATAAACCCAGGTTTCAGGATGAAGAGATACATTCTATTATCTAAGGTTTGATGTATGCATGAGAAGATGTGGTTTTTCATGTACCTAATATTTTTTTTCACATAGAGAACCATTAGGCTCAACTTTTGAGTGAAAATAGAACTAACTTCTTCTTCTTACTTGATTTTCTGCGTTCCAGAGACATGAGTTATAGAGAAAGTTTGCTTTTTTTTAGCTTTCTTTAATGGAAAACTGCTCCAGGTTAGTACAATATTCTTTTCTAGGCTTTTTAAGAAGAAAGTCTTTCCATATTGACAAATTCACTATCATTCATTCAGGATTTTAAATGAAAAACAAAAAAAAAATTTAGACATTAGCAATGGAATACAGTAAGAACACTCTGTATTAACAATAGTAGAACTCTCTGCTCAGAAGTATTGCTATGAAATCATTGATCAGCATGCAAATCTCTCTGCAAGATTGTCATCAAATCTCTGTGTAGAACACTATTCTCAGTAGTAATGCTGTCAAAATTTTCTATCCTAGCGTAAAAAACCCTTCAAAATAGAATTGGAAAAAAAAACTTCCAGTCTATGAATACATTGGGATTGGGATAAGCTAATTTTTAATCCTAAGGGCCTTCTCAGAGAAGCATGAAGAATATGCAATGATGTAATTAAACCAAAAGATTTCTACAGGCATTCCATTTGATTGGAATATTGACAACCAAACAAGAAGCTCTGCAGAACAGTGAACAACTAGCCTAACAAGAACAGCAAAAGAAGCATGCATCTTTTTGCTCATGGTGTCACCATCACTATCTGCCGCAATGGATTCGAGCCGGTGGAGCCTCCGGCGTGCTCCACGAACTCTGCCGGCGAGAAGGAGCTCCCATGGCAGGAGCAAAGTATCCTCACCTCCGTCATCGAGTACCTGCACAACCACCCGGATATGGTCCTCCCATTCGGGCCACTCCCGGTCGCCGAGACGCGGGGCATCCGAGGCAAGGCATTGGGTTTCTTGTCTTCTTTGTTCTTCTCATCTCCAACAACGACTCCGGTGGCTTTAACCGGCTGTGGAGATGCCGGTCGCCGAGAAGAAATGCTTTCATCTGACCGCCCCGGCGGCGAGGAAGAGAAGCGCCGGTGTGGTTCTTCTGGCGGAGTCTGAGTCAGGTGGCTCCTCGTCTCGCAGCTGCTGCTGCTCGACCTGCTAATCCTCTTCCCGCCTGCAAAGTGCGACAAGATCTATCAACAACCATGCTTGCCAGTTCCAACCCAATCCAAAAAAAAACTACCTTTTTTTTAAAAAAATCTCGTGAAAGGAAATCGAAACAATCACTCATAAAGTCTATAATCTAAGCATAATAGTCCATGAGCAATTTCGTGGAGGGATCAAAATCATCTTTTTAGAACATCTGAAATCGAGCGCTTCCAATGTGCAAACCAATGCTTTTGTAGATTTCTAACATTCTAATGGAATTATATTGCATGATAACCAAATCCTAATGAGATGAAAGATAAATTATACCTGGATTGGCGGCGCTCCGATGGGAATCCGAGATGCCCGACGAGCCGCTTACGGGGGACACCATTCCGACGCCCTCCTCTTCCCTATTCTCCGTTCGCTGGTCCCAGCTGCTACCATCTACGCAACCATTGGTGTTAACCGGCGACGTAAAGCCCTGACACGCCGTCGCCGCCGGCCAGAAGGACACGGGCACCACCCACGAGAACCCGTAACCATTTCCGTACGGCACGTGCACCGTCACCGCTCCGGGCACGGCTTGGGCCCCGAACGATCCCCCATTAGGGAAAGGGTTAGGGCTCTGAGCCGCATTGTGGAAAAGGCTAAGGCAAGGGCTTTGGGGGGGCCTCGCATTGCGATCCCTAGCCCTGGATCGCGCCGCCTGCGCCTCAAGATCCGCGCGGTCCTCCGCCGAGCACGACCACGCCGGAGCAACGCCGAGCCTCCTCGGCGACACGGAGCCAATAGCCGGCGCAGGCCTCACGGCGGGAGGATCCGAGGCGCCCTTCCCGCCGACGGAGAGTCCGAGGGTGAGCTCCAGCTCGCCGTCCTCCACCGCCGCTTCCGGCTCCGAGAACCCGACCCTCCTCGCATCCATCGAGATGATCGCCAGTCTCTAAAAAGCTAGGGGTTTTGGATACGTGATCGATCCACACGGCGGAGCGGCGGTTGCTCAAATAGAAGCCGCCGGCAAAAGCGGAGGACGCCACGTGCGACGAGCTCGGAGGCTCGCGTGTCGACACGTGGAACGCAACTAGGGCTCTGTGTCTCTTTTCGTGTGCCAGATCAGCTGTTAAGGACGGAACAGGGGAACAGGGGAATACGGGAGCAAAAGGTGAGGACACGTAGTCTGCCACGTGGGAGTGGTCCTCGGAGGACATCAGTGGCTGACACGTTAGCATCGTCATGGCTGGAAACGTGGCTCGCGTGGATTGGTCGTGTAAGTCTGGAGTGTTCGGAAGTAGCCAGCGTGTGCCACGTATCAGATGTCAGATGTCAGTCGTGACCTTTTTTAAAACGTGGCAAGTTGTTTTCGAGGCACACAGGCAACGTGGTTGTGACGATATATGTGTCATTAGGTGCTACTTATTTTTTTCATCCCCTGTGTTAAGAATATGACAATATATGTCATTATTCACTTATAATGTTTTTGATTTGACGCTAACGTTTGACATATAATTTTAAAATCGAGTTGATTTGAGTTTTCAATTAGCAACTATCGTCATTCTTCATGTATAAACATGATAATTGAATGTGATTTGCTTATCAGACAACCACATTATTAATTATTTTATTAAACATTATGAATCCTTCTTGATTTCACATCGTCATTTTTCAACTTATGGATATGACAATTTTTCTAGGATCATCCTTTACATAGCAATTATTCACATATATGCGTGAATGCCAATTTTTTCAAAAGCACATCTTACAAAAACATTCACAAGTACAAGTTGTATTTTTTTTAAAAGCACAACTAGAAGAAAAATTTTCACTCTTTACAATGCAATTACTCACATATACACCGGTGACAATTTTTCAAAAGCACAACTTGTAAAAAAAAACTTCAATAACACAGCTCGTATTTTTTCAAGAGTAAAATAAGATTGTAAAATCATTTTGATACCGTCTAGTTTCACAAATTATCAATTTGGACCATGTGCTTTAAAACGTAATAAAACATGGTCTGCAGTTAACAATTCAGTCATTTTAGTCCCATGACGAGGACAGCGTTAGTTGAGTTAACGGGAAACCGGTCACGTGAGGTCACGTCGCCGGTTTGGCGTTAAGTCAACAAACGGCGTTACAAAACTAGAGGGTACCAAAATGATATCGCCGTTAGTTGACATAAATTCAAGTGAAAATTAGTTTTTAGTACCCTCTAATTTCAAGTTTTTATAATCTGCTACCCTCTAGTTATAAAATGTAACTTTAATACCCTTATGTTACAAAACCGGGACGGGCTCAGACGGGGTTAGCTCCCCTTATACAAAACCACTCACGTGCGATGTAGTGCAACGTACGTGATCGCAATGAAAGAATATCTATTCCCACGTCATCTCTTCCCTGGCGGCGATCACAGCTCCCGATGCCGTCACCCGTCGACAAGGATTAGCTCCTCGCGATCGCGTTAGCGGAGGAGATTGTAAGACGCCCAGAGAGCGTCAAGCGGGCACGGCTTCCCGACATCTAGCCTTAGCCATGGCTTCCCCTTCCCACTCCAGTGGAGCAAGCTCACTGGACCAGGGTGGAGATCCCTGCACAATCCCTCCACGTTGTCCCCTCCCAACCCGTGCTAGTTCCACCGGTGCTCGATCGGTGCCACCTCACCGGCGAATACCAGCAAGAACGGCGACAATGACCCCAACTCATAGATCCTTGCTTCTTTCTTCTGTACCTCCATCCATGACTCTAGTCTCTTGGTATAGCCCCCAAGCCTCCACCGGTTGAGATCGATAACCATCACTCCCATGTTGAAGTAGCAGGGGGAGTGAGATTGATTAGAGAAGACGGAGGGGTACTCTGGATGCCACCAGAAGACATCGGTGAAATGGGAGGAGAAGTTAGCATGACAATACTTGGGGGCCCCAAGGACGACGGTGGAGGCGAGGTCGACGGACCAGAGGCGGGCTACATCGTCGGCGACAACGAGTTCGGAGTCGAGTTAGATGAGTCGGTGGACGTGAGCGGGGAGGAGATCGGCGAGGTAAACGCGGGCGTAGTTCCGTGGTTGGTCGAGGGCGGGGTCAAAGCAATGGACTGTAAAAGGTAGAGATGGGAAGGCAGCGAGGACGGCGGTGCGGCCGAGTGGCTAGGAAGTGGAAAGAGATGGACTCCGAGCATGATGTGTGTTGCAGGACGGAGAGGACTCCAGGAAGCGAGCCACGGAGGTAAGTAGCATCAAGAGTCATGGCTATGTGGACGGTGGGTGTGCCCGCGCAGATTGGGCCGGGGCCTCACGAAACTCCGGTAACAGTCTTGGTGCCAAGACGGAGGCTGAAGATGGGAAAGCCAGAATACCGCCTTCATATGGCGGGAAAGTATGGAAAACCACTCACGTGAGTGGTTTTGGATGAACGGTGACTAATGCCATCTGACGAGGGGTACTAAATCGACCTATTTTGTAACATGAGGGTACTAAAGTTACATTTTATAACTAGAGGGTAGCAGATTGTAAAACCTTGAAATTAGAGGGTACTAAAAGCTAATCCACGTGACCTCACGTGATCGGTTTCCCGTTAACTCAACTAACGTCGTCCTCGCCATGGGACTAAAATTACTAAATTGTTAACTACATGCCCTATTTTGTTACGTTTAAAAACACACGATCCAAATTGATAATTCTTGAAATTACAGATACCAAAATGATATTAGTCCAACAAAATTCATCCGTTACATAGCAATTATTCATATTATATATGGATGAAATTCAAAACTACAACTTGTATTTTTCAATGTGCAACCTGTATAAATGTTTTATCAATATTTACATGGCAATTACTCACATATATACATGGATTCAACTTCTAATTTTCAGAACTACAAATACAATGAAGAGTTCACACAACACTTGTGCATTACATACAACTTTTGATTTTTAGAAGTACAACTTATACAACAATATTTGTTTCTTGTACATAGAAACATTTATACAATACATACAACCCTTGATTTCAGAAGTACAACTTATACAATAACATTTCTTTCCTTCTACGTATAAACACCAGTACAGTACATACAATTCTTGATTTCAGAAGTACAACTTATATCATAACAATTGATTTCTTGTACATACAAACACATGTACAATATATACAACTCTTCAACATTGCTACCAATCATGATGCTCGCCTTTTACAGTCATGCATAACAACACAAGGGCTCAAAATTTGGATCATCATTGCCCTTCTATGGCGGCAATTAGTTACTTAACAAATTTAGCCATCCAAATCACCAAGCCACTCCTCCCAGATGATCACGTTTGAATCATCATTTCACCATCATCTCCCCAAAATATAATAAGCAATAAATCATAACCCCCTGAAAAAGTTTGATTTTACATATATCCCCCTGAAAAAGTTTGATTTTACATAAACCCCCTAAAAAAGTTTGATATAATTCACCCGAATATTCCACTCTTAAATAAAAAAAAAAGGGGCTATATGATAATAATTAAGGTTTTTAAAGTTTCTTGTGGAATTTTGATTTTTTTCAGGGGATGTATATAAAATCAAACTTTTTCCAGGGTGTATATGTAAATAACCCTTTTTTTATAAAAATGCATTCAAAAGGTTGCTGGCTGCCAAGTCAATAGGCCTCCAAGCCACCATAGGATTAGCTAATCATCATCTCCCCAAATTCATAAATAGTAATAAAACAAAACTAGTAAAAACATCAATTAACCATGCATTCAAAAGTGAGTTGGTTGCCAATCAACAACCCTCCAAGCCAACAAAAGATCAACTAATCATCATCTACCCAAATTCCATAAGCAACAATAAAACAAAACTAATAAAACCATCAATTAGCCATGCATTGAAAAGTGATCTGGTTGCCAATCAACAGCCCTCCAAGCCACTATAAGATCAACTAATCATCATCTCCCCATAATCATAAGCAGCAATAAAACATAATAAAACCAAACCATCAATTAACCATGTATTCAAAAGTGAGCTGGTTGCCAATCAACAGGCCCTCCAAGCCACCATAAGATCAGCTGATCATCATCTCCCAAAATTCATAAGCAGCAATGAAACATAAACACCAACAAATACTACTTCACAATCAACACAAAATCGACCCAAATTCCATGTACACAAGTTTATACATGGGATGCAATCATCATATCCCCAAAAACCACAAAGTTTAAGCTTACAAACCTACAATAGCTCATCAAGCACAAGCCAAATATTACAACAATAGTATCCATACTTAATTGAAACGGTTACAAGTACTATATGCAACCACATAATTACATATATCTCGAAGCAAAATCATTCATCCCTCAAAGCATGTTGCGAACAAATCAAAATTAAGGATAATCCTGGTCACTAAGTAATTTCAATTCGGATGGATCTACATGCATAAAACACATAGCAAATTATGTTTATGAACGTAAATCATTAAAAATGAAAGTATAGATGAGCATCAAACAGCGGGGGAGGCAATATTATCTGTTGGTAGTCATCATACCATGTAACTCCGTCCATATCAAGCAGTTCAATGATTTCACCAAGCTTATCTCACATATATGACATTTGATACGCTACTCTTGAACAATCAAAAGCCTTACCACATTCAGCATTGACGTGATCAGCTGCAGTGTCGTATCGCAGGGTGATAACGTTGGGAAATTCGCCTAAATATGTAAGCAGGGCATTCTCAGCTTCGAGACTCCATCTCATGCATCTAAGCTTTCTGATGCTTGCCGGTGACCGAATGGGGGGCATTGTTAGGGATAAAAATATATTTTGACAAATATAATGAAAAGTTCACACAATAGGTATACACTTACACGTTCATAAATTCATAAAACTAATAACCATAATATGAAGTTCATGTGACCGATAAACATAACATGAAGCTTATATAGTTACAAATTCAAACTTCATACAACCTATTCAATTGTTTGGATAACCTATTTTGTTTGGATAACCTATTAAATAAAATTTCACTTATTGGGAAGCGGAACCAAGATTTGAAGAATTTGAAACAATTTAAAAGATCAAGTCTAGCGTTTGACGCTATTTTCTTAAGATAGATTTGCCCCACCTTGGTGCTTACGGAGTTGATGGCGTCTATCTCCCAGGATGAAACAATCTCACGTGCAGAAAAAACACTTCAGTCTGCACGTACTGGCGAACCAACAATGTCAACATACTCTCTCTTTTAAAGAATGAATGAAGAAGGGTTTAGAGAAGAAAAGTATTGAATGCTATGTTGTCTAATGCATAACCCGTCTTATTTATAAGCCATCAAGGGATGCAGGCGTGACTCTTCACGGATGGATTGGAGATGCGATTCTCCTGAATGAAACACTCAAGTTCGTCGGATCGTGGGTGGGTCACGACTCATAGCTGTTAGAGCCGATAGATCTTTAGATTAGTCGCGTCCCTAGGAGATCCAACCGATTGCTAGTAGCGACTTCTCAATTTGAATGGACATGCATGTGCTTACAAGTCCCATGAATATGGGACTTTGTCGTTTCATAGGCTACTACTTGTTGGAGCACAACAATCGTCCATATTATAATACATAATAAGATACCTAGCTCAAGTTCATCTAATTATAAGTCCATTCAAATCTGATGCAATTGACTCCAACTTAACTCAATTTTTCATTCAAGTTTAACCAAAACATCATTTTGGTCTAACAATCCCCCACATGAATGGAAACTTGGCTTAATGAATGCAAATGAAATGCTAACACAGTAAATTGAGTACATCTTGGAAAAATCCTGCATCGAGATAGGTAGCTTTTGGCCTTGAACCTTCTCTAGTGAAATCTATCGGATTTACCGACAAAATAGTGAACATGATTTCTTGAACTATTCTAATGTTTGAGTAAATCGGATTGAATAGAAGTCACACGGTATCTTTCCTAACACAATTGATTCTACAGTTGTGTTCATTTTGCCCCTGAACAGTTCCTGGTTTTCATGAGTGCTTTAGACAATTTAGTCTTATAATTCTCATAGAAGTGGCCCCTTCACACTCATATAGGTGACTCTTATTAAGAATATCCTGCTATATCCCACTTGAAGTTTCAAGATATAAGAGATCATTAAAAGCAAAGATTATCCTATAAACGCTACAGGCAGCACTAATTTATCATTGGAATGGGTTGGAGATTTTATCTCCCTAGTGCTTCTCTAGAGTTAGTCATAATTCGGTTGTCTCTTTAAACCTAGATCTTGGGATCTCCAGTCAAATAGGTTGGGATGCCATTATGATGACTCTTTGGTTATAGGCTTTAGGCCCATTCCCCTCGATGTGCAATTCACTTGCTCTCTTGTTAGACCTTTTGTAAGCGGATCCGCAAGGTTCTCTTTTGACCTTATATAATTAATGGAGATAATTCCATTTGAGAGCAATTGCATTACGGTATTATGTCTATGACGAATATGTCGAGACTTAACATTATACATGTTACTCTGTGCCCTTCCTATAGCTGATTGGCTATCACAATGTATACAAATTGCTGGTACAGGTTTTGGCCATATTGGAATATCTTCTAGAAAATGACGAAGCCATTCAGCCTCTTCTCCTGCTTTATCTAAAGCAATGAATTCCCATTCCATCGTGGATCTAGCAATACATGTTTGCTTAGTGCACGTTTGGTTGCTCGAATCGCTGTTGCACCCTGATCGTGGGATGCATGCATCAGCCATCTAATGATGGTGTTTGGTTTTCCTTTGGGACCATCTGATGCAACCTGATTCAATTTAAGCTAGAAGGGAGGATCCAACGACTAAGAACCCGCCGGAGTAGGATCGGTGGAAAGGGGACATAGCAGGAGCTCGGGACCAAAGAAGGAGGGGTCGTGGGACGCCGGGGAGTCGATCCACCGGATCGGATCAAGCCATTGGGTTGCGTAGGCACTGGATCCGAAAGGGGGCGACGGCGGTGCTTTGGAGGGGACAAAGACGAGAGCAATGGAGGGAGGGGGTCGGAGGATCTCGCCTGGGAACGGCCGGAGAAGGGTCGCCGATCGATGAGACGACCAGATTTGGAACTGGACGGGGTTGGGAAGGCCAGAGGTGGAGTCCTCACTGGAGTGGGTTCACCGGTGAAGAGCTTGGGAGATGCCGGGGAACTGGGAAAGATGGCGTCGTTGATGAAGGGTAAGTGACGGGTTCTGATGGGTGCTAGAACTCGGGGTTGCGGTCTAGCGTGGGTGGGTTCCGATGGAGGACGATGATGTCGAGGACGAGTTCCGATGAAGGACAACGAACTCGATGATGGGTTCTGATGGAGGACGACGAGCACGGGGACAGGTTCCGATGGAGGACGATTTCCGATGGAGGATGACAAGCTCGCGCGAGGGTACATCGTACGAAACGACCATTTTGAGGGTTGAATGCATCGTCGGATGCATGTTTTGTGCGACGCAGGAGCGAACCAAACATGTGATCGCTATATCAGGGTGCATCGATACACCCTAACCAAACAACCCCATAATTCCTAATGATAAATCAAAGGATGTAGTAGATGAGACTGAAAATGAAGTTGATGAAGTCATGATGTCGCTCAAATGTGTCACGCACAGCGGTCGCGGTGCAGCACAGCATAAGAGAGGCCGAACCCACAGAGAGACAAGCAGGAAAGATCCAAAAACACAGATAACAATATATGGAAAACAATCAAGAGCGTAAAAGTTAAGAAAATAGATCAAAGATGTAATGATAAGATAAAGTTAACGAAAGAAATCAAGATTTGAATGAGGCTAGGCTTCAGGAATCACTTCACTCGGATTTAGGTTCTTCTCTTCTCAATGGTTCATATGATACTCAGTTAAGGGATTCACATCCCAATCACCTTAACCGGAAGATATAGAATTATGAATCTGATAAAATATAAATGTCTCTTTCTATGGTTGGTTCTTCTCGTTGTAACCCTAACTCCGTCCTACCAGATCCTAAGAATACACGATACCGGCTGTCACTACAGGCAACGCGCAGCTAAAGTTCATCGGGACAAAGCCCTAACTCTATCTAACCAGATCTCTAAGAATACACAATACCAACTCTCACAATCGACAATGCATAGCAAAGATTCCTCGGGATAGAGCCCCAACCTTGTCTTACAAGATCCCTAAGAATACACAATACCAGCTGTCACTACGGGCAATGCATAGCAAAGGTCTCGTGAGACTCGGTAGGAGAATCAAAAGAGATAACTATGGGATTATAAGATCATGAAAGAAGTATGACTGGATTCATAATATTAATCATCCACATAGAAATCTATAATCTGAAAATAGTCTTTGAAGATCCAATACATAGAAAAGAGTTTAACAATAAAGATTAAAACTATGAACCATTGTTGGAGAAGAAGCCCTAGTCCTCGCTAAATCATCCATCCGCCATGCCCGCGGATTATTCGACCATCGATGGAGATGTCTTCATCTTCTTCCCTTGGAAAACGTCCAGAAAAGAGCCTCCAAAAACGTCCAAGAAGTCCCTTTGATTAACCCTAAGTTTCCTATTTATAGCTCCAAAGTCTCTCCATCCTCGGATTAGATCTAAACCGTTGATTTTTTTCACTGGGAAAGTCGGATCGATCGGACTATGGTTGTCGGATCAATCCATTGCGTAAAAATCCTTAATTTCTGGCTTCACCCGAGTCCGATCGATCGGACTTTAGGTGTCGGATCGATCGGACTCAGTAGGATGGATGGAGGGATCGATCGGACTATGTACAGCTGAAAAATATACGCTCTATCAGGTTTCTGCATAGTCGGATCGATCGGACTCTAGGTGTCGGATCGATCGGACTTTCCAGCGTATTTACTGTTTTGTCATCCAGACTGCACCATTGGTACTAAAATTGCCGTAACTTCCTCTAGGAAACTCGGAATCGCAAACCGTAAAATTTTCCAGAATTTAGACTTCAAGAGCTTTCCAACCATATATGACACATCATCTGGTTTTTCATGAGCAGGTACAGTTTAATTTTTGAAGTTGATCCATATACTCTTTTCAGCTTCTTTTAGCCCCAATTTCCTGCATTTTTCAAACAACTATGTGAAGCATATAAAAGTATAAAAATAGTGCTAAAGAAGTTGATTAAGGGTGAAGATATAGCAATTGAGATGGTTATAAGGTTGTTCAGAGTGCACTTTTATGCACTCATCAAGTCAATGATCGATTTGAGGAATCACTTAAAATTACTCCTAATGATCAATATCATGACTTGCTCAAAGATTGGAAATATACTTCTTTACATCTAAAGGAGTTGATCATAGATGAACCATCAAAAGGAATTCAAACTATATCAGCTTTGAATATTTGTGCCAATCTAGCCTTCCTATCTCAAATTAAGCCCAAAACTATTGAGGAAGGACTTGAAGATGATCACTGGATTTTAGCTATGCAAGAATAACTAAATCAATTTGAAAGGAATGTGGTTTGGAATTTATTCCCAAGACATAGTGATCACCCTGTTATTGGAACTAAATGGGTGTTTAGAAACAAAATGGATGAATCAGGGACAATCACTAGAAATAAAGCTAAACTTTTTGCAAAATGTTTCAATCAACAAGAAAGAATTGATTTCGATAAAACATTTGCACCGGTAGCTAGACTTAAGGCAAAAAGACTATTTCTAGCTTTTGCATCTTACAAAGATTTCAAGTTATATCAAATGGATGCTAAAAGTGTTTTCTTGATGGTTTCTTGAGGAACGAAGTATATGTTGAACAACCCCCCGGCTTTGAGGATCATAAATTAGGGGATCATGTATTCAAGCTCACTAAAGCCTTGTATGGATTGAAACAAGCTCCTAGAGCTTGGTATGAAAGGCTTAGCAAATTCTTGATGGACAATGATTTTTGTAGAGGAAAAATTGATGCTACTCTATCTACAAAATCAAAAGGAAAAGATTTACTTTTGGTTCAAATTTATATTGATAATATCATTTTTAGTTCTACAAATGAAAAACTATGTGAAGAATTTGCCTCATATATGCAAAGTGAATTTGAGATGAGTTTAATGGGTGAGTTTAATTATTTTCTTGTTTTACAAATTATGCAAACTCGAGGAGGAATTTTTATTAGTTAAGCCAAATACATTAGAGACCTATTCAAGAAGTATAACATGATCCAATCTAAACCCTTCGAAACCCACATGAGTACAACAATCAAATTGGATAAGAATGAAGATGGGAAACCCGTTGATCAAACACTTTATAGAGGGATTATTGGCTTTTTACTCTATTTGACCGCTAGAGGGCATCATGTTGAGTGTTTGCCTTTGTGCTAAATTTCAATCTTCTCCTAAAGAATCACATTTGGTTGCGGTTAAGAAGATTTTTAGATATCTAATGGGAACCCAAAACTATGGTTTGATCTAATTGGCTACTCCGGTGCGGATTTTGCCGGATGTAGACTTGGTAGGGAAAACACAAGTGGAACATGTCATTTCCTTGGTCATACACTTGTTTCTTAGTTCTCCAAGAAGCAAAACTCGGTTGCTTTATCTACCGCCAAGGTAGTTGTTGTGCATAATTACTTTGGATGAAAATGTAATTATTGGATTACAACATTCATGTAGGTAAATTACCCATAATGTGGGACAATATTAGTGCCATTAACCTATCTAAGAACTCTATCCAATATTTTAGGACAAAACACATTGCCATTAGCCTATCCAAGCAAAACCCAGTTGTT
Source organism: Narthecium ossifragum (assembly GCA_963920575.1). NCBI lineage: Eukaryota > Viridiplantae > Streptophyta > Magnoliopsida > Dioscoreales > Nartheciaceae > Narthecium > Narthecium ossifragum. The sequence continues at coordinate 4,193,031 of OY986975.1, forward strand.
TTATCCACCACCGAAGCGAAATACATTGTGGCGAGTAGTTGTTGTGCACAATTACTTTGGATGAAAATGCAATTATTGGATTACAACATTCATGTAGGTAAACTACCCATATTGTGTGACATTACTAGTGCCATTAACTTATCCAAGAACTGTATCTAACATTTTAAGAAAAAACACATTGAGATTCGTCACCAATTCCTTTGTGATCATACATAAAAGAGAGACATTACACTTGAATTGATTGGCACCAATTTTCAAATTACGGATATAATTACCAAATCTTTAAGTGAGGACATGTTTTCTTATCTAATAAGGGAGCTTGGGATGTCAAATAGATGTCCAAAATGATTGAGCTAAAGGAAAAAGGCATGGCCACTTCTCTATGCCTTATTTTATCTTTTGTACAACTTGGGTGCCAAATTTTGAATTGATGTGTAAATTCAATGTTTGATGACATGCTTTGATTCATAATATTCATTTACGTATGTGCACAAATTTTCATGGCTTTTCGGTTTTAAAATGATTTTAGTTTGATTTCTAAATGTCTTTTTGAAATTTGATAGCTTACAATGATCCTAACCTTTTTTTTTCCCCTCCTATATTTCTTTTTGATGATATCAAAGGGAGAGAAATATTTTGATGCGAAAGATCGAGCTTTAACTACATTGTATTGTTTTGTTTTATCATTTTGAAGCTTTATAATTGGCATGTACTTGAAACATTTGGATGTTTCATGAAAAATACTTATTTTTGGTTTCAAATGGCTTATATTTCTCATGGTTGAAAAGTTTCTTTTATGAATTGAATGATATGTATCAATATAATTGATGGTTGTATGAAAGCTGATTCAATGCTTAAATGTATTTTAGGAACACCATATATAAGAATTGGATTGAATAAACATCGAAATTACAATGAATTTCACTAACGTTTTCCAAAACTTTATTTCGACACAGTTTCTGAAAAAACTCATAAACATTCATATAAAAATCAAAAAAATATGAAATCAATGGGATCTGGAAGTAGACTTAAAGATCTACAACTTTGATGTTGATGATCAGATGAGATCATGCATGTGTAAGTCAGAAATCAAGTTAGCACATGGTTGTTTCAGTTAGAACAGAAATCCAGAAAATGAGAGAGAAAAGATGCATAAATCCGGTATAAATCCAAATCAAATCATTGCAAACTTCAATCAGTTATTAGTAAACCCTAGGAGGATCATCTAGCATGAAGAAATCGAAGGATTAATGATTAAAACACTTAATTACACCAAAACACATGCTTAAGTCAAGAACACCTATCTTAATACGCTAAACAACCCAATCCCTCTTTAATCCGCCCTAAACCGAGGTCGATGGTCAGGAGTCGTCCGAATTCCACTATTCGCGCGCGATGGGAGGAGGAAGAAAGAGCTTGGGAGGGTAGAAAGGAAAAAAAAAAGGAAAGGGGTATATATATTAAATTATTTTTTATCCTGCCCATCCATTTGATCTTTCCCGATCGAGCTCCGATCTTCCAATCGAGAGCGCCCCTAAACACTTAATCAATCACATACATCAATTCAAGGCCATGTGTATACTACGCGAGTGTGAAACCCAACTTCATAAGTGCAGATTACCAAAATACCCTTGGAGCTGCAACGATCAAAGCGATCGCTGAATAAGGCCAATCGGGCCAAAACCAACCAAGCCAAGCCCTCGACCTAACGTGGTCGGATTATATTGAAGGTATGGGTGCTCACAACCTATCACCCTTAAAGGAATTTTTTCCCGAAATTCGGTAAGGGTAGGGCCGAAAACATAGCACAGAAACAAGCACACCTACACAAGACAAAGAGGGGTTAGCAAGCCCACAAGCTAAGCAACCATGCAAGGCACCGGGTATCAACGCCCGCAACAGCAGTCACCGAGCACCAACGCCCGCACAACACCAGGCACGAACGCCCGCATGGCCACACAACGCAAGAGATACGCCCCGGGGTTAGAACCAGTTGGGACACTCTGCACCTGCGCTCCCAGCTCGCCCAAGTCACCCCCTACACCTCTGCACTTCCAGAGGAACAACACCGACAAAACCGTCGTGTCACATAAGAGTGGCATGTCCTGCCAAGATTCTGAACTGGTTGCTCTCTTGTGCAATACCGTCTCACTCACGTCGGGAAGGAAGAGGAGAAGGAGAATCGCGAGAATGGGGGAGAAGGAAACAAGAAGAAGAGGAAAAAGGGAAAGAAGAACAGCGGGGTTTATATAAAGTTTCGCGTCGACCTGCTACAGGGACGATCGATCGACCTCAGGGCTGAGAGTTGTACATCATTCAAAGGGGATCGTGTGTGCACCACGCATGTGTGAAACTGACGCGACAATGTGTAATTTTCCAAATTGCCCTTGGGGTCCTAAGATAGCAATGCGATCACCCAATCGTGCTCGACGCAAAACAAACCCAACCGAACTCGTGGGCCTGACCTACGTGATCGAACCAGATATAGAGGCACAGGTCCTCACACTTTCAACCTAGGAGTAGCATAGCCTTACTCTACATAGGAGTAGGAGTAGCCATTAATCTACCTAGGAGTAGTAGTCTTCAATCTCCCATAGGAGTAGCTGTAGCCATAACATAGACTTAGATTTAGAACTTCCAAAAAGTCCTCTTAATTGAGGCACAACAGAACCCATCATCCTTCTGATTTTCTCTACGGTTGGCACACCTCACGTACTAGTGACCATACGCCCATCCTGGGCGCACATATGTTTTTGTTCTCTTTTTTCAGGGAACAAGTTTTGACGACCACAGTCGGAGGCCAAAAATGACACTTAAGTCCACTATCGTCGATCCACAGGATCGATATCACCCAGACAATCAACAGCCCAATCAAAACCCGTGAGGTTCATCCTCGACAGCTGACAAACATGAAGGGGATCCTGGGCAGAGTAAGAGCCCAGAAACCCTCGCTGAGTTAAGGAAATCCATAGATGAACTAGGGGACATAATTAAGGAGCGTCTAAACCGGGTAGTCGACACCCTCACGGCAACCAGGGTAGTCAAATTTTAAGCAGCCCGCTTGGACGCTCGAGAGTTGATGTCTCAGGGAGTATGAGAGGTCACGACTACGCAGAAACACCCCTCCGACCAAATCTCCCAAGCCATAACCATAACAGAGTCGCTCGTCCCGAAGGAGCCACAACACTCTATGGATGAGATGGTGGTTAAGCCCCTCCTAGAAGAGCACAACAACGACAAGCAGAGGTTGACATCTGAGCTTAGACAATTCATCATCATGGAAGCAAATCCAAAACATGTGATGGATCCACTTGAGCTCGAGGGCGGCAGACCGAGGGTGAATACATCGACGACATTAATGACAATGGCATCGACGACGTCTGAGATGGCAGCACCATCGACGACGATGACAACGGCGGCAGGCATCGAGAACTTCAACGACAGTGGCGTCATCAATGACAACAACGGTGTCATCAATGACGACAACGGCGGCATCGATGAGGACGATGACGACATCGACGACACTAAGGACTACGTCGACTTTGAGTGCACCTGCATCGTCCCAATGGCTAACCCAATGGTACGAAGTTTCCATTTGACCTGGGAGGGCAAGCTTTGGTCATCGTACCACACCAAGCCAGTAGCCAGTGACATCACCCCTCACCATCCCATACCCTAGCGCGTTCTTGATCATGCTATTTGAGACATCGAGTGAAAAGCGGCCTTGAGGGCCTCGACTTCATCACGTATGTTGAACCCGTCGAGCCTTTGCCTCGATCATGAACGACGAGCACTTCGAGGCCTTCATCCCAAAGAGGTGGTGCACGAACGGGATTCAAGCATGCTACGTACATGCATGAAACGAAGCATGCATGTTGGCATTAAAAAATTGGCTCCAACCCGTAGTGGGTCATTAAAAATTGGCCCAAACCCACTGGGTAGGTTTGTTTCATCGCTCATTGCATGGGATTAGCCATCTCGACGCTTCGAGCGGAGGCCACGATTGCCTCCGGATGAGACCGGGAGGACGTCGATGCCGAGTCGCATGGGATCAAACATCCCGAAGCTTCAAGCCCACGCTCTCATGGAGACAAACAAAAACAAAACATTGTGGGAAAAAATGGTACACCAGACCCTCTAGGACTTTGGGCCAAACAAAACAAAATAGAGCGGCGCCGCACCGACGGGGCCTCTGTTAACTACAACGCCCATTCGCGGATGATTGATCGCTACCGAGAGATCTAGGCAAAGTGGTATCCCTCGAGATCTCGACGAGGAGGGGTATGTCGGTGAAGTGGGCAGTTGACATCTCCTTGTCGCCGAGGATGGAGTCTCGCGGGTTCCCGGGTTTAGGCGTGCCAGCCATCATCCTCAACCCCAGCTCAACAATGATCTTGGGGATGCCAAATAAGGAGGCCTCGAGCACGACCTTAAGGATGTCGGCGCTTGGATGAGGTCAGGACACGATCACGCCCTCATACGCTATCGCCTTCGAAAGTAGCCGGAGACGCTGATCGCTCGCGAACATGTCGTTAAAACGTTGTAAACTCAATCAAATACTAAATTTATAATCCTTATTCAATCACTACACAACTAGGTAGAATAGCGGTGAAGTCGGGAGTCAATTCACAGGAAAAACGTTGGAAACTGAAATCAATTTTCAAAACCCTAAAACTAAGGAAAAGAATAAAAAATGGAATAAAGTTATCTAAACTAATAAAGAAAAGAAATAAAATGTTGATCAATTCGAATCAATGGACTAGTTACTTAGGAATTACTCAATCCGCCCTAGTTTCATTATTAGTCTTCTCTCGTTATCAACTTGTTCCCTTCTCTCAACATTATGGATCATATGGCTACAAGCTCACATGAATCCCTAAAATAAAGTTAATGTTTCCAACAGCATAACCTATCTTTGCTTGGCATATATTGTCTTTGATCCTACGATTACTTTAAATTATACTACTCCTAATGACCTTGGCACAACCTATCTTCGCGTAGCATAACTTATAAATCTCTACAATCAATCACAGAAATCATATAGGACTGAAAGTACGTCAAGGGAACTCTGTTCCTTCAACTCTATTAACAATAAAACTGTATTCATGAGATCATGCATTGGGAAGTTCACAAGAATCAACTAAAAAAAACCAAAACTACACTAAAATTTCATGATATTCCTAAATACAAGAAGTTAGCCACTCATCTTATGGATGAAAGCCATCGGATTGGAATAGGAAGCTGTCACCATCCGCATCCTCGCCGTCTTCTTTTTCCCTCTCCAAAGATAGTAAAAAAGATGAGAAATTCGAATTAAATAACCCTATTTATAAAAGAACTCCCGAAATTAGAGTTTGAGTTGAGTTGGACTTTAATTACAACTCGAATTTCCTGAATTAATTATGACAGTCTTATTCCGAGCGCAACTGGGTCCAACCCGTTTGGAATCTGAAACCTTGTCCAACATAAACGTTGTATATTAGGAAGTCCTCTGTCATATCTCGAATATTTCATAATATTTGGACTTATTTGGAATATTTTAAGAATATCTTCTGAACGTCGACGAACCAGTTTTCCGGCAGCTATATATCTTTATCTTCTTCAAAACTGACATCAATCCATCAGGAGTCTCGCAAAATTTCTAACATGAAAGTTGTAGCTCTTCTATCACGTACTAAATTTCTAGAATATTTGAACGTATAAGAAATTTATGATGAATGGTCTCCTGACAGACAATGAAACAGTCTTTATCACGTAAATTCATCTTTTTTACCGAACTTGTTGTATTTCTTTTCAAATTCTATTTAAATAGATGCCGACGCCGAGTCACGGATGGGGTCGAGGGAGCTCGATCTCAATCTTGAGGATGTTGGCGATGGGATGAGATCGAGAGAGCTCGAGCTCGATCTTGAGGATGTCGGCGTTGGGATGAAGTCGAGGGAGCTCGAGTTCGATCTTGAGGATGTCAACACCGGAATGAGGTCAGGACGAGGTCACGGCCTCATACGCAATCGCCTCGAGATGAAGCAGGAAGACACCGATGCCGAGTCGTGGATGAGGTCGAGGGAGCTCGAGCTCAATCTTGAGGAAGTCGATGCCGGGATGAGGTCGGGACGAGGTCACGAGGCATCGAGCTTGATCTTCTGGATGCCGACGCCGGAATGAGGTCGAACTCGCGGATGTGTAGACACTTTGACCACCGACGACGGAATAGAGCTGGAAGGACCCATCGCCTTCAGCACCGCCAGATTGCTCCAATCGACTTCAACGTTTTCTCCGTCGCCCTCCCCGCCAACCTCCAGACCTCCGTCACCAAGCAAACATAGCACCACTTCACAGATCACCCGAGCCTCATCCGACGATATCCGAAGCGGACGGCCCCTCCTTGATGATGTCGATCTACTCGGCGCCGCTTCGCAGGTGATCACCCAAGCCTCATCCGACGAGATCCAAGGTGATGATGATATACTCGACACCGCTTCGCAGGAGATCACCCGAGCCCCATCTGACGAGATCCAAGGTGATGCTTATCTACTCGGCGTCGCTTCGCAGAAGATCACCCGAGAAGCGTCTTCTCCGACGGTGGTCTCGGGAGTTGGATCGGCGATGGTGTAAGCGGAAGAGGAGAAAGAGTGCAGGATGGTTGAGATGGTGGATACATATCAAGACGATGATGCATCTAGGCCATGCATCTTGCTCGACAAAACCAAGCCCAACCAGATATGAAAATTGATTCATGGTGGGTTAAGTGGATGAAGTACAAATCATGGCTCCAAACAGCATAAGCTGGCCAAGGTTGGCTCTTTGAGTGCAGGGGTGGAATTAATGATGGCAACACATCCTTGGGAGACAACTGGCCCCATTAATACGACATCAACCTGCCTCTCTTCGGAAATGGCTAAGGATCAATGTCGATCCTTCGCTTAATACGCAACCTCAAAGACCTCCACCCGATCACACCATCGATTCCTCCGAGCCTTGACTCTATCTCGTCATCAAACCTTCGAACCACTGCCTCGATCACATACGCCGGACCCCTCGACTCCTCTATCCCAAACACGCATATCGAGCCCCTCGAGGCCCCTTCAAGCTGCATGCGAGGGGTGCGTGCTTGTGTATGATAGTAGAGGCGGTAACGACTTGAGATAGAGGACAGCCGACGTGGTCGATCGGGGCTTGCATGGCTTGTACTCGACAGTGGTAGAACCACGACTCCTCCAAAGCTCACATTCAACACGTGGCCAACTCTTCACCGCTCAACATGTGGTCCCATCATCTCTTTTGTTATTATTACTCTCTCACCTCCCTGCCTCTACGAGTCACGCCTCCACTGTTAGATCACGTGAGATCCTACTTGATCACATGCCATCAAGAGCATACAACGGCCAGCAAGAGTGTCGCTCTAGTCCGTGACCTCGATGATATTATTTTTTTCATGCAAGTTTCCAGCTCACACGGAAAAAAGGGGGGGCATTTGTGTTATCGCAAAAAATTGGCATATTTTGAGAGTCAAAATATGGGTCAAAATTTGGACATGATGGACTCAACCGTCGCCGATCATGGAGGACAACTGCTAGATGTCATGGGGGGATCATACGAGATCATGAGGGCAACATGGAATGCAACCGTCAGAGGTCATGGGATCATGGGGAGTTATTCCATTGAGAGATTGTATAACTATCTTATGGAAGAAGAGAATTGTAACACAAACACAACCCAATCAATGAATTCTTTTTATTCCTATGATTTCTTCTACCTAAGAGTAGCATAGCCAGCACTCTTTTTACCTTAGAGTAGCATAACCTTATTTTACATAGGAGTAGGAGTAGCCATTAATCTACCTAGGAGTAGAAGTAGTCTTCAATCTCTCATAAGAGTAGCTGCATCCATAACATAGACTTAGATTTAGAACTTCCAAAAGTCCTCTTAATTGAGACGCGACATAACACATCATCCTTCTGTTCCGATGGCGAAGCGTTTCCCCACTGACGACGACGATCGCGGCGGCGTCAAGTTCCTCTCTCCTCTTCGCGAGCGGCGGCTGGAGAAGATGCGAAGGAAGGGGTTTAGGGTGTAATCACGATTGAGGGTTATTAGGGGTATATATTATTAGGTGGCTACTTTGCTAAAAAAACCCCTACAAAGAGTGGTATTTACACAATAGGTCCCGAAATTACTTATAGGTCCTCACATTCTCTCTCCAAAAATTTTAAAAATTTGGTGAGAGAGTGTTATTTGGGTGAAAATTTTGACATGAACTTAAAACTTTGGGTGTGAATCTCAAAGTTGATGATGAAATCAGAACCGTCTTTTAGGATTTGTTTAGAGACAAATCTGAACCGTTTTTATGTTTATAGTTCAAGACATTTCAAAACCGCGCTTCCTTATATAATAGATAGTGAATGTATGTGTCTACGACAGATATTTAGGGTTCCGTTTAGAAAAGGATTTGTTTGGAGACAAATCTGAACCGTTTTTTATGTTTATAGTTCAAGACATTTCAAAAACCACACTTCCTTATATAATAGATAGTAAATGTCCGTGCCTACGACACAGATATTTAGGGTTCCGTTTAGAAAATTTCAACATAACCTCATCTGTACCAAGGGCTAAATGAAACAATTTTATAACATTATTCAAATACAAAAATTAAATCACAGTATAAAAGGGACGAACATTGTCCCGGGGCAAACATTGTCTCCACAAACCACACAAATCACAACTGCAACAATTCATATAGCTATCAGGAAGAAAACGAATCAAAAACTATTAACAAGCTCTCCTTCTGTAGTACACTTTTCATATCCGCATAGAACATGTCTCGCCCATATGTCAATGCCCATTTCTCCATCTTCAAACAACCTGGCTAACCATTGATTATCAGTAAGATCGTACTTCTCTGACATTGCTTGCCATGCAGATATGAAATCTTCCTCCTCGAAATCAAAAAGACATCTGCCAAAGTCATATGACAGTCTTTGAACCATGGAAGGCCTGATTTAGTTGCTCAGCAGCATGTGGGTAGATATGCCACACAATATCGATGAGCAATGACAGACCAAACTGTTGTGACTGCCTCGCTCATTTCTGCACACCATTCTGTCAATATCGTTTTGGCCTGTCTCCCAAGCATAACAGTCTTGAAAGCCTCGAGCAATTTTTTTATAACATGTTATGTTTTCATCGTAGAGCAAAGCAGCAGCGAAGATAGAGATTAACTTATGATGGTTCAAACCAGTGAACAAAGCAAATGGCCGGCCATAACCATGAAATTTGAAAGTTGTGTCAAGACATACCACATCACTGAAGTAACTGAAGTCCATTACAGACTTCGCATCTGCCCAGAAAAAGTTGGCCATGTTATCATTTTCATTAACTTGCGCAGCATAAAAGAAGGAAGGTTTGTCAGTTTGCATCCTTTGTAGGTACTCTAGTATGGCCCCTGTATCACCCAACTGCATAGCCTTCAGATGCTTTACACCCAGATTATCTTTGTTACACACAAAACTAAAGCTGACATGTTGGCACCCTTGAGGTTGTTTGTTAGTCGTCTTATCATTAGACTCCAGCACCATCACATATTTCTCCCCCATATCCACTTCACCAACTTGACCAACTTGACCATTAGGTTTCATATCAGGTGATATTGCCATCTCATCAGATGAAGGGGCTGCAAGCGGATGGTTATGAGATGTCACAAACTCAGACACATGATAATTGCCACTAGCAGCCAGCCTGATAACCATAATTGCAGGACAAACTGTTCTTGTTTCTGGTCGTGGTCGTTTCACCCACCCTCTTCGCACCTTTCTACTCATGAAAACCTTCTTTTGAACAAACAAACATTCTTCTTGTGATGACATTTTCAGTACTCATTGTCATGCTTGCTCTTCTGACACTGAATCCAATCCTTGTAGCATACATACTGTAGAACTCATACGCCTCATCCTCAGTTTCAAACTCGGGTGTTCTGACCGAGTCATCTGCCAAGTCTGCTCGTGCGAGTCGAGTCTTGCGTCTTAACTTCTTTACCTTCAGTGTATGTATCGTCGATACTGTTGCGAGCTGACGGTTATGGTTTGGCACAAATTCAGTCACGCGATATTTGCCATTGGGTGTAAGTCGGATCGTCATACATGCTTGGCAATTGATTCTTGTTTCTGGCCTGGGGGACTTGACTTCCTTCGACCCTTTCTTCTTCTCACATAAGCCTTCTCTTGAGCATACAAACGTTCTTTGAGTGACAATATTTTTTGAGGTGGTCCACAATGTCGATCTTCTGACAAAGAAACCTACTTTATCAGCATAAGTATTGTAGAACTCATAAGCATCATTCTCACTATCGAATAACATATCCAAACTCGGCATCCATCCTGGACAACCAGAATCTCCAACAGTGGCATTGACCTGCATAGCCTCTGTCATCATCGGCTGCATATCTGAAAAAGTAAACTTATTGATGAAGTTTAAATAAACCAGGCATGTGAGCCAACAATCAAGGCTCCAAGTACATCAAAATAGATGGCAAATTGGCAGAAAAGTCCATGTGAAGTTGGAAGTACCAAGTTTAAGGGCGTTTAATCTGACTGCAATCTCCAAAATAATTCTGCTAAGCAAAGGTAGCCCAAATCAAATAGAAAGCAAAAGAAGAAAATTCACAAAGAATAGGTTATCATACAAGAATGCAAGCATCACACAACCACAAAGTGAACAACACTAATATGAGTCTAAACTTATTTCTTTACTATTGAAGAAGGGTGAAATTTCAAGGTAATAAACTTGCAACAAAGAGTAACCAGCATACTCCTAGATCAACTTAAGCAAAACTAATTACAAGCTAAAAACACCAACCTTAAAAGCCCGAGTTACAATTGTGAACCTTAAACAGAAAATTGAGGGGGGGAAGCATCAGAAGAAACATTCCTCTCAAAACTTGTATCTGTTAATGATTCGAAGTCTAATTGCACATCAACTGGTCATGATCGTCAAATTTTGTCTTGAGCAAACACAAGAACAGTCGGGTCCTTCCAAGTCCCTATTCACAAGGCGTTTGTCTCGGTTTATCATCAGCTTTATAAGAGGGACCTTCAATGAAACTTGGCGCCATATCTCATTTACTGTTCCATTTGGATCTTCGTATTCAAAATAGTGTTTCACCTGAAACAAACACAGCATCAGCAAACTTTGTCAGCAAATACTTATTAATTATAACCAAACAATATTTAAAGATAAAACGCCTATTTAGATCTGTATAAATTTGTTATATCAGTTTTTAACTAGTCCTACTTTTATAGCAGTGCCCAATCCACACTTAAAACAAAGACTTATTTCTTCAAGAAACCATTTCTCTGACAAACTTAAATATTTTGAGCAGGACATCAGCCTGCTCTGATAAAAATCCTCAGCAAATGGAAAGCGTTGACCAAGCAAGAAGTGTAGGCCATTACAAAATGCATGGGGATGGGAAAAACAATCATATGTCAATATTACAAGATTAAAATCAGGAAAAGAAACACATGACAGCCCAAAGAAGTGGATACTTTGTGCATCAACAAGACATAAACAAAGATAAGGCCTATGCCGCTAACAGCATATAGCATGCTATAATGCTAAAAGCCACCCAGTACCCATCACAAAGGCAAATAGTATCGGCACTGGCACGGGATATATCGAGTTGTTTTCGCCAGATCTTGCCCCAAATCAATAGTTTCGAAGCAGAATCAGGATGTTTTGAGATTGAATCAGGGTGTTTCAGGCAAGTTCTAACTGAATCGCATATGTTATATTCACCCTTTTCAGTTCTAAGAAAATTGTTATCTTCTACAAATGTCAAGAGTTAGCTTTACGAAGACAAAATAAAAACCTACTCCTCCCAACCGACCGAGATGGATAGCATGGAAGGTGAATCTGAGTAAAAAGGAACCATCGTCAGGTACTTTTTCGTTCAAAGCCAAAAATTCCAATGCAGTGATGAGACCTCTAAGAATCAACTTCCCCGTTTAATCGGGAAGAAGCAAGGAACTGTTCCTTTGGGGACTGACCTTCAACTTCCCCGTTTAATCGGGAAGAAGCAAGGAACTGTTCCTTTGGGGACTGACCTTCAATAGAGTCCAATTGATCAAAGCACATCTTTTTGGCTGTCAATCACTTATATTCCCTTCGCTAGCCGTGCTTCAACTCTCTCTTCCCTCCCTCCCTTTCTCCACCCTCCACACTACTACTGCCTTTGAGAGCCTCCCTTTCGTCCTTCTCTTATCCTTCCTCCTTCCCAATCATCGCCCACATAAAAACCCTTTTTTGTAAGACAGCTTCATCCTATCAGCATGGATAGCATGCCGCCAGTAGATACCGTGCCAGAGTTGTTTGAACACAACATGTCCGGAAGACACTTAAGTACATCGCTAACAGTGAAAAGACGCTAGAGAGTGCATGAAGAAGATGTGTGCTGTTGGGGAAAAATTCATAAGCAACCACATTCCAATATTGAACTCAACCAATCCAAGTGTTTGACGTTTGAAAACCAAAACCAGATATCCGTGCCTAGCTGGGCAAGGAGATCCTTGTAATGAGGTGGATAGTTCAACACTAGTCCAGAGTTTTAACCAGCCCCATCTAACAGATGGAGGCAACAGTTTAATTTTCTGAATAAAGCACATGCTATCCCCTAAGAACAAAAGAAAGATTGAAAGGAGATCACATCATTCAGAATTCTGGAAGCAATTTTCCATAAAGGCAGAATTTTGTGAAAAGTACAATCACCAATCTTCTTCTCTAGCATATATTGGCATTCTATTTTTTTCTTAATCTGTCGTTTTATATTTGGGTTCCGACAAAAGGCTTGTTTGACCTAATTTCACCTACAAATTTCCAACAAAAGTTACGCCTTATAAAATGACTACAAATTCCTTATATTTTGCATGTTTTGCATTTGCACTGTTCAGTGTTCTAAAAACCGGCCGCCTAGGCGCTAGTCAGTGGCCCACCGCCCCGATTAAGGGTGTAGGCGGTCTTCTGAACCAAAAATTTCCTGGGCGGCGCCTAGGCGGGCTAGGCGGCGACTAGGCGGGCAGGCGGGGCAAATGCCGCTTATGAGTCATTGGCTAGTTATTTTGCTACTACTTGATGTAATTTGGTTTTGAACTTTCAACTTTGAACATTGAACTAATTATCCTACTAATTTGGTTATTTTCCTACTACTTGATGTCATTATGCTACTTATTATTAAAAAAAATAAAAAAACCGCCTAATCTCTAGGCCCCGATTAATCCCCCTAGGCGCTAGGCCTCCCTTGGCCACCCGACTAGCGCCTAGCGCTTTTTAGAACATTGGCACTGTTCACATGAATTTAGACAGCATTGCATCATGCTTGACATAGTTAAGTGAAAATTCCACAAGACAAACAAAGCAACAAGCAAGAGATATAGTAGTCACTAACAAGCAAGAGACAAAGAAAGCAGAAAAGGGCAGAAAATTGTTACGTACTGCTTTAAGCTCTCGCTGGTACTGCAAAATCCTTTCCCTGCTTATCTTCCTGAGCAATTTAACCAAGTATCCTTCCTTTACAGCTGACCTTGTATCTACGAAAATAGCAATCTTCCTGTAGTCTATGACATCTTCAAACGGCAACTCTATGTAGTCACTAACTATCACCGGAATGCACAAACTAAGTATTGCATCAAACAGCCTACAAGCTGATGGAGTATCTCCAGCTGGGTGCAGACAGAACTTCGATGAATGCATGCCTTTTGTCGCCATGCGTCGACTCACCCTGGATTGTGCACCATGTTTAATTACGACATCATTTTGATCTTCAAGTACGTGGAAGAGAGTATCACGAACCTTGCCACCCTGCAACAGAGTATCCATAAGCCTGCCAATCTACTTTATATTAAAGAAGAAAGAATGAAATATGAGGTCTTTTCAAGATTGAGGAAACTTTATAATCATATTTCCGATTCGCGTTCATCACAGGTTTCTTCAAATCAGAGAAATGGATTGTCCTTGGATTATGAAAATGGAGTAATACTATCTATATAAGCCCAACATCACCATATTTTTACTCTCTAATTGACCAGTTAGCTATCCATAGGAGTTAAACTCATCACCAACAAAGGATCTAGATCAAAAGAGAAATACATGAGAAAAACTCGTGTATAAACCGAAAGAGACATACATACCTCCTTGCGATATCGATTGCCCATGAAAAACAACAAAGATGGCCTGTCATCAACCCCTATCTCCCCCTTATACGGGTTAATCCTATGTGAATACGGCAGTATCACATCCTTCACCAGCGACGCTTGATCATGCCTCAACCTCCCAAAATCCGAGACAAGAAGCACCCCGTTGCTAATCACATCAATCACCTTGTACAAGGCATTCGGATCCTGACAAATAAACACATGATCCCTCCCCTTGTTTCTTTTCCAATACTCCTGCCCCTCCAGCCACTCCACCAGCTCCTCTTGCATCGCCTCGTCGCTGTACTCATGCTTGTTCATGGCAACAGCATCCCCGGCTGTTCGGATAGGCTTGACAATGAGGCTCAGTGAGGAAAAGAAAGGCACGAAGAACAAATTGGCGTCTTCGGGATTAAATGTTCGAACGATTGGGGAATCCAAGGGGCGATCGGGTCGGTCGAGGTCGGCGAGGAGGTGCCACTCGGCGGAGTGCTGGTGGCCGGGGTAACTGAGAGGGGAAGGAGGGGGCTGGGTGGGGATTCGAGCTAAGTGGTAGCTCTCGATGACGCCACGGGTGAAGCGAGGAGGGAGGTCGTAGACGAAGACCTTCACTGTAGACGACGGCCGGGTGTGGACGGAGTCAGAGGAATTGAGGAGAAGGGAGGGATGGATACCGGAGGTGGGGGGGACGGCGGCAGGGTGGACGAGGAAGAAGAGGGCGAGTAGGAAGACAGAGAAGGCGAGGAGGGGGAGGAGGGGGCGGCGAGCCATGCGGGTTAGGGATAGGGTTACAGTTTGGATAAGAGAGGGTTGGGGCTTGCGAGGGTGGTGGTGGTGGGCGGAGCGGTCTGACATGGATTGGGCTGGGGGATGATGGGAAGGGAATGAGAGGTGGCCACCAAGGAGAGGAAGGGATCAACTATCGGATCTAGAAATCAGAGATCCCGTAAGTTATAATCCGAATCCACTGTCACTGCTCGTCTCATTTATATAGGAGAAAAATAGCCTGTTGGATCTGAAGATTTAAAACCCGAATCCGGTTATCTCAAAGATTCACAAAATATAGCAGGTGGATATGAATACACAAACATGGAGAGTAAATTGACATATAAGATGGACCACCTATAGCAAAATAAGTCATTTCCAATATTTTTACTCTTCCAGTTTTATTCTATTATTGGAAACCTATCACTGTTCCATGCAAGTATGAGTGAATAGTAATGTTCTACATCAAAACAGAAGCATATTATGGCCTTTTCAGGTGAAGAGCTATAGTAGAACATCAATGGTAACCTTTGTTCCCAGATTGGGATGGGAACTGTAGGCCCTGTTTGGTTTTGAAAAACGTTTTCTGTTTTCATTTTCTATTTCATTTTCCGTTTTCCGTTTTCTGTTTTCATTTTCTGAAAATACAAATATGAAAACGTGTTCGGTTTGAAATGTTGATAAACTGTTTTCTAAAAATGAAAACATGAGAATGTGTTTGGTTTGTAACTATAGTTTTTATTTTCAATGAGTTTAATTATATAAGCTAGTTATTATTATTTACATCTTTTTTGTAATATACTATTTTGGAGTTATTAAATCTCATAATTTATTTAATACAAGTATATATGCATATATTAAAGACATAATCTTTTTCAAGTAAAACATGCTTTGTAAATTAATTGCAAAGTGCACAACAATATTAGCAACTAACTAAACATGGTGAAATTCAAGTATTTACCCACCTAGAAAATCACCCAATTAAGCATGTACACCTTGGATGTTGCTAGGAATACTAATTCAATGGTTTATGTGAATTAAGGATGAAAGACCATTAAAAATCCAAGAAAATACTTAATTTTCGGCTTGCTACAGTAACCTACAATTCAACTTGTCAATTCGACGTCCAAACTACGTCAAATTTCTAATTAAACTTGTTCCGATATAGATTGATATGCTGGGAGCATCATATCCAGGAATTGGATCGATTTGAATTCTAATTTCCACGGAATTTACTAATCTTCTCCTTAATCTCTGTTTCAACAAAGTTGAAATTCACCAAAAATCGTACATAAATCCAAAAATTATGAAACCAGCGGCAATAGGAAGTAAATTCAATGATCTACAACTTTCATCTTGAAAGTTACTCGAGAGAATGCTCACAGAGCTCAGAAATCGAGCTTGAACTCGACTGTTCATCGAAGAACAGAGAATCGAAAAATCCGGGAAAAATCCGAGAATAAATGCTTAAAAACACAAATAAATCATAATCGACTCCTAAGTAGCATTACCAGATGAAAAAGAAACATCAGAGAGCAACCTAGAAGAAAGGGGATCAACGACCAAGGTAGGAACCCTACCTTGCAGCTCGGGGAAGAGAGATCTAGGCTTCCCGACGTCGTTCCAGGCGTGGAAGCGTGGCGGCGACGAGGAGGTGACGCGAGATGGCCGGCGGAGCTCGTCGGTCGGCGAGGAAGAAGGGTTTTCGGCGACCTCGGGAAGGAGGGAAGTAGGAGAGAGAGTCGGATCCGAGGGGGAAAAGGGTTCCGCGGCTCGAGAGAGGTGAGGGGGAGTTGGGGAGGACGCGGTGGCCGGCGATGGTGGCGAAGAAGCTCCGGAGAAGGAGAAGGGGGCCGGCACGGTCACGAGCGGGGGAGAAGAAAGAAGGGATCGTGCGCGGGGGAGAAGAAGGAAGGGATCACGCGCGGGGAAGAAGGAAAGAAAAAGATAAGAAGGCAAGAGAGGGAAATGATACTATGCCGATTTGCCGACGCCACGTGGTCGGCTGTTTGCCGACCCGACGTGGCACGTCAAAGGGACTCACTCCCATGCGAAAGGCAGCTCCCTTCCTCTTTAAATTCCCCCTCATTTCTCTTTTTCCATGTCCTAGCTCCTACTCTTCGCCGCCGCCCCCTTGCTGTCGCTCCACCACTAATCTCCGCCACCGCCCCTGGTCTTCCCCACCGCCACCATACGCGATCACTCTTTCTCTTCCCCGCCATCGCCGCGCGCGATCACTCTCTCTCTTCCCATGTTCTTCCCCGTCGCCCCTGGTCTTCCACGCGCCCCCGCCTCTGGTTTCCAGCGTCCCCACCAGCAACAAGAAACCCTCGCGCATTCACCGCACTGGAGCTCGCTTTTAGTGTACTACTCCACCATAGAGAGAGAGAGGAGACATGGAGAGGAGTACTCCGGTGAGGAAGCCCTAGCTCTTGCTCTTCGCCGCCGCGCGCCGCCGCCCATGGTCTTCCCCACCGTCGTCGCCCCTGGTCTTCCCCACTCTTCACCGCCCCTGGTCTTCCTCGCTGCCCCCGCCCTGGTTTCCAGCGTCCCCGTCAGCAGCAAGAAACCCTCGCATATCATTCGTCAGCGGAGCATGGGGTGGGCGAATCCCAGCAACGGCTTCAGGTATTGTCTCCGTCGGAATCATTTCCCCTCTTTAAAAGAGTCACCTGTAGCTCGGAAGCATAGCCATGGCGACCATATCGATTCTCGGCACCCTCCCCTCCCCCTCCGATGACGCCAATCAGCTTCACCAATGCTTCGGCTTCGCCAGTGCGCCTCGGCCTCACTCCCAGTCCGATCCCGTATAGATTCAACGATTCTCGCTGGCATTGGCCAAAGATTGGATCTTGAAATGATCATAATGTATCTATGTCTCCGATCGCAGGCTGGGGCACGAACGAGCTGGGGATCATCTCGATCCTAGCGCACCGATCCGCCGTCGATCGCCGCTGCATCCGGGATGCCTTCGCCAGCATGTACGGCTAGGACCTGCTCAAGTCCCTCGACAAGGAAACCTCCGACGATTTCGAGGTCATTCTCTTGAATAAGATTTGATTGGTATGAGGCTGTGAGGAGGTGGCGGCCGGGGGAACAACGTGATCATACATACCTGTGCGAGGAGCTCCGGGGGCTGTTTGCCGCCAAGAAGGCCTACCATGCCCGGTATAAGAGCTCGTTGGAGGAGGACATGGCGGCCCATACAACTGGAGACTTCCGGAAGGTAAGGTGTGATGTTTTCTAATGCTCCAATTCCATAAAAGAGCTCTATTACAAGAGAAACAACATTCCCTTGGACCGTGCTATCTCCAAGCATACTTCTGCAGATTATGAGGCAATGCTTCCTGCCTTGATAGGAATTGAGGAAGCTTAAGTTTTTGATTGGAGTTGTTTTGGAATTGGAGCAGCTTAATTGGTATGTGCTTTTCAATGTTCATATGTGATATCAATAAGAACAAAGAATAATATCAAGGTGTGTGCCTAGTGGCTTTCGGTGTATTATCTGTGGCCTTCTTCTCGATTTATAGTTTGAAGCTATGTAACATGAATGCTTTCAATGTATGATGACTAGGTGCATAATTTTGGTTCCTTCGTCCTTCTTATCTATGATGTGAGATGCAAGTATAGAGGTTTTGAACTTTCTGTAGACATTAATCAACGTCTACACTGAGGGAAGTCTCCAATGAGTTACAGTTTCATTTGATCAAACACTACATATTATCCTGAAATAATGAGATCAGAAGTTGACAAAACAGCAATCCAAAAGTTCCAACAAAAACTTAATTATAGAATATCACTATGCCAAAAATAAGCCAGATAATTCCATAACAAGAGTTGGTTCATGGACCAAACTGACAAAAATTTAATACAGCCAACTCATGTTATACAACAAAATATGAATAACTAAACACTATTACCAACTGAAGACTATCACCAATACAATACGAGTAATACAACCAAGTACTCTTTTCAACCAAGTGCATTCATTCCCAAAATTAATACAGCCAAGTACTTCGTTCAACCTCATTCACACATCTTTATTTCTCCACGCATCCTCCTAGGCACCCCTAGGCTCCTGCATATATAAGACTGCAAAAAATTAGAATTGCCATATACCCCTAGCCTCCTACATCTATAAGACTGTAAAAAATCAGATTGCAAAAAATCATGAATTTGAATTGCCATATACCACTGATAAACAGGCAAGTACATAATTGATACATGAAGGATATCAAAATGGGATAGACGGCGACCCTGCTGCATAATTCCTTGTTGGTGTATGTAATTTTGGCGCATTTCTATTGCTTCTAACGGAGCAGCAACTGAGTTGTAACCCACGAAATTCGGAGTTCTCATCCATCCATGCGTCAGCTGTCGAAGTAGTTAGACAAATATAGTGTGAATAAAAATAAAATGCAAAGAAGTAAATTAATCACACATACATTTATGCTCTCCTGAGTGCCAAGGTCATATGCAACTGGGAAATGGACATCTGGCACACTTTCGAAAGGATGATCCACTAGTACCTGCACAGATCACGACATAAATGTATAGCGATGAATATAAATGTCTATTCTTAGCTGCAACAAATATATTTAGCAAATTACAGATTTTCGACCAAAAATACCTATTGTTTTTTTCTTTTTTCTTTTATTTTTCGTACAGCTTTTTCAGTCGTTGACTCTTTTCTCATCTCCGGAGGTCGTCCTTTGTGTCGCACTTGTACTGGAGAGTTTATCCTCAATCTAGTATTGCCTTCATTGATGACAGGCGGCGTAGAATTAGAACCAACATGTCGTGGAAATGTGCCACTATCATGTGTGCTAGCTATTGATAATTTTTCTCTTATGTCCTTCAAACATAAGATGACCATATTCTTCTTTTCATCTGAATCAATAGCTTCATCAGCCGTTTCACGAAATTCAGCATACATCTCATCGTAACATAGAGCCTCGGGCGTACCTCTTGTGTTGTTGTGTCCAACACTCAATTTTGTGTGACGCCATTTGATATCTTTCCTCCACTTATGTAAGATATAATGAGTCCGGATGTCGCGCCCCGACCCGCGAAGGCCAAACCGGGCGGGGCGACGTGAACCAGAACCTAACTATTGAGTCGGGGTTCCCTCTAACCTATTGGTCTCCCTAAACAATTCATAAGCACCCTTATAAAAACTAAGATAAACAACCTCAAAAAAAATATAATACAATATTTAAATCCTCAAAAGGGTTTACATTTGTACAAGATACTCTCGTAGGAGACTAACTAGTAAAAAGGGTAGACAGATGATCACTGCTACTCAGCACTGCCAGACGCTGCCGCACCACCAAACACCTGCCCGGTAGGGGCTACTGAAGAAGAGTTGATGCATGCACCTGCAAAACGCAGCCCGGGTAGGAGTGAGTATAAAGCTCAGTAGGGTTCTACACTGCGACACACGGAAAGGAGGGAACTCAACAGTGTCGCCCTCAAGCAAGGCCTGGGTGAACACAGGGGTCCCACAACCCCATCGCGTGTCCCTGAGGTCCACAATCATGATCTTCCAGAAGAACTAGTCACATGATGGGTCACACTCAGTAAACAGGAACCAACACTGTAGACTCACAAGCAGGGAAACAGCACTGCAGGCGGGAAATAGCACCGTTGAGTAGGCAACCCCTCTACTCAAGAGTTGTCACAGTAGAACACCGGCTACACCTCCGAATTCGACTCGAGGCCGACATGACCTCTACAATCATCAATCAACATGTATTCGAGTCATCTAGGCTTATCATCGATATCGACTGAATACTATAATCCAACCTGGACCTTGCTACTCGCCACGGTCCTAGAGCTAAATCCGAGCTACCCATAAACCTCGGATCGGCGATCGACCTAACGCCCACGCCCTATCCTTATGCATCTAATGCACAACAGAATGCATACTATGATCATACACAGGCAAGAGATAGGCATGCCACAGTATGATAAAAAGCAACACAAAAGTCTAGTTGGATTGCTGCACTGCAGTGGTACTACCAACCACTGCCAGCCAATCCGCAGCGGCTCCTGGCATTATGACGGTACCGCGACCATCAACCACAGACTCCTGCAACGGGAAGCAACCCCGAAAACTCAGATGAACAGTAAAATATAATATTATATGTTCTGAACATATAATATTATTTAAATCACCAAAATCCTCTACTTAGAGGCTAAGTGACCTCGTCGATCCGACGTCCAAACGACGTAGGATTCGAGATCCAACTTAGACACCCGCAGATAAACATGCTAGAATCAACATATCCAAAACCGGGAAACATCCAACGGCTCGATTACCGAGAAAACACTAATCAAAAGCCATTAATCTCACTAATTACCTTTAATTGCTACAACGCAGCCCATTCGTAGGAAATTCATAACAAATCATAGGAAACTCTGAAAACTATGAAACCAGTTGGGTCTGAGAGTAGATTCAAAGATCTACAACTCTCAAGTTCATCATAAGTCCAAATAATGCACGTACACGCTGGAAAACACGCGCGTAAACCGGCTGTTCTTCAAGAACAGAGAAACCGGGAAAATCCAAGATTAAATATGCTAAAAGCCTACTAAAAACTCAATTAAATCTCATGAAACTCATATTAGTAATTAAGCTAAGCAAGAGGTATCCAACAACACCTAGATCTATCGGCTAGATCTAGAGAAAACCCCCTAAATAACCCACGTAGGTAGAAATTTATCGGAAACACACTCCTCAGCTGATTCCCCGTAGTACGCCCACCAAGCCGGCTTCCAACCGAGCCAAGGATGTTCCTCTTGTTTCCACGAGTCCAACAAGCCTTCAAGCACCCAAAAAGATGGTCGGAGGAGGGAGAACGGAGGGGAAGAAGAAGACGGGAAGCAAACCGGAAAAACAGGGGAAGGTCGCGGGCTACTTATAGGCTCGAGTCCGATCGTTCGCTCCAGGGGCCGATCGATCGGACTGGCCGGGTTAAGTCGGTTCGCATCTTTATCCGGACACATCGGCCACCGACACATGTCCGATCGATCGCTCCTGGGAGCGATCGATCGCACACGGGCCGCCAGTTGCCTAAAAACAGGCTTCTGTGCGCCCGAGCTTGGATCTTTCGATCCCAAGCCCGCATAGGGTTCTAGCAAACACATAAATCAAACATAGGAGTTGTGTGTGCACCACGCGGGTGTGAAACAAACCGACAAAGCGCAATTTATCAAATTGCCCTTGCGGTCCAAGAAACAATACAATCCACCGGATCGCGCGCTCGACGCGAAACAAACAAACGAGCCACGGGTTTGACTCGGGCGGTCGACCCAGGAGTAGAGGGACAGGCCCTCACACGGGATCTTACTGATACAATTTTTCCTCATCACAATAATTACATGTCGACACAAGATATCACGGCTTCCCACAGACGACAAATACATCGGATAATGCCAACATTTCATACCATTTCCACATAGTAATTTCTATTATTTGGATCAGGACCGTAGTTTATCACTTCACTGACAATATAATTTGATATGCTGCCATCATCGGAGACTATATGTACATCATAATACATAATTTTTCGCAATTCATCCTGAAACTCCTTAAATTTCACACTTGTATATAGTTCTTGCAACTGTCTTTCAAATGCAAATTCTGTAATATGTGGGATCACAAATTAGAAGGAACTATAATCTGCTTGAGCCTCCTTTTCTGCTCTGCTCCTTAAGGCATTATCATATTGCTCTACAAATTACTTCAGACTGGTCTTGGAATGTACGAAGCCATCAAAAAAAGAGTTTATGCTTTCACTTCGTTGTGCGGTGGACATTCCCGTCCGAAATGTGTCTTTGACATATGTCGGGACCCATCTACTTCTCTCCTCATACATGTCAGATAACCATTTATGCTTTCCAAGACTAAACTGTGCAATCATATTCCTCCAATTATCCATGAAGGCTTCTGTAATAAGATATTCATAAACGGTATGTTTTAAAACTTTTTTAATAACTTTGTAATCTTTACGACTTCCAATCTTCTCAGGCAATTTTTTTAAAATATGCCAGACTCCACCGATGGCGTGTAGTAGGCGAAAATACTGTTTGCACGGCGTTCTGCATAGCTCTATCTTGGTCTATGATAATGCCTCCAGAGGCTTGTTGTTCATGTAACAGAGCCAATTGTGAGCCAGCAAAATGTATCGGTGTCTTCGCTTGACAAGATACCACAACCAAGTAAAACTGATTGTCCATGATGGTTAACGCCTACGAAAGGGGCAAAAGGCATGTCATACTTGTTTGTTAGATAAGTTGTATCAAATGTTATGACATCCCCAAAAGATTCATATGATGCTCTATTTCAGCCATCTGCCCAAAATATATTACGTAATCTTGATTCCTTATCTATATCAAGTGTATAGTAGAAACCAGGATCAACTTGTTGCATCACCCTGAAGTAATTGCACACAGCTTCCGCATCTCCTTCACCCAATCGTAGACGTCTTGCTTCATTGATGTAATTTCTACATTCTCTTTCACCAAAAGTTAATTTCTCATACCCACCTGCTTCGACAACAAATGTATTAAAGTTACGATTCATCGTTACTCCGGCCTCATCATTCAATTCAAGTTGTCGTCTAATACTAGGTTGTAAAACTTTATTACAACGAAAGAACCTTGCCTTCGATGGACTCAATGCATGATTGTGTTCCAAAATAATCTTCGTCAATCTGAATTTTCCATCGGCACGTAAACTTGCGTTTATTTTTGCACTACAGCTTGTTTTACAATTTGGCCTCGGCCTCATTGATGTGCTCTCAACTTGCTCAATTTTTCCACTGTGTGAGCAACAAAATGTAACATGATTTATATTTCCATCTACATCTGTTTTATGACTCCTTTTACTAACTGAAAAAGCCTTTTTGTTTACCATAACCTCTGTAATATTTGTGCACTTCATCTACATAATCAAATGTCATGTCACAGTTTGGATCATCTATTTTCTCAACTGTTGTTGTAGCTTCATTATCATCTCCTTCAAATTGTGATTCATCAAACTCCTCATTCCATGTATATCCATACTTCAATTTGGAAAAAAGAAGAAGAAATAATTCAGTTCTATAGCATCAAAACATGGACAACTACAAAGATCATCAACAAGATAGAAATCAAGAAACCTAACTCAACATCAACAAATACAAATCAAGAAAACCTAACTCAAGAAAACTTTTCTTAAGTTGAGCGAAAATGAGAAAAATTAAGCACCAAAAAACCCGAATAGGAGCTTGAAACACATGAAACTGCGCAATAAAGTTCACCGATTGCTAAGGATTCCGAACCAAAGACGTGATTAAGAAGCAAGATATTGATTCTAGATAGCTAGGATCAACATCTTGCCTTTTACTCGCTCCAAGAGGGAGAGCTCGAGGGTCGAAGATGGTATCATGCCAGAGTTGAGGCCGAGCTCTACCGAGCTCTAGTAGGGGTGGCGGTGGGGAAGACCAGGGGCGGCGACGAAGAGCAAGAGCTAGGGCTTCCTCACCGGAGTACTCCTCTCTATCTCTCCTCTCTCTCTCTCTCTCTCTCTCTCTCTCTCTCTTTCTCTCTCTGGTGGAGTAGTACACTAAAATCGAGCTCCAGTGCGGCGAATGCGTGAGGGTTTCTTGCTGCTGGCTGGGACGCTGGAAACCAGAGGCGAGGGCGGTGAGGAAGACCAGGGGCGGCGGGGAAGACCAGGGAAAGAGAGTGAGTGATCGCGCGCGGCGGCGACGGGGAAGAGAGAGAGAGTGATCGCTTACGGCGGCGGTGGGGAAGACCAGGGGCGGCGGCGGCGAAGAGCAGGAGCTAGGGCTTCCTCACCAGAGTACTCCTCTCCATGTCTCCTCTCTCTCTCTCTCTCTGTGGTGGACTAGTACACTAAAAGTGAGCTCCAGTGCGGCGAATGCGTGAGGATTTCTTGTTGATGGCTGGGACGCTGGAAACCAGAGGCGGGGGCGGCGAGGAAGATCAAGGGCGCGCGGGGAAGAACAGGGGAAGAGAGAGAGAGTGATCGCGCACGACGGCGGTGGGGAAGACCAGGGGCGGCAGCGGAGACCAGAGGCGGAGCGACAGCAAGGGGGGGGGGGGCGAAGTGTCACACCCCGACCCAGAAAACCCATCCAGGACGGGGCGTGAGGGTCCTAACACTATTCATCATCAACCGGCGCAGTACAAGCGGAAAGGATAAACAATTTAATCAAAAGTAATCCAGAGGCTAAGCAGATTTAATCATAATATAACATCAATTCTTACAATATCTGAGTTCCAAAATACAGATTTATACAACATCCCAAAGGTTCTCCAAAAAGGGGTACAACAGTCATAACCTCCAACAAAACCTCAGGCGCCTCTGGATGTACTCGCGCCGCCAAAAGCCGAACCTGCTGGCTCCACTGAGGAGGAACTGCCGCCTGCACCTGCAAACTTAGCCCGGGTAGGAATGAGCAAAAAGCCCAGTAGGGTTCTACTCTACGGCACACTGAAAGGAGGTAAACAACAACAGTGTCATTTCCCCGCCTAAGTCTAAAGGATGCCACGGGGTCCCATAACCCCTATCGATTCCCCAAGGGATCCTACTCTTCTCAACCGACCACGCTGGGAATACCGGCCAAACACGCTGGGAGGAAAACAAGAACCAGAATCAGTAGGAACACCCTTTACCCAGCAGGAAGCCACTGCCTGGGGACACACGTCGGGGACATCGACAACCATCCTTAGCACTTGGCATTGGAGAGCCGACACGACCTCTAAACCTCAAGCATTACAATATTCCAGTCCGACTAACGCAATCCTCAATCACCAAAGATTCAGATCAACAATCACACCCTAATCCTGACTACCCATCCACGGTCCTAAGGCTAGATCCGAGCTACCCGAGAGCCTCGGATCGGCGACCTAAAACATCGCCCGCCTAACCTCAAATGCTTCTAATGCATACAATGCATGAGCTTAAGCAAACATCTACCCTAGATGTCTCTATATGTCACATCAACAGTTATAAGTTCCACAGATATACAATAGCCCTCGGCACTCGCCGGCAAGAGGCTAAGGTTCCACAGATATACAATAGCCCTCGGCACTCGCCGGCAAGAGGCTAAGGTTCCACAGTTCCTCATTAGCTAGCACTCATAGCTAGCTAATGGTTTAGCAAACAACTAAGCATTTAATTTCTACCGAACATGTATTTTCCATCAAAACTTGAATTAAATGCAAGCATAACCATAAGTTTGCAAAAAGGGAGGGAACTCGGATCAAACATCAAACCCGATGAAAAGTCCTTTAAAAACATAATGAAATCCACTTACAAGCTTCCCTATATGTTTAAGATTCAATCAAGATTGAAGGCCATTTAAGGAAAACCAGAAAACACTGTTCAAAAAGCCACGGACGATGCCACGGTCGATCCGTGCATCGACCGTGGGGCCACGGACGATGCCACGGTCGATCCGTGGATCGACCGTGAGGCCCACACGAAGAAAACCAAGGGCGACGGTCGATCCAACCATCGACCCTGAACAGCCCAAAACCAACCAGAGCCTAACGGTCGATGCGACGGTCGACCGTCAGGTAAATGGCGAAAAAGCTAAGGTCCCACGGTCGATCGATCCATCGACCCTGGGAACCCAAAATCTCAACAGAGCCCGACGGTCGATGCGACGGTCGATCCGACGGTCGATCCGACGGTCGACCATCAGGCCCAAAGCAAACATACTAAAGCTGGACGGTCGATACATTGATCGACCGTCGAGCCTGACGGTCGATGCACCGATCGACCGTCGAGCTCAAAACGCAGTATTCCGGAAATCCATTTTCTAAGATTCGAAGGATCAAAACATGTTAGAATACAATCAAACTTTGCAAGCAAGTGTATTTTGAAGTGAGGGATCCAGTGATGCAAAGAAATCCATATTTGGACGGTTAAATCCCATTTTAGGTCGGAAAACCAAAACTGACGAAACTTCGACAATACGGAAAACGAACCGTTACAATACCAGAATTTGCAGAGCAAGAATACAAGGAATGACCTACATTGCACACCAGGAACTACAAGCATTCTAACATGGCATTCACAGCACAACCATAAACATCCTAGCCTAGTAGAACCCGATCCAAGGATCGAGGTAGAAACACCTACCTTAAACGCAATCCTAGCTTCTCCACGCGTTCAGCCAACCGCGCCGTGAAGATCCTCTGCTCAAAGCCCAGCCTTCCAAGGTCTACCTAGCCGGAGGAGAAGGGAGAAGGGAGAAGAAGGGGAAAACTTGGCTGGGGAAAAGAAGGAAAAAGAACCAGGGAAAAGAAGGAAGGAAGGGAGAGAAGAAGAGAGGGGGAAAAGAGAAACCGGGTAGGTTGGAGCCAACTGCTCCAACCACCCCTAGTCATCAGGCCCTTAACGGGCCAGGCCCACTAACGGGCCAGCAGCCCAACTAACGGGTCGAAAGCCCGTTCGACCCGCTCCACCTAACCATCCTAAACAACCACATACAACAATCCAAGGCTGTGGGTGCAACGCGGGTGTGAAACCGACCACCAGGGGGCATATTTACCAAAATGCCCCTGGGGTCCAAACCGCCACACGATCGCCCGATCGTGCCCGACGCGGAACCAAACCAATAGGAAACCGGCTCTCGACCCACGTGGTCGAGCCAGGTCCGAGGGACGGGCCCTCACACGAAGAGCAGGGAGCGGCAGCGAAGTGCAGGAGCTAGGGTATGGAAAAAGAGAAATGAGGGGGGATTTAGAGAGGAGGGGAGCTGCCTTTCGCGTGGGAGTGGATCCCTTTGACGTGCCACGTCCACGTCGGCAAACAGCCGACCCATGTGGCGTCGGCATAGTATCATTTCCTCAAACATAATGGGCTTGTTTGGTTTGAGGATAGGGAATCCCTATCCTGGGTTAAGCCCATTTTATCCATGCATTGTAGCCAAACACCATCTAATCCCCATTTTTATCCCCACATTTATTCACATTCCTATCCCCACTTTATCCATACTTTTTAACTAATCATTACTACATTTTCTTTTCTTTTCAACTAATCGCATCAACTTTATCCCTACCTTTTCACTTTTCAACCAATCATTACTTCATTATCCTTACTTTTCAACCAATCACATCAACTTTATCACTACGTTTTTAACTAAACATTACTAATTTATCACTACTTTTCAATAAAATACCATATATATCTCACTACTTATTCCAGAATACCAATCCACATCCCCTCTAATTCTGGGATAGACTATCTCGCAACCAAACACACCCAATGAGAATAGTAAAATAGGAATAAGATGGTTAATGTGAGCTATTCTAAAAAAAAATAGGGATAGAAATTATCCTATTCCTATTTAACTCCACCTTGATCTGTATCCTCGTTATTAACCCGTATTTATGGATGCATGATACTCACATCTCACGATACAATATTGTTATAAAGAATATAATAAGTGTATTATTATGCTAGTCTTTAAGGCCGGGCCAGGCCGGGCCAAGCACGCTAGGTGACATACCGTGTCTAGCTGGGCCCAGCCCATTCTACACCTCTATCCGTCAGCAACGTCCCTGTAGCGACGGTTCTATAACTGTTAAACTTTACACACGAAAAAAAAGGAAAAAAAAAGAAAGAGAAAAAGGTGAGTTGTGTTCCCATTCCATAGCAAGCCAGAAAGTTGGCAAAAATTCGGTCCATATTGTAAACTTAGATCTTTTGATCTCGTTTGATACGGGAATAGATTTTGGAATAACCCTTAACAAGAGAGAATATTCTTGAAATATTTCCGAATCCACTACTTATTCCACCCCTTAACCCCAAACACCCTTTTCCTTATTCGAAGTAATTATTATAAAGTTATTTCTATTCTTCACTCTATTTTTCCTTTATTATAAGTAATTATTATAAAATTATTCTTAAAATCTGAAATAAAATTTCTAAACTCAGAATAAAGTTAATCCCGTGCCGAACAAAACCTATATAAAACACAATAAGAAGAAAATACTCATTAACCACATTTTTCCAAGAGAAAAAAGGCGAAAAAAGGCGGGTTGTGTTCCCATTCCAGAGCTCACAGCTCCATCTCCAAATATCCCAATCTCCTCTCGCTTCTTCTCCGCGTCTTGTCATCATTGTTTGAGAAGCCATGGCGGCCAACTTCTGGACTTCTTCTCACTTGTAAGGACCCCTCTCATCTCATCTCATCTCATCTCATCTCTCTCGATCGGTCGATTTTGGTTCTACCCAACATCTAATGTCCCAATCTGATCATCTCTGCTGGGGTTGTGGGATTCTTGAATCCACGGCGTGCAGCAAGCAGCTGATGGATCCGGATAGGGTGGACGTGGTGCAGCCCGCTGATCGGGAGAAGGGCGTCACCCAGGAGGACTTGAAGCTCGTCAAGATCTTCATGTCCATGTGTGAGTTTCGCCTATCCATTCATCTGTTTGTCTCTATGTTCCACCATTTCTTTTGGTAGATTTCAATTTCATTCATGGGTGCCAATTGTTTTATAAAATGCTTCTCTGAATGGTCTTGTTTCCTCTTGTAAGTCGGGTTCTTGAAATGTACGAGCCCTATCCATCCGTATATCTTTTGTTGGAATTTCTCTACTCTCATTGTTGTTCTTGTTTGCTCGACATGGATGGGTTGTTGGTTCCCATTGTTGTGGGCTAAGCACTCTCGGTGCTCTTTCCTTGTTGGAGGACCTTCGATGTCGTCAAATTTTCTTGGGTGCTGTTTGCATATTTCGTGCTAGACATTGATCATCCAGTCCAACTGATTTTGAAAGCATCCTGTTCAATGGTTTTGTATTGAGTGTTGGAGTGCGATATAACTGGAATGCTGGCATCGGTATACTTTAGCTATTACTAGTAAGCTTATGTGGGTTGTTGTTCTAATTTGTAATTTTTTTGGAAGGACAGTTGATCCTTAACGTCCTAGTTCGTCTATCTTTTTGTTAGCCTATCAGCTTCTGAGTGGAAGAGCTTCGGTAACTGCCAAAGTATCAAAAAGGTGTGACAGTTGCTGCAGACGTTGATTGAAAAGGTTTTAGGGAGGGAGTGTAGTCGTAATCCTTTGAGCTACATGCCCCAACTTGTCTCTAGTGAATTTGTTACTTCAGTACCCTCGAAAGGAACCTTTCAGTTGTTTTGGGTTTAGAAGATGCTAAAGCGAGCAAATATTCTGAATAGCATGGTTTTGAATATCAATTCAGTAAAAGCACCCAGTTATGTATTGTTGAAAGAAGAACCTTTTCTAAATTAGAAACCGTGAAAAGAGAAATAAGCACTTGTTAGATACTAGATCATAGAGTTTTCTCTTGGAGGTAAAAGAATTAATCAATCAAGTTTCGTCATTTTGCAAATTCTTGACTCAGCTAGTTGAAAGATTGGAATTTCGATAATAGCCCCGGATGGTCAATGTGTGGAAGCTAAATAGACTAAGGAGCTGAGTCATTCTTGGGACTTAAGGATACCTTTTTTTCGACTTCACCCAACTTGGGAGTTTCACTCTTATACAGCTTTGCTTTGGAAATTGATACTGCATAAGAAACATAAAAACTAAGGATGGCCTTATTGTTTCCCAATTCCACTTGATAGTGCTGCTACTGGGTCTTTTTGCTGGATGAGCAAGTTAACAATGTGTAGGTTTGCCTTCCCTTCTCTTGCTCTTTTCTCGGAATGGTAAAATCTGATGAGGTCATTTTGTGAAAGGAAAAGTGGAAGAGGGTTGCAAAGATGTGCCGATTACTGAACCTCTTTGGTCTCTTAGTTGCTGATGGACTGTGCCTATCTAATCCTTTCTAACATGGGCTCTATTTGTCTGGGGAGTTGTCTTCACCGAGGATAATTGTCTGGGGTTGGGCCAGGGCTGTCTTAAACCTTACTGCCTTCTTTTTTCTGTCATTAGTTTTTTCTCACATAGATGCTCCTCACGGAGATCGAATTACCTTGTAGAATTAGAGTGAAGCTTTAGACCATGCTTAGGACAATCATATTTATTTGTGGAACTTCAGCCTATGCTTAATATAACCTCGCTAGAGAAATGACAACATCCTGCTCTCCCCATTGACACTCTTATGGAGGCCATGCTTAGATCTCCATTCTATTCATTCTTGATAGAGTTTAACATGAGAGCAGATGAGCTTATTTAGTTTGTATAATTTGGGTTATTTAAGCAAAGGATGATACTTTGCATGTTTTTCTTTTGTCCCTGTCTTTAAGTATGAACTTTCGGTCATGTTTCTTATGCAATTGAATTGACTCTTTCATCAATTGTTGATCAAGTTATTGTGATATATGACTCCAGACATGTGGAAATTGGCCCAGTATGTTAAAGTGAGGCAAAGGTAAGGTCTCTTGATTTTGTTATTGCTTTAGATCCCTAGATGTAATTACATGGGGTCATCAAACTATTGTTTTTCTTTTGTTTCTCCAATCTTTTGGAACCATGCCAAAATTATACTTATAATACAGTATGTTAAAGCACTTCCGTGACGTTGCTAAGGTTGCTAAATCACGATAAGTGAGTAAATAGATACTGCACTCCAAGCTCTATAATTACCATGAAAGGTCTACGAACAGCAAGCATGGTTGTGATGATTTATCTTATATTCATGAAAATGCTTCCTTCAGCATTGTCAGTTTGTTTTGTTTGGAGGATGAAGCTTATTACATTTGACACATATCACGGAACTTGAAGATTGTAGGAGGGTGTAACTTTCATTTACCATCAACCAAACCCCATGTTACCAACTTTGATGGAAAACCCATAGGGCCATCTCAGGCAATGAGTTAAAGCCTAGACAATTTGGATTCTTTTGCACCTCATTCCTTGGATAGTTACCATCAGAATTTGTTCTATGGGTTGGTTTTCAAGAAATTATTTTCTTATTTACTCTCCTAACTCCTCTATCTTACTCTCAATCGGTCTAGATCGACCTTGTCTCCTGATCGACCTCTTTCTCGCCTAGGCAGTCGGCGATGTCTTTGGTAACGTTTGATTCCTGTAAAAGCAGTAATTGTTGCGTACGGACACACAATACATTTTTTGACGAGAAAATGTATGCCCTGTAGTGTTAATGATCATTATAATTACAGATGCACAACTTGTATATCAGTGCATCTAGTTGCATGCATATCAGTAACCATCAGAAGATGTTTGTTCTCTGCTTCAAATTTCTTATGCCATTATAACAGAACTTAGAACCTTTTACATTAACCTACTAACCACTTTGTGGATCTAAAGCATGTTAGAGTTTCCAATGCATATCTTACAGCATATTCCTCTGAGTTGTTTATTATCATATCTTTATACGTTATCAACCATTGTATTGACTTGTGTGCGCACATATCTCGGAGAACAAGATTCTCACTGCATGTGTAAGAATCTGCAAATTCGTTTCCATTTTTCTGCAACAAAGGCTAATAAGCAACTTCGGATAACATACAAAAGGGTCTACAACTTGGAAGGAGCAAATTCCTTTACAACCAAAGGCCCTTATGGAAAGCAATACTTATTTCATATATCTCTATTTCCCCCAAATGCCAATTGCGGAATACAAGAATTACTTGTGTCAATGGCGTTTGTCTTGTCATACTTTGGCCGGCATGACACGTGTCGATACTGGGCATGGTCTTTATGCTGGTGTTGTGAAGCTCTTCTGCGCTAAGAACCATTGGTACAAGTTTGTGCTGATATAGGCATTGTGCCAACAATTTTTCGCATGATATGTGTTGGTCTGTGCTGGTCTGTGTCAACAGGCATGAAATGAGTGGAATGACCATAACATTATTTATCATACTAGTACTGCATCCTTGTTTTTCCTTTATCTACGCCTATTTGGGTACCAAACGGGTTTGTAATAGGTTATTTCCTGTTGAAGCTTTTGTTGTTGCTTCACGTTAGAAGCCCTTAATTGGTTGTAGTTGTAGTTGGTCATCTTTGATATGACAATGCTTGCCTTCTCGCAATGTATGATGGAAAAATGCAAAAAAGTTTTCTATGCTTTAATCAGATATTTTTTTTGACCTTCATAAGTCATTATTTATAAAAATTCCGTGGGCCTTAATTAATCAGAAAGGTTTAGTATTTCTCATAATCTGAGTATCATGATATTTTGATGATTTTAAATGACATTCAATTGCAGGGTTTTAGCTACAGCAATCACTTATTTTAGACGTGTATATGCAAGGTATGTCTGGAACTCAGGATTATGCCTACATAATTATTTTGCTATGCAATTCCTGCATTACTACTGTAACATGCATGTAGATAACCTTTTTATTGTATTAGTTAGATTTATACTCTTAGCGATGTTCAAATGTGTTTAAGTGCCAGATTATACATTTTAAATTCTTTTCTTGGCCTAGAAAGATCTCAAATGTGTATCTTGTTGTGGTTCTCTCCTCATGAGGTCCCAATAAACTTGGATGTAGTTGATTGGAGCAAGTAGATGTGATGAAACACGACAATTGGGCTGAATCAAGCTAGAAGTCAAGAAGCAGCTGAACGTATCAGCATTGGAATGGCCCTGTTCAAAAGCTTGAAGACTGATTGTTGGATGATTGATCATTTCGGCCCGACGGCGAGCCAAACAGTAGTTTGTGATGAAGTTTGATTGCCGGATTTGATGTTCGAGCCTGCTGCCTAGATCAATCAATTAGCTACTGAAAACACCAATCCATTGCAAGGATCGATCATCATCTATCCGAGTCCAAAATTAGGCAAGTTTGGGCTATGGTTCTTAGTTGACTTGGTAAAAAACTTCTAAAATAAGAGTGCTTAATAGATCTTCGAGTTAGGGTTTTGGAATTTATCTTTGGGAGAGTTTTTAGAGCATAGCGAGATCCTCCACACTCTCTAGGAGAAATCAAGGATGGAAACAAGCGATCGAATAAGAAATTGTAATCGCAGATTACATTTCAGAACTTGTTGGTCTTTTTTCTCTGATGAAACCTTTCCCTCCTCTGGCCTTCCCTCGTGATGGACTAATTTGAATAGGGGTGAGGAGAGAGGCTCCACCTTTTTGTATAGTGAGAATTGCCCGTTCATCAATGGCTTTCTCTCAACGTGGATCACAAGATCATGATGGAGGCATCACACTCATTCATTTGATATATCCACTAGTTCTTTTCCAATTAATAAGTGCAACTTAGTTGGGTTGAGGGCCACTCTGAGAAATTCCCTACTTAACCCTATATATTAGTGGAGATAATATTGAAAACCATTATATTTTGAAAATAGAAATGGATACATGTATACACAATTCGAAAACATGGGTTGTACTTATTTAAACACTGAATAAGGATATAACCACCTCAACAACTAAAATGATATATATTTATTATGAAAATGAAAATGGTTTTTTTATATTATTCTAATTGGTATTTCATGCCAACAGGGAGATTTGTTTGGGGGATCCTCATCCCAACTAAGTTGCACTTATTAATTAAACAAGCGCTAGTGGATACATTAGATGGATGATTTTAATGGTGTGTGGCCCATGTTGAGAGCTAGCAGTTGATTGACCGCCATCTCTCCCTATGAAAATGATAGTGCTCATCTCCTCGCATCCATTTGAATCGGTCCATAAGGAGAGGACATAGGAGGGAAAGACTACACTTTGATGTCAATTCGCATCCTATTAATTGGATCAAGGAATTAGCGTCCACGGGAGGACTAGCCCCTGTGGGCGAATGAATCAGGACCTGAAAGCCGACTGATATATATTGAAGATCTAAGATTGTGCTAATAGATCCGCTTATTGGCATCTTGACATCCTCAGTTTATGATGTTCAAAATAACTAATAAGGATTGACATGAGTTAGATATCTATGTAGACACTGTATGGATCCGTTTTTGGTAGGCAATTGATACCATCCTGTCATTTGATTAAGAACACTTAGCCTCTCTAGTTATCGATAAGAAAATTTCAGATGCTGATGACATTTTTTCCTCCACTATAAATACAGTATGATATGTTTTTCATAAAGATCAATTTTGAATGTAAAGAGCTTCCAATCACACTTAAAGGAAGTTATGACCTTTTCTGTAGTAATTGTCTTGTCAGAATGCAGTTTTCCCAAGTCGCTGACATGGTAGTGTGTGATGCTCCCAAGTTGCAGCTGTTCTGACCTCAAAGTGAGGTTTGGCCATTCAAGATTTGACTTTGTCCAATTTTCGTGCTTTTCACCTAATTAGAGGAAACGGTCTTATGAATGCTTGACAAGGGATTAGGGCCTAAAATTTTTTGTGTATTCTGTCCTTGTAAAAAATCCACAAAGCAGTGAACAAAATGAAAGCTAAAAGTTTTTCTTTAAGAGCTTAAGATAGTTTGATATCTAAGTTCGAGGAGTGGTGAATCAATTTACCAATCTATTGGCAAGCAGAGTATTCGTTAAAGCAACAGGCATGGTGCTATTAGCTGAAGACAAGGTCATGGAAGTTCTAAAGTGGCTTCAAATTTGAATAGCTAAGGGCCAACGCTCCCTACTAACATAGGTGCAGTAATTCGATCCTTGATTTTATTAATCTGATAATCTCGAGTTTATTTTTCCTCTACATGACTGAGGTCCTAATTCCATTACTGCACATACTTGAGAGAACAGTAACAAGGTTCCTCTTGAATAATTATTTTATTCTGACGTGTGAGGGATCTGTTACATTAGGATACTTGGTCATGATATTACTGTTGCATCGAAATTTGCAATCAGAGTTTACATTATGAGGTTAACGTTGATTAAACAGTGGTAATTGCAAGCAGTATTTCAGAAATATTGAAGTCCACTAAAGTGACTCAGAAGGCCCTGTCCGGATTTAAATCATCGTGATAAAACCCAATGAGAAATAGCATGTGGTTAGAAGTGTTTTCTTGCATGTCTGTGCATGATTAAGTAGTGGGAAATAGGATGAGCCATAAAAGGGATTTCTTGACAGCCTTGTGTGGTTATGTGTCTATTCACTTCTGCTTTCCAAGAAAATACCTTTTTCTTGAAAGTCACTGACTGATCCTCTTCTGGGACTCAGAAGATGGAGAAACTTCTTATCACCCACACGTGTTTATGTTTCTATCCACTTCTGCTTTCCAAGAAAATTTCTTTTTCTTGAAAGTGACTGACTGATCCTTTTCTGGGACTTAGAAGATGGAGAAGCTTCTTAGCACCTAATTACAACTCCAGCTAAGAATATTACCGTTCTACTAAAGTGCTTCCTCTATTATGTTATAAATGGTTATATGCTTACACTTTAGAGAATGCTAGTCTATCAAGTATCAAATGTGGATTCCTTTGATTGATATTCATGTAAAGCACATTCTAACTTGTGACAGTTATGCAGAAAGAGCCTGTCTGACTATGATCCACGTTTAGTTGCGCCTACTTGCTTGTATCTGGCATCAAAAGCAGAAGAGAGCACAGTGCCGGCTAGGCTTCTTGTATTTTACATGAAGAAAATATGTAACTATTCACCTTAGCTACGCATTTTTCCAATGAAACTTATTTCATGCCTTTTACCAATTCCTTAGAATACAACGAATGTTAAGATCGCCATTATGATTCCTTCAGCAGGCACAGATGAAAGGTATCGGTTTGAAATGTATCGGTTTGAAATCAAGGAAATTCTTGAAATGGAAATGAAGCTTCTAGAAGCCCTTGACTACTATTTAGTTGTTTATCATCCTTACCGTCCATTGCTTCAGTAAGTTTCTTGGTATAAGAATTTATATCTGCTGAATACTTTGACTTCTAGTGTAAATGGGATTGATGTTACCATAGCTTTGACTGTCATTGTGATCTATATCATGCGCTTAGACTAAAATTCATAGGCATGAAGAAGTTTTATTCCAGATTGAAGAAGTTTACTTAGTTAACCTAGCTTGGCATTTGTTTACTTTGTATCTTTGATTACTTTGCTCATTATTTGTCCATTTTTGTTTTCCTTGGGATGAACGTACATGTCTCTAATAGGCGTAAAGAAACCTACAACGGACACATGCACAACACAGCCGCATACTAAACACATGCGCACATAGATATCTTGGTATCAATTTCAGAATTTTGATGATTTGTCTTCATATGATGTATAAATGCTGCATGATGCCTATGAGCTTTGTTATTTTATGTACGGTTGCCTATCTACCAATTGATGACATGAATGGCCTCGTTCCCTGGTGTATCCCAGTCTAACCACATTGATTTCGAGAAGCCTAACCCTTTATCAAGACTCTCACTCTGGAATTCTTCACTTTGAGGATGATTGATCCTCTATTAATGGTGCATGTTAGACTAACCTTTGTTCAAGTGATACCTTAAATACCTTAAACATGCTTAACACCCTTTTGTCATCAGGGTGTTATGTTTGATGCTCATGAGTGCAAGTTTCCGTATAAGATAGGAGTGGGAGCAACTAGGAAATATCTGCAGCGTAGTCTTTCTCAGATCTTGTCATATGAGAACTAATAACAACAATCTCTTACATGATGTTATTCTTAGTAGCTGCGGTGTGTTCCTTTATTTGTGCTTCACCTTGTTTTTTTTTACAATAAGTAACACAAGGTTTGGACAGGTTTCTGCAGGATGCTGGTATGACGGATCTGAACCATTTATCTTGGTAAGCATTATTTAACCGCATAAATTTAACTGGTGAGGTTTTTCCTTATTTCAAATTGTTGGACCAGATGCCTCTTTTCATCTGTCAAAAGCTCAAGAGAAAAACATCTATACTACAAATAACTTGTGATATCTTGTGAGTTTCTCCTCTTCATGAAAAGAAAAGAGCCTTAGAAGGAACCCTTTTGGCATTCTAAGCATTTGCATATCCTAATTGACATATTCTTCATGTCTTAATACCGAATTGGTGGTTGCTCAGGCCTCTGCTTAACTGAACCCACTTGTAATTAAAATCTGAGTTTGAGGAGCTGAAATGTAATTCAACAATTAGAATGCCATTTTCGTACTTAGTTGGAGTGCTTATATGTCGACAAATCCTAAAACATGCAGGGGTCTTGTAAATGACACCTACAGAATGGATCTTATTCTCATCTATCCTCCATATATGATTGCATTGGCCTGCATATACATTGCAAGTGTGATCAGGGATAAAGACACAACTGCATGGTTTGAGGAGCTCCGAGTCGACATGAATATTGTAAGTACTAACTTGCAGAGTTTAGTTTTGATCTACGTTGTGCCATTTCCGCGTTGAAATATGCATGGCAAATTTTCTAATCTGAAACAACCAGCTCACATTCCTGGTATCTGCCTACAGGTCAAGAACATATCGATGGAAATTTTGGACTTCTATGATACTTATAAAGTTGAAAACAAGAGTGATATCTCTAAACTTATTCCAGAGGATAGGATCAGTGTGGTGATGAACAAGTTAGCTGCCAAATGAAGATTCCGTCGTGAAAATGTTCACTTTCCCTATCGGACAATGATTTTGTAATGATGCAATTGTTTGTAAGCTCTCAGACTCGTTCATCTTGCTTGTCGTAAGGAAATAATCATTGGGTTGTTTGATTCACGTAGATTTTTAGGTATGAAATTGCAGCGATGATGAGAACTTACTCGTAGCCTACGATCTTCCTATATGTTTCATGTGATGATTTAGGTGATTTTGTTACAAGAAAAGCGATCGTCGATCCACGACCCAAATTCCACTCGATCTTCTTTTCTATCATTTAAACTCTTCAATGTCTTCCCACTGGTCTGTATTTTTATTCAGAGTTCTCGGTTTTTTTTAAGAGATCTCTTGACATGTGATTTCTAAACCGTATAAACCAAATGGTTTTGATAATCATTTCTAAAGTCATTTAGTTATAATATTAAGTGGGTCTAGCCGGTGGGTTTAGCCATCATAGATGACTAGTTATAAACCAACAGATTTGTAATCCACATGATCACAGATAGCGCATTATACGTTGTGTGAAGTGATTGAAATTTGGTAGCATTGAGTTTTTTTTATGGTCAACGAAATCTAGAAAGTGACAAAGCAAGCGCATTATGAGGATCAAAGGCACGCATACACATATTATAACGTGCCAAGCATCAATATCAATAGTGTTCGCCGCTCGAAACATAAAAGGGTAACAAATAAGAAACTGCCTAGCTTAGATGCTCTTCATCTTCTCATGAAAGCTCAGAGATTGCTCCTTATTGACGCATTGTGCTATTAGACGAACCCCCTGCTTCGGCGGCGGCGGCCTCACAAAGTAGCAAATAGGTAGAGCAGCAGGAAATGGCAAGGATGAAGCATAAATGGGAGCTCCCCAGCCATAATCAACCTCTTGATAACCCAGGTGCCTCCAATCTGAAACTATCAACGTTGTATAGTCATTTGATGGGGCCACAAGAGGGTTTTTCTCGAGCCCTCCCTTGATCCATTTTGCTAGCGCCGTTGCGTCCAACTTTTCTTTAGCATCTATGATCAAATCCACCACCTCAACGAATGATGCATGAGAGATCTTCTCGCTTTGTTCCAGGAAGTCTTGTATGTAGATGCAGTTTCCGTAGTAACCCAGTCCTCGTTGATCAGGTAGCACATGGTGCAACTGTTTGCGTGCATTTACGGCAATAGAAAGGTGCAAATCTGATCCATGCTCAGGTTGGATAGCTTGTGCAAAGCTCTGCCAAGTCTTTGCTAACACGACGTAGAAGGTAGAGCATGAGCCTGAGCCTCCTCGACAGGCTTGCCGCTTGACTTGGTTCTTCAGTTGGTTGATGTGGTCGAGAGATAGATCAATGGTCATTGCTTCTAGACTCGGCTTGTGTCTGAATGAATGCTCTATTGGAAACTGTCTCGGGTTCATGGCTTCTCTGCACCAAATTGGCTTGATTGTGGGTTTTTCTTGGCCTCTGGCCATGTCCGCTATTGCTTTCAAGAATTGCCCCACGCCAATGCCATCGGCTATGGCGTGGCTCATTGCTAGACAAACTCCAAATCCTCCGCATTTGAACTGTGTCACCTGAGAAGACTTGCAGGATTAGTTTATTCACTGTTTATCTACATATATAGTGTACGGAGGAGAGTATTGCTCCTACTTAATGGAATATTCCCACCATATTGTTTATGTCGCATAGGGGGAGGGGAAAGGTCATGGCGTGTCTCGCGGGCAAACGACGATGAGTTTGAAACTAACGCGGGATAGGAAAATTTCAGATGACTGAGATTATTTTCAGAAAAGCTCAGTTTTCTCTTTCCAATCTCAACCTTTGATATGGATAGATTTCATATATGCGGTTTAGATTAAGCACTGCAAAGCCTGTGGTAAGTGAGGAGTTGCATGCCTCCCCAACCCTCATCTCATTTGCTACATTGGAACAAATAGAATCTACTCTATAAATAGAATTCTTCAAATGTTCCAAAATAGAACAAAATTGGAAAAAGTATTGATTCACGGTGACATAGGAGCTGCCTGAGATTAACTTAGTAGCATCATAAAATGGCTTTGTAAATGGCAACAACTTCTTAGCATTTTCCCAATCCTCGAATCCAGGACTACCAATGACCTTTCCAGTAGTTAATGCATGATGATAACCATCATCTTCATCATTCATGCGGGTAAAGACCTTCTCATACTTCTCAACAGCTTCCAACATTAGATAAGTAGAGTTCCACCATGTTGCCGCATCAAAAGACAATCCTTTGTTACACTCAATCCCTACAGCCCGAGCACATTCACTGAATTTACCTTACCTTTTTGGAGAGGATCTCACATACTTAGCTGCAGTCCTTTATTATTATTATTAATTGAGTCGAAGCTAATACAAACTGTTACACCAATTCATCCAAAACACTTATGCCGCCCTCCAGGACCCATCTAAAAGGGGCTCGAAGTCGACGACACCATTTTGCGATCTCATCAGTCGTAGCATTACAAGTTCGTGGAATATGTAGGTCATATTTTACCATGATATTCAATATGTGAGCAAAACACCGAACATGAAGATAATTACCTCCAAATAAATGCTTGGAGCCATATTTCTTAATCCAATCAAATGCACCTTCATTTGCAGATGCATTATCGACAGTGATATACATAATACTCTCTATTCTGCACTCCTTCGTAACCTTGTCAAGTTGTTTTCCGATACTCTTACTGCTATGACCCTCAACCATCATGAAATTGATGATTCTCTTATGAAACTCCCAACACTTATCAATAAAATGTGCAGTCACGCACATGCAGCTTGTATTCTTGGAGGAAGTCCACATATCAGTAGTGAGACTAACTCGACCAATGCTGCATTTCAAAGCCTCTCTCAGCTTGTGACTCTCTGCAAATAAAGTCTAAACACCTCTCTGGCAACTGTGACCCGTGATGGTACATCATATCGAGGCTCCATAGTTTTACAAAAACTTCTGAACTTAGAGCTTTCAACAATACGGAATGGAAGCTCCTCACAAACAATCCACTCCACCAATGAATCCTGAATAGCACTAGAGTCAAATTTGTGAATCTTCATCTGATCGATTGAGCTCTCACCATCAAACGAGATGGTATAATTGTCCATAGCACCTTTCTTGTTCAGCCCCTCCTTACATGTTTCTATATGGCGCATTAGTCCCCGTTTGGCAACAGGGGTAACAAACAGGGTTAAGGGGGTTACCTTAACCCCCTTAACCCGGTTCTTAACCCCAAACAGAATGGGGATAAGGAGATCGGGGTAGGGTGGGTTAAACTTGTTTTTGGGGTTAGAAGAATCCAGCCACGGACCTCTCTCTCCGGCGACCACATCCACCGGCGAGGCCCTCCCCTTCCCCGGCATTACCTCTCTCACATCCTCCCTCCACCTCTCCTCCATCCTCTATTCTCCTCCACGGTCCCTCCTTCCTCTCGCCACCACATCGTTGTCGAGCCCCTATCCATCCCGACCACCGCCGTCCTCTTCTCCAGTCCCCTGTGAAGCTGCGGCCACCCGAGGCTCCTCCTCCGAGTTTCCTCGCCACCTCAGTCTTCCCTGAGGCTCCTCTACGCTGGCAACTACCTTCTCCGCCACCGCGGCTTCGACCCCGAGCTCGGCTACTCCTCTGGATCCAGCATCGCGGTGCCTTCGTATTCTCCTCCCCTCCCAACAACGCTTCGCCACGACGTCATCCACCCCTCCGCGGCCTCTCCTTTCTTACGGAACCCCAACTCGAGCTTCCCCTCTCGCGGATCCGGCGCCGCCACCACTCAACATCGCTGTCCCCCATCGCCTCCGGCCTTCCCAATCCCGTCTAGTCCTAGATCCAATGACCCATCATCACCGCGACCCTCTTCCGACTAGCTCCGGGCCCGATCCGACGATCCATCGTTGCTAACTGATGGAGAAGAGGAAGACTGGGTCACGTGCGGATGGGATGCATTACCATGTCACAATTTTAATATTATTTTATGAATATTAAAAATAAAAATAATATTTTATTTTATTAAATAATATTTACGATCCCGTGGAAGACAACCGGACGTCGTTGCCGGCGATGGCAAATGAGCGGGCGTCGAAAGGAGAGGGATATTATACTTTATTATAATATATTTTTACCCTATTCTATGCAATGATATAATAATATAAAATTTGTATGGTTTACGCACAAATATCCGACCTTAATTTAATAAAAAATTAAAATATTATAAGGTTCAACGCGAAGCACGTCAAGATTTTCATAATTCTTGATCAAATTCTTAATATATTCGGGGTTAACGACATTTTCTGTATTTAGGGTAGACTCACGCCGTCGATTCGAATGGGTTATTTAGGTCGGGGTTGATATTATAATCTTAACCTACTAGCTTACCCACTATTATAATATTATATATTTTATACACTTTGTGTACAAATATTTTAATTAACTTAATAATTAATTCATATATTATAATCTTAACCCACCATGTTACCCATTATTATAATATTATATATATTATATACTTTATAATTCTTAACCTTATCCCAAACTTAACCCACTAACTTACCCTTGTTTCTAAGCCAAACGCCAAAAGTGGGTTAAGTTTACCCCCATTTCTTATCCTCACTTTACCCCTAACCCTCTTAATCCTATTCCTCTTAACCCCGAACCAAACGGGGGCTTAAGTTTTTGGTCCCATGTGTACTAGATCCTGCAACGTACTTCTTATGACAATACTTGCATATTACCTTTTGTTGCTCCCCTGATTTAGGCTTCGGTCGATCAAAATGCTGCCAGACTGTTGACCTAAATTTTCTTGTCTGAGGCTTCTTTGCTTTCTTAGCCAATGAGGAAGTATGAGGAGGCTCATTTTGAGTTGATTGATTAGCTATAGGTGCAGTAGGTGCACATGCAATCTCCTCACCTCCCATGTCTGCTCCAGGACTCAAATTTATATATTCTTTCATAGAAGTTTCTACAGAGTCGTCTGAACTTTACAGTTCAAAACAAGCAATTGTAAACTATTAATTGTTATGCACTATAGCCTATGAATCAAAGTATATTTGAAATCTACAATCAATCAAACTTATTACAAGATATATACAACTTAATAACTCATAGTAAGTCTCTGTTAGATAAGTTAACTAATTAATAATCCAACTTAATCAATGGAATAGAGATGAGAAAGACAATTATTAAGATGTTAAGACACTTGATACAATGGTACCTTAGAAGTTAGAATTTGTGATTCCTGGTTGGATGATAGACGGTGTCGAACGGAAAAACCATGAGGACGGGAAGCTTTAAGCCACGTAGAGAGAAACTTTAAGGAAATAGAGAGGGACCTAGGGTTAGTGCTTTAGTGTTAGTGGTTATGGTTCCAAATTTCCAATGTAGGTTTCAAGTTCCACTTATATTGGAAATTAATTAGATCTTAAATCACCGTCCTAAGGGCAAGACCAATGATCATATGTTATCTTATGGTGTTATTTTATTTATGTTTAACATGCTATATATTGTACTTACCTAAGTGACATTA
Source organism: Narthecium ossifragum (assembly GCA_963920575.1). NCBI lineage: Eukaryota > Viridiplantae > Streptophyta > Magnoliopsida > Dioscoreales > Nartheciaceae > Narthecium > Narthecium ossifragum. Next base: position 4,236,916 of record OY986975.1, read on the forward strand.
TTATATATATATGCTTGTAAATAGTCTTTATTCTAAACGGGTAAAATGGGTTACCCGTTAAGCAAAGACTTAACACCCATTACCCGACCCAGTATTATTGTAAAAGGTCGGGTCGGACCTGACCCGTTTACGACTGCCTTATGACCCGCCCGTTAAGGTTCGGGTCAGATTAATTTTCCGGGTCGAAACGGGCTATCGGACCCGTTGTGCACCCCTAGTCACATGCATCGGAAATTGGTGACTTAAAGAGTGAGATGCCAAGATAACTTTAAAAAAACCCTAACATTAATATTGATTAGAATTTATATTTTTATATATTTTTACGTATATATTATATAAGATAAACTTTTATGACTCACAATCTGACTCATCTATTTTCTCACAAATGATAGCTGACTAATAGAGAGAGGAGGAGGAGAGAGGGGACACTTGGCACCTGAGTTATAAAAGGGGGGAAGAGAGAGGGCAATGAGGGTGGGTGGTTAGGGGTCGTGGGGGTGAGTGGTTACCCGTGCTAGGTCCTACCTAGTTGTTATATATACTCTTCTCAAAACATGGCTAAATATATATTGGATTATGAGACTTTTCAGAAAACACAATGTATTTTTTAACTGTTAATTTTTTTGTTATTTTCATATATACATATCTTTTATTTTGATCCATATTTTTATGCTTTTAAATTTTTTTTACACATAATTACTCTCAAAATCTACAATTAAAAAATAAACAAAAGATTACAAATATATAATAAAAAAACTGCTTATCCAAAAAGAAAATAAAACTGATAACAAAAAAGAAATAAAATTGATATAAAATAATAAAGAAAACAGATTAAAAAAACAAAACTAATGAAAAAATAAAAAAAACAAAACTAAGAAAAAATAATAAAATTGAGAGAGAGAAAAAAAGAGCAAAGGAAAGTGTTGGGGGCGGGGGGGGGTTGGGGTTTAGGGGGTCCGGGGTTGTGTCCGGGTGCGGGAAGTAGCTTTTCATTAAAAACATGCACCGGATCGGTGACTGAAAGAGTGAGAAGTCAAGATAATTTTAAAAAAAAACTAACGTTAATGATGTACGTGACATGCATCGGAAATTGGTGACTAAAAAAAACCTAATGGCTAACGGCTATTTGCCCTCTCGGGACCTCCAGTGGCCATTCGGATGACCCAATATTAATATAATTATATGCGTCTCGTCCGTAGGGTGTGCAGGCGTGGGACGCACACTATCTCTCTATATATGTAATCTATATGAAATGCGCACAAATCACACCGACATGACATGTACCTAATCAAAGCCCATATGTTTACTTTTAAAAGTACAAAAAAGTACATGAAGTTAGATACTTATGCATTCTAATCCTGTCATCCTGACGTCGTTGCTCAAATTTACGACAAACCGATTACTGTGCTTTTTGATCGACTTTCATCAATTTTGATTGATTTTCATCCATTGTGATGAGTTTAGGAAGATGGTGGATGGGTAGTGGTGGCGATGTTCGAGATGGAGGTGATGGTGGTCGTTAACGGTAGATGATGACAAGCAACGACGGTGGTCGGGTCAGCTTGTCACACCTTGAAATAGAAAACCCATCAGAATCAAGGCGTGAGGGACCTAAACCTGCTCATTTCAATTCTAGCACAATTATATTACAAATATCACAACTAATTTGAACAATTGGACCTGGGATGTAAATTATAATTTTAACATTCTAGAGATGATCATAAATTCAATTTATACATTTAGAAATAATACAACATTTACTAATTCAGATTGTTTCTCAAATAAATATTTTTACATAGATATCACAAATCCTCAAAGAGGAAAATTATACATTTAATGCAATCTATCAGAATAAACTGGATCTCAACTCCTCAAACACCTCCAAAGGTTGATGTGCTGTCAAATGCCTGTCCAGTTGGTACTACAGAAGAAGAGCTGGAGCTTGCACCTACAAAATGCAGCATGGGTAGAAATGAGCAACAAGCTCAGCTGGCTTCTACTTTACGTCGCACTAAAAGGGAGGGAAACAACAACAATGTTGTTTCTCCGTCTAAGTCTAAGGTATGCCAAGGGTCCTCCAGAACCCTATCAATGTCCCAAGGGCTCTTGTCATGAAACCTCTCTTTTGAACATGTTATCAAGAGGCAGCGGAACAGTAACATGCAAGATCACCCTTACTCAAACAGGATTCCCATGCTTTGGGACCCACGTCGGGAACGCATCGACAACCATCATTAGCACTTGGTCTTGGAGAAACGACAAGACCTCTAAGCCTCAACAACAATATCATTGTAGCCAATTAGATATTAACCTCGATAACATAAGGATTCCAATAATGCCATCATGTACTAGACCTTGCTACCCGGTCCCAGTCCTAGAGTTAAATCCGAGCTGCCCGAGCCCTCGGACTGGCGAAACCCCTATTCGCCCAAGTCCTAGCCTTATGCTTCTAATGCAATCAAATGCATAGATTATACAAACATCTAACTTATGTGTCACTATATGTCATATTAATGATTAATAGTTCGACAACTACACTATAGTACGATAAAAGAATCAACCCGATTCTTAAACAAAAATCGGCATTACAATGCCGCTATACAATAGCCCTCGGCGCGACGTCGACACACAACAGGCTCAGGTTCTATTGTTATCCAACAGATAACAACAACACACAGCAATAAACATTTAATACACATAGGGCACAACTCATGCCCTTAATTCTATCTAAACATTCCCGAGGGGCATGACTCCCTTAGTTAACCCACTAAGCGATAAAGGGCACACCGTCGACCCATTTCCTGTCACGCCCCGACCCTCGAAAGCCCAACCGGGCCGGGCGACGCGAACCGAAACCTACAAAACGCGGAAAACAAAGCTGGCGAGGGTTCCCTCTAACCTATTGGTCTCCCTAGCAATTCACCAAAAGCACCCTCAATTAAAACAACAAAGATTAGCATAACCTCGAACCACAGATTAAAACTCAAAGTGTTAATATACAAAACCTCGGAGAGGGGAAGATTCGAATACAATATTACTCCAGTAGGAGACTAACTAACAAAAGGGGTAAAAGCAGTAAATATCGCCACCTCTCAAAAGCCACCAGGCGCCGCCGCACCGCCGACCAACTGCCCGGTAGGGGCCACAGAGGAAGAGCTGACGCCTGCACCTGCAAAACGCAGCCCGGGTAGGAGTGAGCACTAAGCTCAGTAGGGATCTACACTGCGACATGCAGAAGGAAGAGGAAAACGCAACAGTGTCGCCCTCAAGTAGAACCTGGGTGTATACATGGGTCCCATAACCCCACCGCGTGTCCCTGAGACCCACGATCATGGTCTTCCAGCCGGGATGGTCACATGTCAGGTCACACTCAGTAGCAGGAAACGACACTGCTGACTCTCAACAGGACACTGAACACTGTTTGGTGGGAAAAGACACCATTGAGTAGGTAACTCCTCTACTTAAGAGTTTTAGGAACACCGGACACCGGCTACACCTCAGATCCGACTCGAGGCCGACACGACCTCTACAATAATCAAGCCACAAGTGCACCAGTCATCTAAGCCTATCATCGAATCGATTGGGCATCACCATTCAAACCGGGTCCAAACAGCCCAACCCCAGTCCTAGGGCTAAGTCCGAGCTTCCAGCCTCGGGACGGCGACCCAAAGATCACCCACGCCCTAACCAATGCAACTAATGCACAGTTCAAGGATGCATGCTATGACATACACAGATAAGAAGCAGAGCATGCAACAGTATGTCAAGCATCATATAAGTCTACTGGATCGCTGCAGCAGTACTACCAACCGCTGCCAGCCGATCCGCAGCGGGTCCCGGCATTACGACAGTACCACGACCGTCAACCGCGAACTCCTGCAACGGGAAGCAACCCCGAAAACGATGATGAATAGTAAACAATATAATATTATATTCCGAAATATAATATTATAATGAAAAACACTCAAAGCCTCTACTTAGGCTATTTGATCTTGTCGATCCGACGTCTAAAAGACATCGGATTCAAGATCCAACTTAGCCACCAGTAGGTGTATATACCAGGATCAACATATCCAAAATTCATAATCATCCAACGGTTGAATTAATGGGAAAACGCTAATCATAAATCGCTAATCAACTAACTTAACAATTAATTTCTGCAACGCAGCCCTCCAGTAAACAATTCATACGAAATCTTAGAAAAATCCAAAAATTACGAAACAAGATGGAATGGAAAGCTAACGAAGAGATCTACAACTCTTATGTTTATCAAAAGCCAAGATCATGTACATGCCGGCTGGAAAACTCGCCGCAAGCCGGCTGTTCTTCAAGAACAGCAGAAAACCAGAAATCCGAGCTTAATCATGCAATAAACCTACTCAAATCTCAACCAAATAATATGAAACTCATATTAGTAATTCTAACAGGTATAAGGAATCCAACAAAATAAGGATCAACAAGATCCAACGGCTAGATCTCAAGAAAACCCGAAAACAACATCAGTAGGTATAACCCTACCTAGCTGCGCTTTCCTCAGCTGATTCCCCGCGATTTGATCACCAACAAGCCTCCAAACCACTTCAGGGATCTTCCTCTCGTTGTCACGGATCCAACGAGCCTTCGAACGCCGAAAAAGATGATCGGAGGAGGGAGAACGGAGGTGATGAAGCTTGCTGCCGGAAACAGGGGAAGAGAAACAGAGCTTCGGGAGAGAAAGAAGGAAGGAAGAAGAAAGGAGGAGAAGGAGGAAGAGGAGGGGAAGAAAAGGAGGGGAAAGGGGGAGGGAAAGCCGGGGGAAGGGGGAAAAAGTGAGGGGAGGGGAGGGAAAGTCCTCCCCCCCTTGACAGGGGAGAGCGACGGCCAGCGGTGGCCGTCCTCGCGAAGCAGAAAAGCCACCGACGCGATTCCGATCGGTCGCTCCAAGGAGCGATCGATCGCTCACGCCCGGGGTTGATCCCAATGCCAAGTCGGATCGACTCGCTCACGAGTCCGACCGATCGTTCCAAGGAGCGATCGATCGCTCAAGGGTCGTCAGCTGCCCCAAAGGCAAGCTTCCGCGCACCCGAGCTGGGATCTTCCGATTCCGGGTCCACCTAGTCATTCTAAACAAACACTAACACAAACAAGGCCAGTTTGTGCACACGCAAGTGTGAAACAAACCAACAAGGCGTAATTTACCAAATTGCCCTTGCGGTCTACAGCGAGCCACAGGGGTAGAGGGACAGGTCCTCACATTTACACTATACATTTCTGAGAGTCATTACACTCCCGGTTAACTATAAAACAATAGAGGGCTATGTACAAGTGGTTAGGAAAACTATTAAAGCAATCACAAACTATATATATAGTATGCTTGAGATAAAACCGATTGAATTGGTAAATTTCGGTAAATCAACCCAAAATATGAGACATCATAATCCAAGTTTAAATCCATCAAAATCCAATTTAAAATGTCATACTAATCACTATTTTTCATTGGGAAAGACGTACAAGAAATCCGCATTGAAAAGAAATCAAAACCGTCGAAAACGGAATCAATTTGGGTCACTGCGTATAAAGGATCTAAAAGATCGATCTTCATACCCATGAAGATCCATCTTCTATTATACAAGTGTCTGTCAGGATAAGAGATCGATCTTCTTCATAAGTGTCCCCTGTTAGGACAAGAGTGAAGGTCCACGAGGGGGGGGGGGGTGAAATGGACTATTTTTCAAAAAACTAGATCAATGGAAAAACCAGGTAGGGCAGATCTAAGACCTTAAATGCTTGTAAATAGGATGAAATAAATGTAAAGCAAGCATGCATGAATATATGATATGAGAGTAAGAAGGATTGCACCAATTTATAGTGGTTCAACCCAACTCTTGGTCTACGTCCACTTCTCTCAAGGTCCTGCTTGTGGTTACACTACTTGCAAATCCTTTACAAGCTTTTTCTCTAAGCTTCCGGGTGCTTGGTAAGCTTACAATCATTCCAATCAACTGTTGGATGGTTCACAAGATCCTTCTTCATAGTCGAAAAAGATTTACAAAGATTGTAATTCAAGAGAAATGAGTAGAAACTTTTTCTAAAACTTGCCCAAATGCTCTCAAAAATATCAATAATACTTATGGCAAGTTTACAACACAAGACTACTTATATGTGGCCTTCAACCATCTCTCAAAGCAACTCGAACGACTCCCTGCAACCCTCCAACGGCTAGGCTTTTTACTCTGCGAGTTGCTGACGGTCGATCCATGCATCGTCCGCCACATTGACCGCCAGGTTCAAAACACTGCCTTCTTGAGCCACGGTCGAATCCATGCATCAACCACCAGATCGACCATGAGCCTCTGTTGTGAAAAGCATGCTCCAGAGTCGATGCTCCGATCGACCGTCGCTTCTTCACATTGAGTCAACATAGTCCGCCAGATCGTCCGTGACCCTACAACATTTAAAAATAATTCCTCTCCAACCAAAGCTTAGTCAAAGTATAAAAACTCAGAACAATCTTCACGGTCAATCCACGCATCGACCGCCTCATCGACCACTGTTAAAAAAAGGCTTCTCAGAGTCGATGCCTAAATCGACTGCGAGCTAACATTTTATTTGGCCACATCCCGATGTCGATCTATGCATCGACCGCCAGTACCAAAAATTCTTAAATATGAATTTTAAGGCTGCAAATTAAAGGGGAAATTAATATTAAACTTATATTTTATCATTTAATATATATTGGCATCATCAAAATAAGGTTAGGATCAACAAAGAGATCGACTTCTTCATGTCATCTCCAATCAAGATAAAAGATCGATCTTTATGACCCATGAAGATCGATCTTCCTCATAAAGCACACTTCATTGTCAATTAAAAGATCGATCTTCTATCCCAAGAAGATCAATCCTTCATATGTCAGTAGCAAAAGTGAATAGTGTTGAAAATCCAATTTCTTAGATTTGATCTACCAAAACTTGTCAGAATCAAATGAAGATGTGTATGGAGGTATAATTGAGGGTGGAGAATCTAATGGTACTAAATTGGCCAAAATCCGACAAAACAGACGGAAATACAAGATTCGTTCGAAGAAATACAAAACTGATGCAGTAAGAAAGTTCTAAGCATACCATTACATTAGAGTACGAATTTTGGAAACATTCCAACAAACAAAACCACACAAAATCGACATTAATGCGATCCTAGGTTTTCCAATTCACAAGAATTGAGTAGAAACACCTACATATATAGATGAGCTACCGATCTATCAATCCCCCAGCTTTGATCGCCGTGATTTTCCGTCAAAAATCCCGCAGCCCAAGGTCCAGCCGGCAGCCAAGGAAGAGAGAGGAAGAGAGGAAGAGAAAAAGAGAAAAGAAAGAGAAGAGAGAGAAAATGGAGGGGGTTTATATAGAGATCTAAACTGATCTCGGCTGTCTGATTCGATCTCTCCCGATTGAACTCCGATATTCCGATCGGAAGCACCCCTAAGGTTCTAATCAATCCCATGCATCAATTCAAGACAGTGTGTGCACTATGCGGGTGTGAAACTGATCGACAATGCGCAATTTATGAAATCACCCTTGAGGTCCAAAATCAACAATGTGATCAACGAATCGCGCTCGACATAGAAACAGACCAACAGGGAAACGACCCTCAACCTATGCGGTCGAGCCAGGTTAGAGAAACGGGTTCTCACACAGCTTGTCGTGGATCATGGAGGAGAAAAGGGTGGGGTTTTGTGGTGGTGGTCGGGGTCGGCTTGCCGTGAGGCATGAAGAAGAACGGGTGGGGTCTGTGGCAGTGGGTGGTGATGGCGGCGGCGGGGTGATCTAGATGGTGGAGGCCACAGCAAGCCGGTGGTGGCAACAGCATGGTGGTGGGCGTGGTGTGGTGGTGAAGATGATGGTAAGTGGAGGAGGAGATTGGGTGGAGAGGAGGAGATGATGATGAGGGTGTGGGGGGATAGTGGCAACGACGTGATTCGGATGGTGGAGGTTGCAGTGGCCACTCCCATGATCCCCAGCTCCACCTCAAAGGCCGCGGTTGGAGACGGACTCGTGGACTCGAATCAGGCAGTTGGCTGCCCCCTCCTCCGCTCCCTCTCCTGCTACACCTGCCGCACCCGCTCCTGGCCCGTCGCCCTCAAGTCCCTTCTCTCCTCCTCCACCTACCCTTCTCGCCTCCCCTTCAACCTCTCTGACTTCCCCACCCACCCCTCCTTACCCTTCTTTATCCGCTCCTACTTCTCTTCTGCGACCATTGCTCCATCCTCCTCCACCACCATCGCCATGACACCCACGATCATGGCCTTGCCAAGCTCGAGCGAATCAAGTGGCTCCGGACCCTCTTGGATCTCTTGATGCAGGTGCGCCCGTGCTCCGATGACATGGGAGTCGGCCTCATCCTCGAAGCCTTGGACTGCATCCTGATCGAGATCTTCAAGGTCCATAGCGGCATTTGTAATGGGATTGCCGGCTTCCTCGTTGGGTTCCACAACTCAGCCAAGAAGCTTAAGCGAGGAGCAGACGAAGCACGAAGAGGGAGAGAACGAGAGAGATGGTGGGAAAGGGCATGCTAATGGCACCTTTTACCTTATGAGGAAGATAGAGGAGTCTTCGTGGTGGCGAGCTAGGATCTCCGGAGAGTTGGTGATGGAGCTTCGGGCAATGCGTAGGAGATGGAAAACGGGTAGAAACCGGTCACCTAGACAGCACAGATACGGGTACGGGACACGGGTACAATACGATATGGACACTTCGATACAATAATTTTTGAAAAATTAGGATACGGATACAACAATATAATAATATATTTAATATCATGCAAAGTTTAAATTTTGAAAAAAATGCATTCAAATTTTAAATTGTTCATCTATGTCATGTCGCGCCCCGGCCCAGAAAACCCATCCGGACCGGGACACGAGGGGAGGGGGGTTTTTACATCTACTAACAACAACTGGCGGAAACAGTTACAATAACAAATAGAGGACAGAAGTAAATCTAACATCTGCTATTACAAAACTGTACATATATCAGAGTTACATCAAGATTTATATAAAACAGTCATAATGTACAAAAGATATCAAAAATCTCAAAAAGTTACATCATCATCAAACTCCCGAAAGGCACAGCAGAAGCCATCCTGACCCTCAAGCATGTCCTGACGTCGACGCGCCACCGCAGGACGAGTAACTGGGGCCCACCGAAGGAGAGCTGGTACCTGCACCTGCAAACGCAACCCGGGTAGGAGTGAGCACTAGCTCAGCATGGTTCAACTCTACGACACACACATAAGGAAGGGGAAACTGCAACTGAACTAACTCTGTGCCAAGTATTGAGGCCTGTCAAGGACCCCATAAATCCCGTCAATAACCCGAAGGGTACCTGCCCAAAGTATGTCCCTTCGACAACCACTGTTCAAGGCTGGACACCTCCGAGAATCCCTGACACAGGGTGGACATGATGATACCAGTAGGACACCCCTCTCCAAGCGGGATCTCCACACTTGGCGGAACTACCGTGGTTATGACAACCAACTCTCAGTACTCAAAGCCACAGAGCTAACCCGACCCCTAAACTCCAAATCAAAGCTATGACTCTGTCGCGCCCCGGCCCAGGAAACCCACCCGGACCGAGACACGAGGGGGAAGATCCTACATCTACTGACAACAAGCTGGCGGAATAGATACAAGAATAAACAAGGGCAACAGTAATCTAACCATTACTGAACCAAAACTGTATTTATATATGTTGTACAAAAATTACAACATCTTAGGTTTCCGCAAAAACACAGAAGAAACCGTCCTGGCCCTCAAACATGGTCGGCTGGAAACGCGCTGCCACAGGACGAACACCGGTGCCCACGAGAGAAGCGCTAGTATTCGCACCTGCAAACATCATGGTCCAGGTAGGAATGAGTAAAAAGCTCAGTAGGGTTCTACTCTACGACACACACAAGGAAGGGCGACTCCAACCGTAATAACTCTGTGCCAATTGCTATAGCTGCCAAGGACCCCTAGGGTTCCAGCCGAAGTCACCCAAACGAACTGGGCCCACACTGGTCGCCACTGTGGGCAGGAACAGACACTGCCTGGGCTGGACTTACTCCGACGACCCCTGGGCTGGGCTTACTCCGACGGCCTCTGGGATGGGCTTACTCCGACGGCCCCTAAATTCCAAATCATAAATCCCTTCGATACCCCCAGGGTTCCTGTCCATAGTATGTCCCTCCGATGGCCACTGCTCAGGGGTTGGGTTTTCTCCGATAATCCCATATACAGGGTGGAAAATGACAATACCAGTAGTACACCCATACCGGGGTAACGACAACCAACACTTAGCTATTGACACTGGAGTACTAGGGACAACCCCAACCCCACGCCTTAGCCTAACATGCCACTAATGCACAGGAAAGCAAGACAATAATAAAACAATAGAATAAACATGCAGATAATTAACAAATATAAACAGACAGATAATAAAGCAGTAAAGCAGATAAGTAAAACAGTAAAGCATGCAACAAACAACACAGTATAAGCAAGCAAATAATATAACAATATAAACAAACATCATTTATAGTAATACCACTAACATACCATTCCATGTTGCCCTCAGATACTGTTCCTGGGAAACCCTGGATCGATCCAAACATACCCATGGATCGATCCGACGGCCCTCAATGAACATACCATCTTGGTGCAACCTGGATCGATCCAACATACCCATGGATCGATCCTGCCTGAAGTCGGATCGATCCAACTTGCCTGGATCGATCCCACTAAGTAGTCCGATCGATCGGACTCGCAGTCCGATCGATCCCAATACAGATAATTATCAATATAAACAGGCAACAACCAGGGCACACCTTCGGCCCATTTATACTAAACATTCCCCAAAAACCGCTAATGAACAGTAGAGAAATATAATATTATATTCCGGCATATAATATTATATTCCAAACATCAAATATTCTCTACATGGCAGCTGTTTGATCCGTCGATCCGATGTTCAACCAACGTCGGATTTGAGATCCAAGTTAGCCTCCAGTAGATCTATAAGCATGGATCAACATAGCCAAAATCCAGATTCATCCAACGGTTAGATTAATGGGAAAACGCAAATCAAAACCACTAATTAAACTAACTTACCAGTTAATTACTGCAATGCAGCCCGCCAGCAATAAATTCATAACAATTCGTAGGAAAATCGGAAAAATGCGAAACAAGATGGAATGGAGAGGTCACTTATAGATCTACAACGCTTGTATTCAACACAACCCAAGATCATTCTCGTACAAGCCGGAAATCTCGCCGCAAGCCGGCTGTTCTTCATGAACAGCAGAAAATCGGAAAATCCGCGATTAATCATGCATAAATCCTACTCAAAACTCATCCAAATATCATGAAACTTAGATCAGTAATTCTAATAGGCAAGATACATCTAAATACATGAAGAGCAACAGATCCAACGGTTGGATTAAGAGAATCCCATTAAATAGTGCATGTAGGTAGAACACCTACCGAGACTGCTACTCCTTGAATGATCCCCGCTAAACAGCTGCTAACCAAGCTACTAAACCACTTCCAAGATCGTCCTCACGTCGCCACGATTCCAACGAGCCTTCAAGCTCCCAAAATGGTGACCGGAGGAGGGATAACGACGAAGGAAAGCGGGCTGCCGGAAGGAAACAGAGCAAGCTCTACTTGCGGGAAGAAGAACCAGCAAAGGAGAAGGAGAGAAGAGAAGAGAAGGGAAGGAGGGGAAGAAAAGAGGAAGGAAGAGTAGGGGAAGGCCGGGAATGCGGGGGAAAAGGGGAAGAGACCATCCCTCCCCTGACAAAGGGAGTGACGGCCACGACGGCCGTCCTCGCGGAGGAAAACAGTGCCGACTCACTCATGAGTCCGATCGATCGCTCACGGGCCGCCAGCTGCCCAAAAGCCAGCTTCTGCGCGCCCGAGCTGGGATGTTTCGATCCCGGGTCCACCTAGCCATTCTATTCAAACACATACATCAAACAAGACAGGTGTGTGCACACGTGGGTGTGAAACAAGCCAACAAAGTGCAATTTACCAAATTGCCCTTGTGGTCAACAACGAGCCACAGGAATAGAGGGACGGGTCCTCACAGACTCCCTTACCCATGCTGGATACCAAGCATGACGACACATGTCGGGGTATCGACATCCACCTCTTAGCAATCGATACAGGAATCTAGATCCGAGCTACCCGAGAGCCCGGATCGACGATCAACCACCGCCCATGTCTAGCCTAACATGCCTCTAATGCACAAGGAAGCTAGGCAATACAACAGTATAAACAGGCAACAATCAAGGGCACGCCTTCGGCCGATTTGTACTAAACATTCCCGAGGGTCATGACTCCCTCGGTTAACCACAAAGCGATAAAGGGCATACAGTCAGCCCATTTATTCTACACAATCTCGGGAGTCATCGCTCTCCCGGTTCAACCACAAAGCGGTAACACACAGCAGTTTATAGCAATATCACTTTAATGGCAAACAAACTACCATGGTAAGCCCCGCGGGCCAGACCGCCAAAACCGCATACATACAAAGCCCCGCGGGTAAAACAGCCTCAAAAACGCATTCTGGTGCACGTTGGATCGATCCAACTTGCCCTCGGATCGATCCAACTTGCCCTTGGATCGATCTGACTTGCCCTCAGATCGATCCGACTTGCCCTTAGATCGATCCAACTTGTCCTTGGATCAATCCCACTTGCCCTCGGATCTATCCAACTTGTCCTTGGATCGATCCGACTCAAAAAAAACCAAGAAAGCCATTCTCTGTTACCCTCAGACACTGTTCCTGGGAAACACTGGATCGATCCAAACATACCCATGGATCGATCCAACTTCAACCAGTGAATAGACCATCTTGGGTGCAACTTGGATCGATCCAAGATCCAACTGGATCGATCCCAACCGACCCTCCGGTCTACTTTCGACAGCGATCACGGTCGGAAAACTAAACCAAACTTCACCAAACTTGGTGAGTTGGTAGATCTAATGCTCACGAAGCTACTCATGGCTTCAAAATCGGAAGCCATCACTTATACATGGAGATCTACTCAAAACAAACCCAAATTCGGCGAAAACGACGAAGAACACGAGAAAACCCAACCAAATCCGTAGGTAGAACCCTACCTCGATAAGAGCCACTTGAATCCACGAAGCCAAGCCTTGGATCTTCCTAAATCCTTTCAAGATTTCACCGGATCTAAGCCCAATCGCAGAGGAATCGGAAAAAGAGAGAAAGGAAGCATCGCGTCTGCTCTCATATGGACGCTCCAGTTCGAGTGGGATCGATCCAAACTCCACCTTGGATCGATCCGAATTCCACTGGCGGCCAACACTCCCTAGTGCATCCTGGATCGATCCAAAATGGAGTTTGGATCGATCCAACCTGCACAGGGAAGCAGAATTGGGCCAAACTCAAGCCGAATTCCGGATCTTTCGATCCCGGGTCCACCTAACCTTTCTAATCAAACACATACACAATCAAGGTCAGTGTGTGCACACGTGGGTGTGAAACAAGACGACAAGACGCAATTTACCAAATTGCCCATGTGGTCAACAACGAGCTACAGGAATAGAGGGACAGGTCCTCACATCCTAAAACCCTTAAAAGAAATCTCGTCCCAAGATACGATAAAGGTAGGGCTCGGAAACAACGAAACAACTACACTAGACGACAAGACAAAAGGTACCTCTGGAGACGGACGGTAACACGGTCAGTGGGAGCGGCTGCCGAGACTGGTAGCTCTGGTTGGACGGCTACACCTCGTCTGCGTAGGGGCGGTCAGGTAGGGCAAACACCTGTTCCCCGCTATCTACTCTGACTCTGCCTCCGCTGCGGCCTCGCCCAACTCCACCTCTCTGTCCCTGCCCAACCTAAGACCCTCCGCCTCGACCTCCCTGCGGTGCCGCACCCTGCGCGCTCCGCAGCGGACAGTCCATGCGGAAGTGTCCCGACTGCTTGCAGTGGAAACACAGCGCTGGTCCACGCTCCGACTGCTGTCCCTGGGCTCCCTCCCAGGAAGTATGCTGTGTGGGTCCCGTCGTCAGAAGAAGCTGGTCGCCCTGGTAGGGCTGCTGCTAGTACGGCTACTGACGCTGCTGCTGCTGATGTGCGGGTCTCCTGTGCTGGTCTCTATGACCCTGAAACCTCTGAGACTGCTCACCACCTCCCCCACCTGTCACTGGCACTGGCTGGATAGTCCTCGGCCTCTCCTGGCAATGAGGCTCCACTGCCAACGCAGCACCCAACACCGCCGAGTAGGTGGTCGCCTGGCGCGCGGCGATCAGCTTCCTGATCTCCTCTCGGAGCCCCCTCTCAAAGTGCTGGGCTCGGGCTGTAGGGTCAACTGCCATTGGCCCAGCGTACCGGACCAGGTGGGTGAAGCTGGTGGCATACTGCTGCACAGTACGAGTACCCTGGGTGAGACTGAGGTACTCTTCTGCCAATGCCACCGGCGTACTGTAAGGGAAGTACGCGTTGAGGAAGGCGGCACGAAAGTCCTCCCAGGACATCTGCTCCCCTCCTACTCTGATGGCCTGAGTGGTGCGCCACCAGTCTCTAGCATCTCCCTCAAGCTGGAGCACCGCGAGTCTGACCCGGAGGGGGTCGTCCTCGCCAAACAGAAGGTCGAGCAAACTGGTGACTCCCTCGAGCCACTCCTCAGCCGCTGACGGGTCTCCACTCATGTCGTCGAACCTCGGCAGGTCCAAACGACGGAACTCGAGAACCTCAGCTGCTAAGGAACGCCTAACAACGGGTGGGGGAACCTCCATGTGGTGCAAGGAAACCTCCACCTCGCTGTCCACCGCTGAGTCTGCCTCTGCTACTGGTACAAAGGTCTGGCGCTGATGCTCCTCGGCCCCAGAAGCCTGCCGGGCAGCGCTCGCCTCGGCCCAAACTGGGAGGACTTTCAGACTGCTCCGCCATCTGTACTAATAACAAAAACACGAGTTCCACTCGTCAAAGACCACAACAAACAACACTCAACAAAGAGAAACAATCACACTCTGCGGAAAAAGAAATCAAGCAAACAGGGATGTTCTAACCTTAGAACTATCCCAACCCACGCTCATCTGAACCGATCCTGATCCTATTCCCTGGGATCTACAACATATGCTCTGATACCAAGCTATAACACCCTGGCCCACGGGCTCCCGGTCTGACCAGGATCCGCCCGAGGGATCCACCCGACATAATATTGTCCGCTTTTGGCTCACCGCAGAAATCTGGAAAAACTTCCCAGTAGGTCACCTATCCCGGGACCGCTCCAAGGCAAGCACGCTTAACCTTGGACGGGACTGCTCCAAGGCAAGCACGCTTAACCTTGGAGTTTTCTGGCGGATCACTGCCAGCACGGCTTTAAAACACGTTGTGTCTATTAAGGGATTACTATATACTTATATCGAACCCCGGACCATACCCAGTCCGACCAGGATCTGCCCAGCGGCGCCGCTCCCCGATACAATATTGTCCGCTTAACCTTGGACGGGACCGCTCCAAGGCAAGCACGCTTAACCTTGGAGTTTTCTGGCGGATCACTGCCAGCACGGCTTTAAAACACGTTGTGTCTATTAAGGGATTACTATATACTTATATCGAACCCCGGACCATACCCAGACGTTGTGGGATTGCTTACCCGGCTACCCGACTCAGCCCCACCCTTCAGGCGCATGCATCTTGTCACCACAGAAATCTGGAAAAACTTCACAGTAGGTCACCCATCGTGTGACTACTCCAGGTCGAGTACGCTTAACCATGGAGTTTTTTGATGGATCACTATCATCACGGCTTTAAAACGCGTTGTGTCTATTAAAGGCTTACTATATACTTATATTGAACCCCGGACCATACCCAGGCGTTGTGGGATTGCTTACTCGGCTACCCGACTCATCCCCGCCCTCCAGGCAAAGGCATCTTGTCCCACGGTAGACCCAGCGGGCCTCACAATCCACCCCACCTTGGGAGCCTAGCGTCCTTGCTGGCATAATTTCCGGCTGGAAACCGGCTCTGATACCATACTATAACGCCCCGACCCTCCACTGGGCCCCTGCCCGTGGGCTCCCGGTCCGACCAGGATCTGCCCAGCGGCGCCGCTCCCCGACACAATATTGTCCGCTTTTGGCTCACCGCAGAAATCTGGAAAAACTTTCCAGTATGTCACCCATCGTGTGACTACTCCAGGTCGAGCACGCTCAACCATGGAGTTTTCTGACGGATCACTGTCATCTCTAAAAAATCAAAAGACTAATGTTTAATAGTAATGTATTCATCTAGATAAACATGAAGGAACTTCAAAAACAAATAACTTAAGAAAATTTCTACCTACTTAACTAGATACATCTTCTTAAGTATTAATCAAAGGTCCAAGCGTATCTTAGTCGTATTCTAAAACATATCACAGTCGTATCCTAGCCGTATCACAGCCGTATCACAGCCGTATTCGAATTCTAATTACATGTTTTGTTGACCTAAATAATCGGATACGTATATGATACGTATCCGAGTGTGTCTGGTGCGTATCCATATCCAACACATGTCGGATACGAGTACGCTTCAAAATGTGAAGTATCCATGTAGCATAGCCTATCACATGCGTATCACGTGATCGGTTTTTATTTATCTTATAATGCAAGGTGTATTATATCATGCAGTGGAAAATAACTCTTTGTATTAATATCTAAGTATACCTCACGGTGGAGGAGGGATGGGGGGAGTTAGCAGAGAGTTACTTGTACATATATCCATACATAAATACATACATGTATCGTAAACCTAACTTTCAATAATGCCCAAAATCTCAACATGAAAATTCCCGCCGAACTCTCCCACCCAATATCCTTGGGCCACATGGTGACGGATTTCCATCACGTGGTTGTGTAACGCGTTACAACCTACAAGGGCCTTGGTAGTTATTTTCCATATTAATATAGAATTGTTTTACTTAAAATTTCCAAAATTTGTGTAAGTACCGTAGAAGGCTTGTCAAAGGATGCGAATATTGATAAAGATTATCCTCCCATTAGCTTTTGGGCCTATTTATAAATAAAAGTGTACTTGATTTAAAATTTAACTGAGGGACTCAGGTTGGCTTGGCTCCAAGCTCAATTAAGCCTTCTCTCGAATCTAAATGAGCCAAGTTTGATCACACTTTTTTGGGTTGAAATTAGGCTTAACTTATTAATCGTGCTTGGACGAGAGTAATAAGAGGATGAATGCCTTTTTAGAAAGTTTTCGTGTTGCATCTGGCAATCCGGGTCATGACCCGTGAACCCGACCTGACCCGACCCGAGTTAAACGGGTTTGGGTTTGACATAATCGAGTTTGGGTCATAAACGGGCCGACCCGTTTATGACCCGTGAATAAACGGGTTGGGTCGGGTTGACCCATAGGTTAGGCGGGTCAACCCGTTTATCCGTTTTAAAATAAACAAAACTCTCTTACTCTTCCTCTCCTCCTCTCCCAACCCTCTCTTCCTATCCTCCTCATTCTCCCCGACCATCCTATTCCTAACCCACCGGCCATCGCCCCTCTCCCAACCCTCTCTTCCTCTCCCCGACCGCCCCTCTCTTCCTCTCCTCCTCTCCTCCCTCTCTTCTTCCCCGACCATCCTAACTCACCTCCCACTTCCTCCATCTTCTCCTCTCCAACTAGCAACGGCGCGGCCCCCTGGTCCTCCACGGCTGCGTGGCCCCCGGGTCCTCCACGGCGGCGTCCCCCCTTGTCGCGCCCCGACCCGCGTAGGCCCAACCGGGCCAGGCGACGCGAACGGAACCTAACCTACTGCGGAAATTTTGGCGAGGTTTCCCTCTAATCGTAGTGGTTACCCTAGCAAGTCATAATCATCCTGTATTAAACAAAGATTTACAAAACCAAAGACTGAACTGATATAATATTACAAAATCCTCAAACAGGGAAATTATACATTTATCACTCCCGTAGGAGACTATCTATAACAAAAAGGGGTAACAGTGATCACCGCTCCTCAAGAACCGCCAGACGTCGCTACATCACCAACCACCTGCCCGGTAGGGGCGACCGAAGAAGAGCTAGCGCCAACACCTGCAAAACGCAGCCCGGGTAGGAGTGAGCACTAAGCTCAGTAGGGACACTACACTACGACACTCACAAGGGTGGGAACACAAAAGTGTCACCCTCAAGCAAGACTTGGGTGTGCAGCAAGGGTCCCATAACCCTGCGCCGGTGCCCCTGAAGGGAGGCCTCAGTGATGGTCTTCCAGCCGAACTGGTCACAATTGGGTTGCCCTCAGCGAGGCAGGAAACCACACTGCCGTCTCACTAGCAGGCACCAGACTCTGCTAGGCGGGCAACCACACCGCTGGGTAGGCACCTCTTCCCCCCAAGAGACAATGAACCGGACACCGGTTGCACCCACAACGTCTGGCTCGAGGCCGACACGACCTCTATAATCATCAAGCAACATGTATTTAGGTCAAACTAACCCTATCATCGAAAACGACTGAATACTACAAATCGAAACCTGGACCAAGCTACCCGCAACGGTCCTAGAGATAGATCCGGACTACCTGAAAGCCCGGATCGGCAACGCCCTACACAGATGCAACTAATGCACAACACAATGCATGTATGAACATGCGCAGGACAAAACATGTAAGCATGCAACAATATGTGATGATATACAATAACAAGGTCTGGGCACGGCACCCTGCCGGTCCGGGGTGGTGAACAAGTAATTAAGGGTCTAGGAGCTGCTGCAGTGGTACCACCCCCAACTGCCAGCAGTCCACCACAACACCTACACCGGGAAGCAGCCCTGCAAACAACATCTCACAGATAATACAGATAAAGCCCTCGGCGCACGCCGGCATGCAAGGCTAGGGAAAGTTGTAGGGCTACTCGCCCATTTATTCTAGACATCCCGGGAGTCATCACTCCCCCGGTTCACCACTGCCCAGTTATAGGCTAACATGCTTAAACATATGTACAAGGTATAAGACAGTAGAGAAAACCATCATATAAAGCCCCGCGGGTAAAAACCCACTTAAAAGCACCCTTCAGCCACTAAGGGATCGATCTCCCTTCTCAAGGGGATCGATCTCCTTAGTACTTAGGAGAACTCATCCCTGTCAACCAAAAGAGATCGATCTCTTCCTCCAGAAGGATCGATCTTCTTTGTGACCAAGGACCCGACATCCCTCAACCCAGCAAGAATCGATCTCTTTCTCCAGAAGGATCGATCTTGCTCGGGCTGGGCATGACACACCATAAGGGATCGATCCCTCCTCAAGGGGGATCGATCCGAATGGGTTCTCCGGCGTACTTCCGGCGAGAAATACCGCCGGAAAACACATCCAAACTTCTCAAAACTCTGGGATCTGATAAATCAAGATCCTACGAGTCCAAAACCGGTAAAATCACGGAAAACCAACAAGTATATTAACAGATCTGAGCAAAACAACATAAATCAAACCGAAAAACTCAAAACAACCGGTAAATAAAAGTAGGTAGGAATCCCTACCTAAGCAAGAGCAGCTTCAATCCAAGCTGCTAGGCCTTA
Source organism: Narthecium ossifragum (assembly GCA_963920575.1). Taxonomy (NCBI): domain Eukaryota; kingdom Viridiplantae; phylum Streptophyta; class Magnoliopsida; order Dioscoreales; family Nartheciaceae; genus Narthecium; species Narthecium ossifragum. The sequence goes on from OY986975.1 coordinate 4,256,463, forward strand.
GATCTTCCTTAAACGAGCTCAAATTCAGCAAGAACACGGTTGAAATCTCAGAAAATCCAAAAAAAATCAAAAGAGAAGGGTTTCGTTTGTTTTATAGACAAACGAACCGACATAAGGGTTGAGAAGAGATTGATCCTCCTTGCCAGATCGGGTTTGACTTTCTGGCACAAGGAGATCGATCTCTTAGCTAGAGAGATCGATCCTTTTTGTGTTGAAAGCTAAACTTAGGCAAGAATTCAAGCCTAAGTCCGGATCTTTCGATCACGGGTCCCACTAACCATTCTAAACAAACATTATCACAAACATGGTCAGTGTGTGCACATGCGGGTGTGAAACTAGCCGACAAGGTGCAATTTACCAAATTACCCTTGCGGCCCACGACGAGCCACAGGGGTAGAGGGACGGGTCCTCACACCCCTGGTCCTCCATGGCGGCGCGCCCCCCTGGTCCTCCACGGCTGCGCGGCCCCCTGGTCCTCCACGACTCAGATCACGAAGCCACCGACCACGCCCGCCACCGACCATGACCGCCACCGACCACGAAGCCCCACTGCCGTCCACGACTCAGATCCGGTCGTCCATGACTCAGATCCAGCCGTCCACGACTCAGATCCGGCTGTTTCCCGGCCAGATCCGGCTGTTTCCGGCCAGATCTAGCCCGATCCGGCTGTTTCTCGGCCAGATCCAACCAGATCCAGAAAGATCCGACCAGATCCGGCTCCCGGCGCCGCCTCTCCCTCCTGGGCCGTGGCGGGTTGCCGTTGCGAGTCAACCCGAACCCGATCCGACCTGTTTAACAAACGGGTTAGACGGGTCGGGTTGGGTTGACCCGTTTATAAATGAGTCGGGTTTGGGTTTTATAAACCGGACCCATTTATTAAACGGGTCGGGTTCGGATTTGGTATTTAATAAACAGGTCAGTGTATGACATGATCCGAACCCGACCCGCGAACCCGAATTGCCACCCTAGTAAAACGCTCAAGGCTCAACTAATCAACAAACCTTTTTTTTTGTAATTTTAGACACAATATCATATTTATTTGTGTTGAATTGAGGAAGTTAATGATGAATATATAAGTTGAATTCAAATTTGATGAGTCAAGTTTAAATATTGTCAAACTTTTATCTTAATTTGAATTGAGTAGCTTCTTGAGGCTTATTAAATAGGCTCATTAGAGTCGAGAAATCCAGTGGCAAGCATTAAGGAATAAGCTAGGCTCGGTTAGAAATGCTCTCGATTTCAAACTCGGCTTAAAATTAAGCCGAGCTTGATCATCAATGTCAAGCTCAAAATTAATTGAAACCAAGACAGCGCGGATTCTCCATTTTGGGGGGTGCATCCGTATCGGAAACGAGTTTGATATTGATATACACCCAATACTTCCACAGACATGTTTGATACATATCCAGCTATTTTTGTCAAAAAAAAAAGTAATTTAACTATTAGTATAGAACATTGGATATGCATTCGAATATCCGGCTACTGTCATAAATTAAAATAAATCAAATTAAGAGATGTGGCATAGGATACTTAGGGTCCGTTTGGGAGTGCGTTTGTGCTTCTCAAAAATACTTCTTTTTGGACCAAGCACATATACGTTTATAATAACTCCGTTTGGGAAGTAACGTAAACTGATGAGAACCACATCTAAACTGCATAAAAAACGAAGTAGTTTATAGGTGTTTTATCTTAACTGGTTTTTGATTGAAAAAACTATTATTTTGACTACACCATAGTTGTAACTAAATACGCATCCAAACAACAAATTTCATGAACACATTTTTTTATTATGAATATTAATGTCACATATCAAATAATTTTTCAGTTATTTTCGCACCGTATCTCATCATAGTTTACAAATGCACCGCCCACATTTCAGTCTTATAAAACACAAAGCACATATCCTTAGCTCCCAAAGCTAATATAGGATTCTCTAATGGATTTTCTCTCCGGTTCTTTATTTTTTTTCTCAACTCCGCAAGCTCCAAATATTCCTCGATGATAAAATAGAAACTCCAATGGAGAAGTCTGAGGACCCGTTCCTCTAACCTGACTCAACTGCGTAGGTTGGGGGCTGTGTCATGTTGGTTTGTTTCTGCTTCAGGTGTGAACGGTTAATCACATGGTTGATTTTGGACCATAAAGGTAATTTGGTAAAATTACATCTTGTCGGTCTGTTTTACATTCGCGTAGTGCACACACGACCTTAGATTAATACATGTGATTGATTAGACCCTTAAATGTGCTCTCGATTAGAAGATTGGAGCTCGATCGGAGAAAATTGAAACGGACGGTTGATATCAATCTCAGCTTTACTATAAATACCCCTATTTTCCCTCTTTCCTTCTCTTCTTTCTTTTTCCTTCTCTTTCCCTCTTCTTCCTCTCCCGCTAATAGGATTTCGGCCAACGATCCGGCGGCTTGGAGGCGGCGACGGTAAGGGGAAGGACCAGCTTAGGGCATTCTAGGTTGGATTAGCTTGGATTAGTGAGAGATTAACTCGTTTAAGGTCACCTAAACTTATATTTAGGGCTTATTAGTGTATTGGTTAATTGTTGATTCCTCTCTTCTAGTATGTTTGTCTAGACTCGGATTTCACCTAACTATGTTTCCTTGGCAATTTGGATGTATTAATTTGGTTTTAACCAATCGTTTTCCCAGATTTTCATCGGTTTTCCTTCTTTGATCAAAATCAGCCAGTTTATATTTGATTCTGTGTTAATCCATGCATAATCTCACATGACCTTCAAGATGAAAGTTTTATATCTTCGAGTCTACTTTCATATGCCATTCAATTCATATTTTTCAGGTTTGTTTACCATTTATAGTGAATTATCTACTGATTTGTGTCGAAAAAGAGTTTGATCAAAACCAGTCAGTTTATGTTTGATTCTGTGTTAATCCAAGTATAATCTCGTGTGACCTTAAAGATTAACGTTTTATACCTTCAAGTATAATTTCATATGCCACTGAGTTCATATTTTTCAGTTTTGTTTATGATTTATAATGAATTATCTACTGGACTGTGTCGAAAGAGACTTTGATCAAAACCAGTCAGTTTATGCTTGATTCTGTGTTAATCCATGCATAGTCTTGCGTGGCCTTTAAGATGAAAGTTTTAGATCATCGAGTTTACTTTCATATGCCATTGATTTTATATTTTTCAGGTTTTATACAATGCATAGTGAATTATCTACTGAACTGTATCGAAACAGAGTTTCAATTTAAATGTGGGCAATTCAATGGATTTATGATATCCAATTGATCATATTCTTGGATATGTTGATCTTAGTGTTTGTTAGAACTGATCCGGAGGTTTTTGTTTTAATTTGAGAAATTTTCGAAGCATTTAAGGGCTTTTTACCAAATCTGACCTTAATAAGAAATTAGGGGTTTTCATCTGATTTCCTTTTCCCATTTGAGTTAATTCTTAGGTATGTGTTTCGGGGTATGCAATTGCGTAGGAATACCAATTTTCTTGTCAATTGGATGATTGTGGTGAAAGTTATGGCATGTGTAGATTGTTGCTAAATTTCCTTGTGAAATTAATGAATTGGTTTTCAATCATGCTATATATATGTATTATATATATTTAGACCAATATGTGGGGTCCAACCCTATCAATAAGTAATGTTGTTAACCGGGGCGTGATGGCCCCCGAGAATGTGTAAAATCAGTATGGCGAATGTGTGCCTTTGTTTGTGTAGAATAAATGGGTCGAATATGTGTCATGTATGTTTATGCTTATGTAATCTCTTACTTAGTTGTTGTTTGATATGTTGTGGTTGGAGTAGAAACTTAGAAATTCTACTTCATAAGTTAGATAAACTCAGAGATGATAATCAATACTTGATTCTATGCATTGTGATATTGTTGTATTCTCTGAATGCGAGCTGTTAGCTCTATCCAGATATACTCCATATTGGATTCTTAATTGTTGATGTGTCATATAGTGACACTTAGGCTAGATGTTTGTATAGGTGCATGCATTATATGCATTAACGACATTCAAGGTTGGGCGTGGACGATGGGTTGATCGCCAATACGAGGGCTTGAGCAGCTCAGATCTAGCTTTAGGACTGAGATTGAGTAGTAAGGTCTAGGGCCTGATTGTATTTTTTGAGATTTTTGTCTCGAGGTTAATGTCTAGTTGGCTGCAGATTATGTCGATTGAGGTTTAGAGGTCTTGTCGGATCTCCAAGGTCAAGTGCTAAGGATGGTTGTCAATGCGTTCCCAACGTGGGTCCCCAGGCATGGGAATCCTGCTTGGGTAAGGGTGATCCTGCATCTTTCTGTTTTACTTCTTTTGGCAACATGTTCAAGGGAGAGATTTTATTACAGGAGCCCTTGGGACATCAATGGGGTTATAGGACCCCTTAAAATATCTTAGATTTAGGCGGAGAAGCGACATTGTTGTTGTTTCCTCCTTTCAGTGTGACGTAGGGTACAACCTTACTGATCTTGTTGCTCACTCCTACCTTGCCCGCATTTTGCAGGTGTATGCGCCAGCTCTTCTTATGTAGCACCAGCTGGACAGGCTTTTGACGGCACGTCGACTTCTAAAGTTGTCTGAGGATCCCCGGGTCCAGTTTTGTCACACCCCGACCCAGAAAACCCATCCGGACCGAGGCATGAGGGTTCCTATCACTATTCATCTTCAATTGGCGCGATATAAATGCGGAAAGACGGATAACTTCGAACAATTTATAATCCAGAGGCAAACAGATAATTAATTCATATAACATCAAGTTGTACTGTTTAATATTCGATACAAAACTCCCATGGGACAGATATAATACATGATTCCAAAATCTTCAAGGGTTTACAACATGCATACACATATATATCAAAAAGGTACAACAGTCATATCCTCCAACAAAACCTCAGACGCCCCTGGATGTGCTCGCGCCGCCAAAGGCTGATCCTGCCAGCTCCACGGACGAAGAACTGCCGCCTGCACCTGCAAACGCAGCCAGGGTAGGAGTGAGCGATAAGCTCAGTAGGGTTCCACTCTACGGCACACTGAAAGGAGGTAAACAACAAAAGTGTCGTTACTCCGCCTAAGTCTACAGGATGCCACGGGGTCCCATAACCCCTATCGATTCCCCAAGGGATCCTACTCTTCTCAACCGACCACGCTGGGAATATCAACCAAACACGCTGGGAGGAAACAAAGAACCAGAACCAGTAGGAACACCCTTTACCCAGCAGGAAACCACTGCCTGGGGACACACGTCAGGGACATCGACAACCATCCTTAGCACTTAGACTTGGAGAACCGACACGACCTCTAAACCTCAAGCAGTATAATATTCCAGTCCGACTAACGCAATCCTTCATCACCAGAGATTCAGATCAACAATCACACCCTACTCCTGACTACCCATCCACGGTCCTAAGGCTAGATCCGAGCTACCCGAGAGCCTCGGATCGGCGACCCAAACCATCGCTCGCCTAACCTCAAATGCTTCTAATGCATACAATGTATGAGCTTAGGCAAACATCTATCCTAGATGTCTCTATATGCCACATCAACAGTTATAAGTCCAACATATATACAATAGCGCTCGGCACTCGCCGGCAAGAGGCTAAGGTTCCACAATTTCTCATTAGCTAGTACTCATGGCCAGCTAATGGTTAAGCACATCATTAAGCATTTAACTACATTCACACATGTATCAAATGCAAGTAAGCCATAGATTTACCCAAAAAGAGAGTTATTTAAACCGATTCTCAAACCCGATGAAAATCCTTTGGAAACCTCATCAAATCCCCCTACATGCTTTCCAACATGTTTAGATACTAATCCCAAATCAAATCCACCAAAGAAAAGCCAGAAAACCAAGTCCAAGTGGTCACGGACGATGCCACGGTCGATCCGGGGATCGATCGTGAGACCACGGACGATGTCACGGTCGATCCGGGGATCGATCGTGAGACCACGGACGATGTCACGGTCGATCCACCGATCGACCGTGAGGCCAAAACGAAGAAAACCTCATGGGCGACGGTCGATCGATCCATCGACCGTCGAGAGCCCAAAACGGGACAGAGCCTCACGGACGATGCGACGGTCGATCCGACGGTCGACCGTGAGGCGGGATGAAAAAGAGAGAGGACCCACGGTCGATCGACCCATTGACCGTGGGAGGCTAAAATCCCGACATAGCCTGACGGTCGATCCGACGGTCGACCGTCAGGCCCAGAGTAAGCATATTAAAGCTTGACGGTCGATACATCGATCGACCGTCGATCGTCGAGCTCGCGACGCAACATGCCAGAAATCTTATTTCTTGGTTTTCAAGGATCAAAACATGTTTGAAAACAATGAAACATTGTAGGCGAGTGTATTTTAACTATGGGGAATCCAACGATGTAAAGAAATCCCGTTTTTGACGGTTAAATCTTGAAATCTCCTATCTGGGTGGAAAATGGACAAAAACCGACGAAGCTTCGACAATACGGAAAACGACCGACAAACACTTGGATCCACGGTGTAAGAACACAAGGGAACGAAGCACACCACATATGCAAGGAGCTACAAGCATTCTACTAGGTATTCCACAGCAAAAACACATACAACCTAACCTAGTAGAACCCGATCCAAGGATCGGGGTAGAAACACCTACCTGGGCAAGCAATGAAGCTCCTCCACGCGTCCAGCCAGTCGTGCCGTGAAGTTCCGCTCCGCAATGCTCAGCCCTCCAAGCTCTAGCCCAGCCAGAGGAGAAGGGGAGAAGAGAGAAGAAGAAGAGGCGCTGGCAGGAGGTGAAGAGAAGGGAGTCGGGGGAAAGAAAGAGAAGAAGAAGAAAGGGAGAAGGGGTGGAGCCAACTGCTCCAACTGCCCCCAACAAACCAGGGCACTAACGGGCCGGATCTCTCTAACGGGTCGAAAGCCTACCGACCCGCTCACGAGCCCAATCGATCGCTCAAGGGCCGCAAGTTGCCCAGAAACAAGCTTCAGCGCGCCCAAGCTGGGATCTTCCGATCCCGGGTCCACCTAACCATTCTAAACAACCACATACATCAATTCCAAGGCCGTGGGTGCAACGCGGGTGTGAAACAGACCACCAGGGGGCATATTTACCAAAATGCCCCTGGGGTCCAAACCGCCACACGATCGCCCGATCGTGCCCGACGCGGAACCAGACCAAAAGGAAACCGGCTCTCGACCCACGCGGTCGAGCCAGGCCTGAGGGACGGGCCCTCACAAGTTTACTCACTTGATAGATTGTATAAATGTATAATTTCCCTCTTTGAGGATTTTAATATTTATATATATATATGTCTATTCGAGGTTTAAGTTGTATCAATAAATTTGTATCGTATCCAAATGTTTAACTTGAATCTACAATTGTCACTAATTTGTTAGAATTATAGTTTTGACCCAAACTTAAATTATTTTAAATTAGTCGTGAAATTTGATACATGAATGCGCCAGTGATAAAATGAATAGGTTTAGGTCTCTAACGTTCTGGTCTGGATACATTTTATGGGTCGGGGTGTGACAAGAAGTCTTGCATGGTTACATACTTGCTTCAACTTTTTTTCCCATCTTAGTTATTTGTCAACGTTATTGTGTGCCGAGAAGAAATCTTGATAATCTACGCTTATGTTTGAATTTGCAACCGCCATTAAGACTATAAATAAGGATCCGTCAAAGAAAAATTGTCTCAAATTCTATTCCCATATCCTCGACGAATCCATATCTTAAATTTTGGAAATTTATGTGTGTTAGTCATATCAATTTATGTGTGTTAGTCATACAATACAAAACAAACATAAATTAATGGCATTAATTTGGTGGCACTCTCTAAGAACGCCACAATTGGATGCAATTAGCGGCGGTATTTATGACCGCCGCTAAATATAATATGATAGTGACGTTTTATATAAAAGGCCACTAAGTATCTTTATTTTGTGGCGTTTTCAATAGAACACCACTATTCATAAAAACTATTGAGGCGTTTATTAAGAACGTCATTTGATGAGAATGCAAAATGTCATATTTGTATTCATCAATGTCTAGTTTTCTATACTTATTTGGTACCTAAATATACTCATTACTCTTATATTTTGATTTAGAATGCAATTGGAGACCTTAAGTGCGAAACGAAGCCAAATGGACAATTCTGGACAGTTTTGACAGCAGTTCGTAATCTGAGCATAACGTTTCCATCTAAGCTCTGATTTGGATGATCCAGGATGCTACGAAAAGGAAAGCAAGAGCTCTACAACTTTTATGTTTTGAGTTTTGAGATATTTTGGTTGAATACATTAAGGAAATCGATGCCAGAAGGTACGAAGAAGATTGCAAAGAAGATGGATCAGCTTTAAAGATTAAAACGTACTGACTCGGGAAGAACCAGATAAGATATCATATATGATTGGAAATCCTTGGAAGTTTATTTTCTGAAGAATTTTATGGTTCATGATTTGGAGCTTCCTAGAAGAAGTTATAGTGCTTTTAGTATCACTAGCGCAGGGCTGAATAGCAAATGAAATATGTAAAAAAGAAATGATCGATCATCTCCCATAAATGATCGATCTTTCCGCTACGACAAAGTTAACAGAGAGCAAGACTTGAAGGGATAGATCATCTCTTCTATAAATGATCGATCATTTATGCACCCAGAGATGAAAGAGACTCATGGTCGACCGTCTCATTATCCGTCGCATCGACCGTGAGTCTCTGTCACAAATATATCTTCTCAGGGTCGATGCAAAAATCGACCGCGAGCGTAAACATGAAACCTAGAATAAATGATCAATCATTTTCCTATAAGAAGATCGATCATCCTCGAAGATGAGAAAATTGAGAAAATCGACGATGGAGAAGATCGATCATTTTCCTTTGATCATTGTCGGGGCGCAGCCAGATCTGGAAGGAAATGATCGATCATCTTCATGGAATGATCGATCATTTTATAGCAGTTCAGCAAAATCAAGGGTGCAAATCTAATCCGAGTTGAAGACTTTTGGAGCCTTTATAGGGGACCTAGGGTTACTCAAAAAGAAGGCGAATTCTACATACTTTTCAGCCACTTTCTACTTCTCTTATATTTCTAGGACTCTTCTCTTGAGGAATTTCTTCTTTACTAGATTGTTCTTGATGGCCCTGCGTGGCTAAATTTTGATATTTGGTCAAGAAAACTGAAACCTCGGTATCCATGAACTGTGAGATCTAATCTATTTTTATTGTTCAATTTATGCCTTGGGTATTGAATGTTTTTCTGTGATTATATTCATGATTGTCTTGTTTAATTGCTAGGAGGTCTACTAATTTATTATTCATTACAATCTACTGCTAGGTTGGATATCAAATCCGTAATTGTTTGATCCCTCTAAGCTGCGAAGCGACTAGGGTTTAATGATTTACTGCGTTTCAGAGATTATTAGATCTTAGGAAGAACGTTCAACTAAATTAAATGCAACCACTTGTGCTTGTGTTGTTTAGCTTCATCGGTCTCCCTATTCTTAAGCCTGCTTCAAGATTAAATCTACAGCACTTGTTTTAAGTTGTTTAGTAGTTAGGGTTGATTGGATCGTTTGTTTCTAATTAACTATGATTGAGGAGAGATTCAAATTTAATTCGAACGGTGATTATTCAAAGTGTGGATTGATATATACTTGCATCAACGATCAGTTACAAGATTCCGATGGTGGATGTTGACTTAGACCAATGTTTGTTCTCTTGATTAAATTCGATTCTTCAATTTAAATTATTTCTTATTTTTTTTCGCTATACTCAAACCCCCCATCTTTATTCACGAAGTACAAAACTAGATTAGACATTCATCATGGGAACGACTCGTACTCGCACTACTACATTTATTTTTCAAGAGTATTGGTTTTATTTTTGATTGCCTGCGACAGCAAATCACCACTACTTGTAACAACTTTTGGACGTTTACAAAAGATCTTCACCACTAATGAGAACTTTAGAAGAGAAAGAGTGGAAAAGTATATATAAAAAGAATATATAATTTTTAATATCTAATAATATTAAAGATTTTTTTATATTTTCTGTCTCCCCACTTTCTCTCTCGGATTCTCTCTATACTCTCTTTTTATATTTTCTCTCTCATATTCTCTCTCAACTTTCTCATTCTCATATTCTCTCTCCACTTTCTATTTTTCATTTTCTCTCTCCTCTCTTTCTCTCTGATTCAAGAAAGAAGAGAGAGAAAGTAGAGAGTATATATAACAATTATGTATAATTACAGCCCTTCTGGCAGGATATATTAATTATATGCAACACTTATGGACAAGCTGTCCATGAGCATGCATGCATGTGCAGTTTTGTCAAGGTTCTCATAAGGCGACAACAAGATCCATGAAGCACGTTGCAACACTATCAATTTGTGATTAATTTTTTATCTGTACTACTGTAGTATTCTGAGCAGTACTAGTTTACTATTGATTTGTGAGGTGTATTTATAATATTCTCAGCAGAGTAGTATATATAAGGGTGGATGGAGGATGGAGGTTGTCATTCGATCAATATCCAAAAGCAGACTAATTAAGTTTCTCTTTTAGTTGAGGTCTATAGGACTGTCCATATATGGGGTCCCAAGGAGGTTGCTATTTGGCATCCGAGCCAGAGGAGAGTAGTACTGTGGAAGTCGAGGATGCAGTGAGAGTTCTGTTGCAGGGGCTCGGCGAGGACGACCAGAGGGAGGGGCTCAAGAAGACCCCCCTCCGAGTGGCCAAGGCCTTTCACTATGGCACCAGAGGTTTCCAATCTATTTATTTTTTTATCTCTTACATATTTATATATGGAAATAATGTTTTTGAGAGTGTGTTTTGTGCCTTCAAATTATCTTTTTTTTCGTTGAATTAAATATCGTATTAATTTTACTTGTGAGCATATTTACTTGGGTGCAAGTTGGAGTGTGGTTTTGGCTAGATGAGCAACGCTCTTCTTCCCTCCCTTTGGATGGATTCCGTAAGTTTCTTCTTTTTTTTTTGATTAGTTAAGCCCAAGACTGAATTACAAACAAAACATATTTATTCCTGGGTTACGGGTGACATCACTCTGCCCACGTCAACCAAAACAGTATCCACCGGAAGAACAAGGGCCTCCTTAGATAGGCTATCATCTATACTATTACAATTTCTAGTAATAAAATTAAATAAAACACCCCTAAATTGACATAACATAGCCCACACATTACGCCGTCTTCCCTCAAGGTTAGATGGATTCCGAAAGGTGCTTGAACATTATCTACCGTTGGAGGGCTGTTTCTGGCATCAATTTTCTTTAATCTATAGAAGAGGCTCTCACTTGGGGGCTCTCGTATGATATCTCGCACTTTGGGCTTATTGGCCATGGCAAACTGTGATGAGGCGGCCCGGAGGTCATCGTGGACTTGATTTAAATTAGTAGTAAAACAAGCCGGCCATATCTAAATAAGAGCCTAGTATATATTAGTATATTGTATGATTCAAACCGGTGGACCCCATTTGAACAAAAAATAAGTAAGCAATAATACTACATGTAGGTCCTAGCTGTCCTTGATAGAGAGACAAACGTAATCTAGATAATAACCAGTAAGTCGGCCTGCATAGCATAGATTATGATACCATGGCAGTCACAATGACCAACAACACTAATTAATTGTATGCTTATTTAATTACTACGTTTACAAGGCAAAACTTATTAACAAAGCTTTGATGAGGGGAATCTCACCAACAAGGAGATTTCTTATATACAATATGATAAAGGTAAAGGTTTTTACTTTTTACCATATAAATCCCTCAAATATTCTATATTGCATATATGTCCCTTAAATCTTTGTATTTGCAAATCAGTCCCTCAAATCTTGATCTTGGGAGGGATAACATTTGCTTAAATTGTGAGGAATATTCCCGGAATTTTGACTTATGTCAATATTATTGACCAATAGCTCATGAACCACTTTGTGTGTGACTATATAATTGGTCAACCAATGCTCGCTCATCAACAATAGGGTCATCATGGTTTCTTCTTTAAAATTGAAGGACTCGATTGGCGTAAATTATTAATTTGAGTTCCATGCATAACTTTTTGTTTCAGGTTACAAGCAGAGTGTGAAAGATATCGTGGAAGGAGCCTTGTTCCCAGAACCCAGTATAGGGGATGAAATAGGATATGTGGGAGGAGCTGCAGCTGGTTTAGTTGTTGTCCGAGACATCGATCTCTTTTCCTACTGTGAGACTTGTTTGCTGCCATTTAGCATTCGGTGCCATGTTGGTTATGTTCCATCCTCGCAGCGTGTCGTGGGCTTAAGCAAGCTCGCAAGGGTCGCAGATGTTTTTGCCAAGAGATTTCAAGAGCCGCAGAGGCTCGCCGACGAGATTTGCTTTGCATTGCAGGAGAGCATCCGGCCCGTCGGCGTTGCAATCGCGCTGGAATGCTGGCATATCCAATCGCCAGAAGCATTTAGGAGGAGCTCTACGACGATCAATCTTAAGCATCCGGCTAAGTCGGGTAACCAAGGTTGGCTTTGTGCTGCAGTATGCTCGGTTTCTGGAGGTTTCAAGGACAAGAACTGCTCTTTGTCGGATGACTTCTTAGCTCTTCTGAAGCTCAATGGAACTACTACTATCGACAATCATTGCTCGACACAGTCATGGTGCCCGTCGAAGCGTATCTCTTCCAAGCCGGGAACAATTCAACCAGCAATGATAGATGCGGTTGCAACGATCATTCGATCTCTAGGTGAAGAGCCCTCAAGGAAGGAGCTCACCGACGCACCTTATCGGTTTGTTCACTGGCTACTGAACTTCCAGAGGTCTACTTTGGAATTGAACCCAAATGATTTACGAAAGCCATCGATAGTTAGAAACGATGATAGTGATCAGCATAAGAAGGTCCATTCAGAGCTTAACTTGCCTTTTTGTTCACAATGCGAGCACCATCTCCTACCATTTTATGGTGTTGTGCATATAGGCTACTTTTATTCGGGAGGCGACCAAATAGTCGACAGAGCTGTTTTGCAGTCATTGGTTCACTTCTATAGCTTCAGCCTTCAAGTTCAGGAGAGGCTCACAAGGCAGCTAGCAGACGCAGTGTCCTGCATCACTGGCATGGGTGTGATAGTGGTTGTGGAAGCTAGTCATATTTGTATGATCTCTAGAGGCATTGAGAAGGTTAAGAGTAGCACGGCGACTATCGCAACTAAGGGCGAGTTTGCAACAAAACCTGTAGCCAAAGCAGTGTTCCTACAAGCCATTTGAAAAGTTTTCACTTTGGAGATAGGTATGGTTCTTGTATCGTGTCGCATCTTCTTTCTTTCTTGGTAGAGTGTCAGTTCATAGTAAGAAGCATCTGACAGGAATAAATTGCGAGCAGAGATTGGTTCTGTGCTCGATCGTTTTCTCTTTTTGTGCTAAATAAAGGAGCGGCTGCTCATGAGCGGTCAATTTCAAGTACTTTGGTGTCTACAAACTCACGCTGAAGCTGCAATCTCATGTATCTATTTGACTGTGAAATGATATTGATAATTTCCGATGATAGGGCATGATGTAGCCTCAATTATGAATTCGTGTTTCATGTTTGTTTTTTTTATGAATTGAGCCCAAAGGCTAAAGTTTATTTACAGCATCCTAGCCGGTGAAGTTAATTCCCATCATGTTGCCATGCAAAGCCAGTACAGTTGACTCTGTACCATCTTGCACTCTATCCGCCATTACAGTACAAGAACGTGGAATAAATAACACATTGACCGATTCGAAGCCAAGAATGAGCTTCCAAATTTGCTTCGCCAAGTTCTCCATCTCTCCAGCCCAAAATTTATCGTCATTTATCACCTCAACTACCTCCAAGGCGTCAGATTCAATCACTATCTTCCGCCTATTTCTTTCACCAGCCCAAAGCAGAGCTTTCAGAATGGGTAACGCCTCGGCTGCAAACACGTTCCTCCTTGCCGATATTACTTCTTCTCTAGGCCAACATTACTAATTCTTCTCATTGACCTCCATCACTACAACAACAGCATCCCCTGTTGCGGAGTCGTGGGAGGCATCAACTTTATAGACCCACATATCCTCTGCAATCCTCCCTGATTTCACAGTTCTACTCAGCGCCTACAAAGTAGAAAAGAAAAGAACAAATAGCTACAAAGTAACTTCGAAGCACTACACCGGCTAGTTGTTCAAGGCTTGTCAGTAAAGCTACTTGTGGAGCAGCTATTCTGCATTAATTCCTTATTAAGGTGAAGACCAGCTGGCAAGTCAAAGAAAAAGCCTCTCATAGATATAAAGAGGAGCAGTGATATATAGCTAGGGGTGGACAAAAGGCCCATTAACCCAGGCTCGGCCCGGCCCGGACCCGGGTTAGGCTCGGAAATCCGGGTCCAAGAGGGCCTAGGGCCGGGTCCGGGTACCCAAGCCCAAAACCCGGTTGGGCCCGGCCCGGCCCGGGTTTTTTGAGTTTTTTTAAATGTTTTTATTATATAAGATTATAATATATAAGATTACCATTTTGCCCTACATAAACGGTCAACAACGGTTATAATTCGAGGGCAATTTTGACATCCGGTTTTTGAATTTGAATTTTGAATTTAAATCTTTTTCTTTTTTCTTTTTTTTCTTAAATGACATCTAGAATGACCTCTTTGCCCTCAAATAGAGTTAAAAAAACGGTCATTTTTAGGGATAATTTTGTCAAATATTTCCTGACATGTTTTCTATTGTTTAAAGTGTCATATATAATGACCATTTTGCCCTTAATAAATGGTCAAAAAAGGTCAAATTATTAGGGCACTTTTGTCATTTTTTACTTATATCTAGTTTGCCCTCGAAAAGTGGCCATAAACAGCCATATTTCAGGGATAATTTGGGAATTGCTCTTCAATGAAGACACTCTATAAAATGAGCTCACTTCCTTTCATTTGAACCCACCAGATCTCAAAATCTGAAAATCTAAGAGCTCTCTCTCTCTCTCTCCCTCATTCAAGCTCCTAACTTCAAGTCTCTCTCTCCCTCCCTCATTCAAGCTCCTAACTTCAACTCGATCTCCAGCTACTCACTAGATGGATTCCTCCCCATCGAGTTTTTCAGCATGGGATCAACCCATCAACCTTGATAAGGAGTCCACGCAAGGAGGAGGGCAATGGGAAGCCGCCTACGCCGCCGCCACCGCCACCGCCACCACCGCCACCACTCCTTTGACGAAACGGGCGCGAAAATCACCTGTATGGGACATTTTTGAAAGAATAGAGAAGAAAGAAGACCCAAATGATCCAAACAAGGTCACCAGCGTCAAAGCTAGATGCTCGATCTGCAGGGCTGAGCTCACTGCTCACCATAAAGCAGGTACGAAACATTTAATTCGGCACATTGAAGGCCATCAAAAGGCCCAAGGCGGTGGACAACAACAAGACATCCGACAAAGCTTACTATCACAGTCTTCTTCTTCAGGTTCTCTCTCTGCTTTCTCATATGATCCAAACAATGCAAGAATGCAGGTAGTTAGATATATCGTCATGAACAATGAGTCTTTTAGCACCGCCGAGAATATTTTTTTGGAGAATATGCTTAGATCTGGATTTCAGCCGGCATATAAGAAGTTTTCACGGCGTACTGCACAACGAGATGTGATGAAATGTTTTAAAATCGAAATAAAAAACTTGATTTACTTATCTTCTATCCCGAGCCGGTTTTCTCTTACTTCCGATATTTGGACATCTAATCAAACAATCTCTTATCTATGCATTACTATCCATTTTATAGATCAAAACTGGGTTACAAAAAAGAATTTTGTCTTTCGTCCCTATTGAAGATTGTCATACAGGCGAGTTAATTGCCGATACGATTTTGGCCGAACTTACTACTGCTGGGATTAATGAAAATTTTTTTTGCCTAACTTTGGACAATGCTAGTTCTAATAATGTTGCTGCAGCTCGACTCAAAGGCGATCTACCTCTTCCCGGTAATGGGGACTATTTACATTGCAGATGTATGTGCCATATATTTAATCTTATTGTCCAAACTGCATATGAGCATATCAAAGACAGTATCCAAAAGGTAAGGGATATTGCCTACAGCATTAGAACTTCTGATACAAGATTTAGAAAATTTTGTTCTATATGCAAGAGGCATGGACTGAAACCTAAAAAGATTTAAATTGATGTAAAAACTAGGTGGAACTCTACCTATTTCATGCTAAATGATGCTATAGAGTATAGAATTGCCATGAATGAATATGTTGACTATGCTCTTAGTAGATCATCATCATCTTCTGTTACTTTAGGATTGATTACCGATGATGAATGGACTTTAATAGATAATTTACGTGACATGTTCAAAATATTCTATAATGCAACTATCGGCCTTTCTCCTTCATATACTCCTACTGTAACACTTGGTTGTCTGCACCTTCACTATATTTTTAAATTTTTTACTAATAATGCCAGTAACTTCTATCTTAGTACCATGATCCAAAGCATGTTTATGAAATTTAATAAGTACTTTAGACCAATTCCCATAGTTCTTGGTTTCGGCATGCTGATAAGTCCTAACATGAAGGATACAGGTTTGCTAAAAAATTTTGAAGTGATGTACTCTCCAGATGATCATGAAATGATGAGCCATCATTCAAGAATTCAGCGAGCTTTTGAAACATTATTTAATGAGTACAATGCTAAGTATGGAACGAGGCCCAATCAACCAACATCTTCATCTCGCTCGAGTCCAAGAAAAGGAAAGGATCCAGTAGGGATGACAGTCATGGTTAATGACTTATTCTACTCCGGAACTCCATTAAGATCTGTGACATCCGAGCTTCAACAATACTACAATGCTCCCGTAGTTGTTGTTGAGCCCGGCAGTGAATTAGATATTGTGGGATGGTGGAAAATACAAGGATCAGTAGCATTTCCTGTTCTATCCATTCTAGCACGAGATATATTAGCCGCTCAGATGTCTACCGTAGCTTCTGAGAGCACGTTCAGTTTAAGTGGACGTGTGCTTGATGATTACAGAAGTAGCTTAGACCCAATGACAGTCAAAGCTTTGATATGCCTCAAGGATTGATGGGGTGCAGAAATGAGGCTTCAAGATATGCAAGCTGAAGAAGGGATGATGGAAGAATTTGAAGATTTAGATGTAGAAGCATGACTGTATAAATGCAATTTTTCTTCTATATTTCTAAGTTTGTAATTTATGTTTTCAGAACTTAGAGTAGAGGTGCAAATGATTTTATAGGTGGGTAGGTGCCAACCTAGTTGGGATGTGCCCATCCTATTGTGATGCAATACCTCCTCTAAATATGCAATGTATTTGAAAAGCAATGTTGGGAATAAAGAAAGTTTTTTACAAATTTTCTGTATTTTTTTCTGATTTTTTCTGATTTTTATGAATTTTTTAAGTATTTAAAATATAACATAAATAATTTAAAAAATATAAAAAAACCGGGCCGGTTGCTTAGGCCCGGCCCTAAACCCGCCCCCGGCCCGGTCCAGAACCGGGCAGGGCTTAAAGAGGGCCCGGGCCGGGTGGCGGTGCTACCAACCCGGACCCGACCCGGCCCGGCCCGGGGCCGTTAGGCTAAAGGGCAGGGCCGGGCATGTGGTAAAGCCCGGCCCGGGCCCGGAACCCGGGCCGGGCCGGGCCCGGGCGGGCTTTTTGTCCACCCTTATATATAGCCAACCTGACGTGGCGTTGGCAATCAGCCAACCTGACGTGGCGTTCATAGCTGATCAACACGTGTCCTAGTTTTGAATTTTACATCAATTTTGACCCAGAGGGTCGCAGCGTTCATACCTTCTTCTTCATCTAATTCTTCATCTAATGGATCAGATTGTGATCTCTTTTATGTGGCCCCTTCATTGTCTCTCTACCTCTCCCATCGTCGTCTCCTCTGTCTTTTCCACACCGGCGATACCAAGTGATTCCCTCCATCTAATACCTCATTCGTCCCTCTTAACTTTCTTTACCAGGATGGCCAAACAATGCCGCCTTCAACATCTAACACCTCTCTAATCCCTCTTAAGCTGCTTTTTCTGGATTTTCTTCATCGATTGGGTGTGGGTTGATGGATTCTAAAGATTTTACTTTTATCTCTTGATCTTAGTTGGATCTCTTTCTTCTCTAACCCATTTCCATAGCTTTCACCAGTATGCACAGCTGAATCAAAAGCAATCAAGAGATCTCGGTCAATTTTGAGGATATAAATCCAGCTATTTCATAGCAGTAACATCGAAGCATCAAAATTAAGATACATATATAGCTCTGCAAACATAAGAAATATGTTCATCAGTGAAGAAGTTGGTCTTCTCTGCAATTCTTTCTAAGTAACTCAGTCACTGCCGCCGGATGGCGTCGTTGCAATTCTTTCTAGGTAACTCAGTCACTGCCGCCGGGAGGAGCCGAGGTTCGGGTGCCGCTGGGAGGAGCCGAGGTCCGGGTGCCGCCGGCCTTAGGTGAAGCAGAAAGGACTGAAGCCCTCAACGGGCTTAGGCAACTAAATGTGGTTGGCTATCCACCGTTGATTTCCAGCCACGTGTCGACAATCCAAGCATGCCACTTAAGGTTGGCTATCAGTCAACTAAAGTGAGGTTGGCTGGGGATCATTTTTCTATAAAGAGTGGAAGAGAAGCTGTGAGAAAACTAGAACTCTGATCAAAAGAAAGTGAGGAGCAACCAAGTGAGCTGAAATCCTAGCTTCCTCAGAGCTGCAATATTTTCAAAGAGAGAGTTCTTCATCCTTTAAGCTTTCAAGAGGTGTTATCTGAAGAAGGAGTTCTTCAATTACTTGGAGGAGTCCAAGTCAAATTGAAGGTGGAATCCTTCATACTTGGTCTAAGGAGCTTCAAGAAGAGAGGAGGAGTCCTCTATCTATCTCAACCTTGAGTAGAGTTGAAGACCAAGCTTTTGTATTTTATCTTAGTTGACACTGAGTCGAGGAGTCGAGCTCAGTTGCTAACAACCTGGTTAATGAGGAGTCATCTTGAAAAGGTGTTAGTTGTGCAACAGTTAAGATGAAGATCTAATGCTTGGTTTGGGTGTTCTCCGATAGAGGACCCGTGGTTTTTTCCCAGTTGGATTTTTCCACGTTAAAAAACCTTTTGTGTTAGTGATTGCGCTTAATTTCTTCTTCCTCTCTGCTAGTTACTTTGTGACATTACTACACTAGCTAATTTGCCTTTCAAGTGTTCGATAGTTTGTATGTTGGAAGTTTATCACTTGACAACCTTGTCTATGTGTTGAGTGGTATGACTGATGTCATAGAAGCAAGTTTAGGCTATTCCTGAGGGTCTATTTTCTTCAGTTTGTGTTCTTACAATTGGGATCCCAGGTTCTTTTAGAGTCTCCTATAATGGACTTATAAACAAGAAAATGCAAACGGAAGTAAATCACACACATGCACTATGAGAATAACGTTTTATGTGGAAAACCTCCTACCAAATCACTGACAAGAAAAACCAGGAGCAAGGAATTCATTTCATTATACGGAGAGTGTTGATCCTAATCTTGCTTTGATGATGTCAATATGTGTGTGATGATAAACAATGATTTGAAATCTATATCCCTTAATTTGGAACTCGTTAAATTCAATGTTCAGATATTTTTATACTTGCGGACGATGTATGGATCGACCACAGAGGTTGTTTGTGTGTTATATACTTTGGCTAAGTATTGGCTTGGAGGGAAAGTCGTTTTAAAATGTTTTAGGCCGGCGAACGATGTGACGGACGATGCACCGATCGGTCGCGGACTTTATTGACTTTATTTGAAGAAGCAGCGGTTGAACGAAGCATCGACCCTGAATGTATCATTTTCTCACAGAAGCTGGCGGTCGATGTGACGGTTGATGTGAAGGTCGACCGCGAAGCTTGAAGGCTGATGCGGCGGTTGATCCGATCTATATTTTGAGCGCGACGGTCGATGTGGTGGACAATGCGAGGGTCGACTGTTAGTGTGCACAGAGTCAAAAATACAGTCGTTGGAGAAAAGTAATGGAAGCTATTTTTGGAAGCTTTGAAGCTCAAGTAAAAGAGGGAAGATGCAGTAAACTTGTCCAAGGACCAAGGGGATTATTGGCATATATTTTAGTAAGTTTATTTTTCATTTTCATCTTTCTTCAGAGTTTTAACCTTTGTAAAACTACTTCAAGTTTCATCTTTCTTGAGAGTTTTAACCTTTGTAAAACTACTTCAAGTTTCATCTTTCTTGAGAGTTTTAACCTTTATAAAACTACTTCAAGTTGTGAAGTAGACTTTGAGAGAATTCAAGAGAGACTTGGAGGATAACCAAGAGGTCTTCGGAGAAGATTGTAAGGTTGCCAAGCACCCAGAAGCTTTGTGGAAAGCTTGTAAAAGGATTTGCAAGTAGTAGAACCTCAAAGAGGACCTTGAGTGAAGTGGACGTAGACTAAGAGTTGGGTTGAACCACTATAAATCGGTGCACTCTCTCTAACTCTCATCTCATCCTTTATTTACTTATTTAATTTATTTTTCATTTCATTTACAAGCATTCAAGAATCGTAAACTCCTCCTACCTAGGTTTTCCATTTATCGATTTATATTAAAATGGTCCAATTCACCCCCTCCCCCCCTCTTGGACTTTCAATTGATATCAGAGCCCGGTTTCTAATTGTTTAACAACCCTAGAGGATCCTATCTCAATATAGAAAACATAGTAGGTCAATCCACCTATAGGCAACCATACTTCAATGGAACAAACTATACCTATTGGAAGGATAAAATGGAGATTTTCATCCAATCTATGGATTATGACGCATGGATGGTCATTGACGATGGTCCTTTCATTCCCATGAAAACTATTGAGAAAAAGCATATTCTTACAGTTAAGAATGAGTATACCCCCGACCGATTTGAAGAACTTGCAAATTAATGCCAAAGCCAAGAGCTATCTCTTTTGTGCCTTCACCCTTAGTGAATTCAATAGAATCTCGGCTTCTAAATCAGCTAATGAAACTTGGGACAAACTTGAGGTCATCTATGAAGGAACCAACCCAATCAATGAGTCTAAAATTAACATGATTGTTCATGATTATGAACTATTTTACATGAAAGATGGTGAGACAATTAGTGAAATGTTTACTCGCTTTACCAATATTCTTAATGTATTTGAATCTTTTGGTAGAGTATAGGCTAATGATGCAAATTATGACAAAGATCCTTAGACGCCTACCTAAATCATGAGATCCCAAGTCAACGGCAATCGAAGACGCCAAAGATTTATCCAAATTGTCCATTGACAAGCTCATGTGTTCTCTCATGACTCATGAAATGAACTTGGAGAGAAGCAATGATGAAGGAGAGAAGAAAAAAAAAATCATTGCTTTCAAGTCCTCATATAAGAAATCATCGGATTCAAGCGGTGAAGACGATGATGAGAAAATGGAAAAAGATCACAAGAATAATCCAACGAATCTTCAAGCACCAAGGAAGAAAATTCTTCAATAAGGACACCCCAAAGGTGAAAAATGAAATACTTCTTTTAACTTCAATGAAATTATTTGCTATGAGTGTAGGAAAGCCAGATACTACATATCCAATTGGCCACGACTCAAGAAACCTTTAAAGGAGGTAAAAAAAGAGGCTATGGTGACAAATTGGGGAGAAAGTGAATTGAGCTCCACTTCCGATGAGGATGAACAAGAGGATGCCTAGCACTTGGAGATGAAGAAAAAGAAGATGATGAGGTAAATGATGAGCTTGATTTTGATGAATTATTTGAAGCTTATCATTCCTTAGCTAATGACTTCAAGTTTCTTAAGAAAAAGTATTATGCTAGGGAAAATGGCTTAAAGAGAATAGAAGAAGACAAAGTAGATGCATGTCATGCAAAGAATTGACATCTTAGAAAAGGAAAATGAATGCATGTTAGAGACATCTTGTCACGCCCCGACCCAGAAAACCCATCCAGATCGAGAAGTGAGCAACCTAAACCTGTTAAATCATCAATGAGCGCGGAAAATTTTGACAGAGTCTCCTCTATAATTCTTACACAATGAACCTGTACAGTTTCTCATATTTCACGGTAAATTCAAACACTTGATCAAGAGGGCATAATTTGTAGATTCACAACTAATATCATTATTACAACCCCATTTAAACATTCAAATAAACGTCATTGTCATTAATATCAAATTAAAAGTTATACAATTGTCCTCAAATACGAAACAATAATCTCCAAGATTTAACTACATCAAATAAATATAAAATACTGAATTTAGCCCTCTAATTTGTCAACAACCTCAGAGTCCACCCGAAGTAGAAGCGCCTCCAAGAACTGATCCGCCTGGGACTACTGAAGTGAAAGGAGCGGCGCCTGCACCTGCAAAACGCAGCCCGGGTAGGGTGAGCATAAAGCCCAGTAGGGTTCTACTCTACGGCACTCTCAAGGAAAGGGTAAAACTACAACTGTCTCTACCTTCGTCAAGGCTAAGTATGCCAAGAGGCTAAACCCTAGTCTCGTCGATTCCCCGAGGGCTCCTGTCCAGGTCCCACCCTCACCCAACAACGAGGGGAAAAATAACATGACTGCATGCTCCTGTCCAGGTCCCACCCTGCCCAATCTCAATACCACCATCCCTCGTGAGGACAAATGTCAGGGATATCGACATCCATATCTAGCACTTGAGCGAAAATAAACACGACCTCTACACTCAATATCATAAGTCAAGAGTATATCTAGTTGCAACCTCAATCAACATAAGATCATATCCACACAATCTCGCCCTAATCCTCCTATCCATACCTCGGTCCTAGAGATAGATCCGAGCTACCCGAGCCCTCGGATCGGCGATCGAACCCCATTGCCTGCACCTAGGCTTCATGCTTCTAATGCATACAACATGCATGAGCCTAATCAAGCAACTAGGCCTAGGTGTCTCTACATGTCAATTCATCAATCACATGTCCACATGATATGGCCTAGCTATAAGGTATGTTTAGCATTTAAGAATAGACATAAGCCAAGCATAGCATTCACATATCCCAATTCTATATAATTTCATCCAACACATACAAAGGCACACCTTCGGCCCAATCAGATCTACATTCCCACAAATAAATAGAAACGGGTTCACCACCGGCCCTAGGCTTGAACATAGTATAGAAATAATATAGAATTGAATATTTGATCAGCAATTTTAAGGATCGCCAAGTAACATTTGGTCAACAGACTTGAACATACAAGGGAACACGCTACTGTATCATGCAATGGATATGATCGACATACGAATACCATCATCATAGAAAATAATGTAACCCAATAATAAATTGGCAATTCAACCCTTCAACAAATAACCAAAGGGTATAGCATAGCTGAACTTGGCTGGGAAGCAAGGAAGGGAAGTCACCAATCAAAACCAACATATCCACAGGGAGAGCCTCCAACAGCCGGCCTAGCCTCGTGGGTAATCCTCAACGGAAAGGGAAGAACAGAGGAAGGTATAGTAGATCATGACAGCAGGGAGTAATTCAATAGAATCCGGCAACCCAATAGTTTAACATCGATGTAACCATCAAGCAAGAAGGACTTAGCAGTGTATAACATAACATCAATTGAGGACAGAGCATGGCAGCGAGGGTAGGCGTGAGAAGACGATAGGGGACGGAAAACACTGAGGAGAAACAGAGGGAGTGATCACGGTCGTCCGCGAATCCAGAACGGGGGAAGGAAGAGGATACCAGCACACAGGGAAGAGGAAGAACACCCACAGATTCCGGGAAAACAGAACCTACGTCTAAGTCTCAAGCCAACTCCTGTGCATTCAACCAAATCGGAAACAAGGAAAGGAATCCAACAACAAACACCAGAAGATCCAACGGGATTCGGGAAGCTCAAGTATTCAGCCAGCCAAGAATAGGGGAAAGAAAGAACGACGAGAGACAAAGGAGAAGAAATCCGCAGAAACCCAAAGACTCATGCTATTGCAACAAGGAAACCATCAACCAGCATCACATGAGATCCAATGGGATTATGGAAACCCCAGTAGCCGGCCAACCCAGAACAGGGGAAAGAAAGAGGAGGAACAGAGGAGAAAGAATCCGCTGGAACCCAAAGCTCTGGCCAGTGCAACGCAGAAGGGAAGAAGCAGCATACGAGTCCTAAGCTAGCATGCATCCTAGCGGAATAACACAGAGCGAGAAAGAGAAATCCATCGGAGATCACGAAACCAGCAAAGGAAACCAACCAAATCTTAGACTAGCAAGCTTCAATCAACCCTAGAAGCCTGACCAACGGTTAGTGTAGGAATCCCTACCTCTGGGCGTCGAGGTCGCGTCCTTCCCCTTCTTCTCCGGTCGCGGTTGACGTCGCCGCCACGGTCTCCGTCGTCGCCACCAAAGTCTCCGTCGTCTTCGCCAACGTAGCCAAGTTCCCCGCCGTCGCCAAGCTCCTCTCTCTCCCCGGTCAAGTCGCCGCCACCTCTCTTCCCCGCCGTCACGATCTCTCCCTCTCCTCAGCCGTCGCGTCGTGACCCAAGCCAGCTCTCGTGGAAAAGGAGAAAAGAACAGTAGGGTTGGGTTTTAAGTACACGGGTTACTACCGTTCGATCACCATCGAGTTGATCACAGCCGTTCAGATCTAGATTTATATCAAACCCGATCTTCAGATCCAGAGCACTCCTATGGGTCTACTCAAGCACATACATCATTATAAGACCGTGTGTGCGATACATGCGTGTGAACCCAACCCACAGGGCACAATTTACCTAAATTGCCCCTGGAGTTGCAAAGAGGTAATGCGATCAGTCGATCGCGCTCGACGCGGGAACAAGCCAAGAAAGGATCGGGCCTCGACCGACGCGGTCGAGCCGGGTCGGAGGATCGGAGGATCGGGTCCTCACACATCTAGTAATGATCATGCATTACTTAGAAAAGAACTTAAGGATTCTCAATATAAATGTACTATATTGAGAAACGCTACCTCCGATATGCAAAATGAACTCATCACATTGAGAAAATCCACAAATGACCTTTCTCTTGAGAATGATAATTTGAAAATTACTTTTTCAAAGTTTATGAAGAGTAAGAACAAGTTTGATGATATCCTTAATAGCCAACGAAGCTCCTTGAAAACGGAAGGAATTGGTTATAATCTTAGGAAGATGAACATGCTTAAAAAGACTAGCTTTGCAAAAGCATCTACTTATCCTCCTAGAGTTACAAATGCACCTACTTGTCATTATTGTTGCAAAATTGGACATATTACTCTTAATTGCTATCTTATGAATCATGCTAGTGCTAACACTTTTTGGATACCAAAATATACTTCATCTATGTATATGTCTAAAACTAACGTTAATAGACCCAAAAAGATTTGGGTATCAAAAACCAATACTTCATTCAATTTTGAATGAATGTTTGATCTAGGGTTAAGACCAATTTAAAGAAAAATGGTGGTAACTTGCTAATGGATGCTCAAGGCATATGACGGAGGACAAGAATATGCTTTCAATCTTTCATGAAAATGGAGGTATGCAAATAGTTCTTAAATGATACATGATCCCTCCATTGGTATTCAAACTTGTTATTCCATTTACAAGATTTGTGATTTTTTAGTTTTTTCTTTCTCAACTTAACTCAAATGTTTTAAGAAAGCATGATACGATGAATGTTGTTATTTTTTTTGGCTATGCATGATGAACAACAAATTATTTCAAATGTACTTTGTCAAAAGTATTTTTCCTATGGTTTATAGGCGTAGATGTTTTGAATGAAATATCCATTTGAATGATTTAAAGAACAAATGTCTACATTTCATCTTTTGGTTTTTCTAGTTGTCAAACTTGTATTTTGGTTTTGATGCAAAACTTTCAAGTGTTCATGAAGTTTGATAGCTTTTCAGTTTTAAAAAGATTTTAATCTGATTTTTAAAAGTCATTGTTAAACTTGATGGTTGACCATGATCCTAAACTTTTTTTTACCCCCTCATATATTGCTTTCTGATGATGTCAAAGGGGGAGAAATATTATGATACGAAAAATCGAGCTTTATATTTTTGAAATATTGTGGTTGACAATGAGCCTTATATAATTTAATGTTGTATGATCAATGCTCAAATGTCATATTTCTCATTTCTATATAAAGAGGTGCATATGTCAAATTTTGAATTTTCATACTTTTAGACTTCTAATCAAACTTATTATATCATCATAGTGGCATATGACCTGTATGCATCAAAAGATTTCATTTTAGAACATATTTTATGAGAAAAATAGATGCATAGACTAAGGGGGAGCCTTTAATGTTTATCATCACAATTGAAAAGCTTGTTATCATAAAAAAAACGGGGAGATTGTTGATCCTAATCTTGTTTTGATGATGTCAATATGTGTATGATGATAAACAATGATTTGAAATCTATATCCTTTAATATGGAACTCGTTAAATTCAATATTTAGATGTTTTTGTACTCGCGGTCGATGCGGTGGTCGATGCACGGATCGACCGTGGAGGTTGTTTGTGTTATAAACTTTGGCTAAGTATTGGTTTCGAGGGAAAGTCATTTTTAAATCTTGTAAGCGGCGGACGATGCACTGATCAACCGCGGGCTATGTTGACTTTATTTGAAGAAGCGGCGGTCGAACGAAGCATTAATCCTGAATGCATCATTTTCTCACAGAGCCTGACAGTCGATATGACGGCTGATCCGAGCTATATTTTGAGCGTGACGATTGATGTGGCGGATGATGCGAGGGGCGACTGCCAGTGTGCGTAGAGTCAAAAATATAGATGTTGGAGAGAAAAAAAATAGTCGTTGGGAGCTATTTTTTGAGGCTTTGAAGCTCAAGTATAAGAGGGAAGATGCACTAAACTTGTCCAATGACCAAGGGGATTATTGGTATATATTTTAACAAGTTTATTTTTTTATTTTGATCTTTCTTGAGAGTTTTAACTTTTGAGAGTTTAAAAGAGGGGTTATTTGCATATACCCCCTGAAAAAGGTTTATTTTACGTATGCCACCCTAAAAAAACAAAATTTGCATCAGAAACCTTGAAAAGCTTGATTATTTGCATATAGCCCCTCGGGTTACTTGGGAATGGAATATTCCGTGTGCAAGCTAACGGAGGCTAACGGTGGAAACTGAAATTACTAAAATACCCTTACCCCTACCCCTATATATGCTTCCTTCTCCCTCCTCTTTTACCCTAGTCTTATTTTCTAAGAGCATGGATGATTCTGGAGTGGAGTTCAACCTTTCGAAATGTAAAAAAAAAACAGTGAGATTAATACCTTATATCTGGAACAACCCCAAAACTTTCTACCTTTGCTGTTGGTGCGATTGGATTGCCAAATGGAGCAGGGCTCATGGCAACGACAAGTCATATAGGGTGTATTGTGCGAACCTATGGCGGAGGAAGAAGATGGAGACTTCTTCATGGTTAAATTGACGAGGAAATCGATCTTTAGAGGATGGAAATTGGGAGAAATCAAGAGAAATTAGGAGAAGTTTGCTGCCGATGAGGAGATAGCTAGGTCGCTGGAGGATGAGGAGATATGTCGCCGGAGGATTTGAAGCCCTAGCCCTAACATTCGTCGGGTCAGAGGAGGGAGAAGGAAGCAGATATAGGGGTAGGAGTAAGGGTATTTTAGTAATTTCAGTTTCCACAGTTAGCCTCTGTTAGCTTGCGCACGGAATATTCCATTCCCAAGTAACCCGAGGGGCTATATGCAAATAATCAAGCTTTTCAAGGTTTCTGATGCAAATTTTGTTTTTTTAGGGTGGCATATGTAAAATAAACCTTTTTCAGAGGGTATATGCAAATAACCCTTAGCCTATGTTTGGTGTGGGGTTAAGGGGGGTTACCCCTTAACCCCTCATTTATCCCCAAACAAGAATGGGGTTAGGTAATGGGGTTAACCGGGGATAAATTTATCCTGGGTTAAGCACCATGACCTAAATGACTATACTACCCTCAAATGAATTTTGGTCTAATATGGGCCTGTTTGGTTGCTGAGAAGTGAGTTGAAGTGGAGTGATTTTTTGGGGAGTGACTTCACTGGAGTGATTTTCTGGGGAGTGACTTTCTGGGATTTTCTAAGTTTTGGTGTTTGGTTGGTGCTTGAAGTGGAGATATGGTTAAATTATTAAATTAATGTGGACCAATCACGAGGTGATACGTGACATGTGGGGACACATTTATATTAATATTTTATTACAGTACGATATTAGTAATATTAAAATAATATTATTTTGGATGACGTGGCCCAATCACGATGTGACACGTGGCATGTGTGACCCACTTATATTAATTTTTTATTACAGTATGATATTATTATTATTATTAAAATAATACTATTTTAGATGACGTGGATCAATCACGACGTGACATGTGGCACGTGGGACCCACTTATATTAATATTTTTATTACAGTATGATATTAGTAATATTAAAATAATATTATCTTGGATGACATGGACCAATCACGATGTGACACGTGGCACGTGGGACCCACTTATGTTAATATTTTACTACAGTATGATATTATTATTATTAAAATAATGCCATTTTGGATGACGTGAATCAATCACGACGTGACACGTGGCATGTGGGACCCACTTATAATAATATTTTATTACAGTATGATATTATTAATATTAAAATAATACTATTTTGGATGACATGGACCAATCACGAGGTGACACGTGACACATGGACCCGCTTATAATAATATTTTATTACAGTATGATATTATTAATATTAAAATAATACTATTTTGGATGACATGGACCAATCACGATGTGACACGTGGCACATGGACCCACTTATATTAATATTTTATTACAGTATGATTTGATTAATATTATTTGCCACTTCTCGACGTGCCATTATATGGTAGGGCATTTTTGATATTAGCTACAAATTCTACCCTTAACCCCCCTTATCCCCACTACTTAACCCCCCTTATCCCCAAACACCAAAATGGAAATAAATTTATCCCCACTCCTTAACCCTATTTTTCTAATCCCAAAATTCCTTAACCCCCTTAACCGGGTTATCTTAACCCCATATCAAACGGAGCCTTAGAGAGACTTTACCTCGCCACTCGCGTTAAGGAGGCGATGAACACCTCCTATTTTTTGGCAAAAGAAGAAGAAGAAGAGTCTGCCGACCACGGTCCCACCACCAACCCTACCCTAGTAACCCTACCAACCCACCGAATCCCAATCTCTCCTCCGGTGACTTTTAATCGCCGCCGGCGTAATCCCCACTCCAATCTCTCTCCCTCGTGCCCCAAAGCGGCAGCTTTCTCGGTAAAAGACACGGGTCTCGTCCCCACCACCCGAATCCCCGCTGCTCCCCAGGAATAGGATATAGACACCACCATACCGTATAATTCCTTTCTTACTCTATATATATTAGGGTGGGGGTCGAGGATCCACACATCCCAGGACCCCGCAGCTCCTCTTGTTTCGGTGGCTCACTTCTTCTCTTTTCTCTTCTTGAGATAGAGGAAGAGAAACTGGCTGTAATGGGTACTTTGGAGGATGGCCACATAGAGGAGGAGCTCGGGAATGGGGTGGGTTTGGAGCCGGAGGCTGAGTCGACCCGGGAGATCGAGGAGGCGGTGAGGGTGCTGCTGCGGGGGCTCGGGGAGGACCAGGAGCGGGAGGGGCTGAGGAAGACGCCTCTGCGCGTGGCCAAGGCTTTCCGGGATGGGACTAGAGGTCGGTTGATCTGTTGTTGTTCTGAATGGATCTCTGCTTGATGTGTTCTTATTGTGTTTGTTCTTGTGGTGGTAAAGGTTGGATTTTTTGTTATTTTGGTTTGCTTTTTGGAAAAGATGGGGCCGATGTGTTTTTGTGATCGAGTATTGTTCATTTCTTGTGATTGTATTTGTTCTTGATGACTCGGTATCATGCAGTTGCTTGTCTCTTTATGGTGTGATTTGGGATTGTTAGATGGGTGGATGTGTTTTTTTGCATGATGGTATGTATATAGGCAATTGTTTGTTTCTTGTTCTGAATCTATTTGTTTGTGCTAGTATGGTTATTGATGGAGAGAAGTTGAGAGCTTTCGGTTGGTTTTCCGATGACGATTCATGCATTCTGTTATCCTATTTGGGTTTGCTTGCTGGTTCTGGGCAGTTGATCTTTTCTTGTTTGTAATCAGTTGGTTACTTCTCAGTATGCTTTATTCTGCTGAAAGTTGAGAACTTTGAGTTAATCGTTTAGAATAGGTGAGATGGATCAATTCTTGCTTGGATTTGCTCTTAGATTAATGAATTCTTTTGGACTCTCGTAAGTTATATTTACCTGTTCTCATTCTAGACTCTTTTGGTATTTTCAGGGTTTTCAAATTAACTAAGTCCGTAATCTTAATATGGTGCGGATCTTTTCCTCTTAATAATGTTGCAGATTTTGCATTCTGGTACTCTTTGCTGATGGAATCTTAGCCTTTATGTTTCTCTAATCTTTATAACATGGTTTGTTGGCCTAAACTGCTTTGGGAGAAAGTGGATGGTGCTTCAATTACTCGTTTCTGACCTCATGCACTTTTACATCTTAGGGCACGTTTGTTTCATTCCAGCGTCCTAGGATGGAATGAAACTCCATTGGACTGGAATGGAATAGAATGAAATGTCTTTTTCTGTTTGTTTGCTGCCGGAATGAATGCAGAATTCTGTGGAATATGACACTTTTGCTGTTTGACTATGAAACATCAGTAACCATGTCTATTAAGCCTTTCAAGTACACCATAACATATAATAGCAATTTGAACTATTTGTAACCATGTCTATGAAACATCAGTAGCAATGACAATATTGGGTTTACTGGCTAGTTGCTGACATGTCGAGGCCATATATCGGATTAAATGTCACTCCTAAAGAAGTAGTATTTGGTCATGATTATGAAGGACATGCTAAATTCACTAGGCTTATTGCGTGGAACTAAGTGGTTGTTGTGAACGGTATGTTGTAGCAGTAGCTGGACATAAGGACTAAAATTATGCAATTAATTATCCGCCTATGTTACTGTAATCTAGCTTGGATTTGCAAGTATGAGCTTGACTTTCTTTATATTTCTATTATTCTGATGTTCTTGTAGGCTGAATTTCATTTTTTTCGGCGATTATGAATTTCCTGGAATGTATAATGCTTGCATTGGATGTGTCCTCAAGTTTGAGTTCCAGATGGATGG
Organism: Narthecium ossifragum; assembly: GCA_963920575.1. Taxonomy (NCBI): domain Eukaryota; kingdom Viridiplantae; phylum Streptophyta; class Magnoliopsida; order Dioscoreales; family Nartheciaceae; genus Narthecium; species Narthecium ossifragum. The sequence continues at coordinate 4,287,570 of OY986975.1, forward strand.
ACCCCCACCATTTATCTCCAAAGTTATACCTGAAGAAGGGCATTTGGAGCATTCAAATAACTGTTTTCAATAAAGGGTAATAATGTAGTGCATAATAGCATGATCAGAGTCATCTGTGAGGGTTCAAGACACGTGTCTATATGATGGCTGTACTGTCGAGAAAAAAACTAATGAAGCTTTCTAATTAGCAGCAACTAGGGGAACTATATGAGTTCTAGTAGTGCAAAAAACAAGGAAAAAGGAAAATGAAGCAAAAGAGTGACAATAAGTATTAGAAAGCAAGAATGGAAGGAGAAATGAAAAGGAGAGAAGATTGTAAGCATCGTACTTGACCCAACACATCAGTCTGTCGTGTCTCCTGTTTCTCTCCCTTCATAGATTAATTTTACAATCCTGGGTGAGGAAGCAATAATCGTTTTTATATCTGCTTGTCGTTATAAAACTGGCTGTTTCGTGCTTCTCTAATGATGTTGGATAGAAGTATAATAATGTAATAGAGATACCCAATTGTTCAGAGGATTCACCCTGGTCATTAGAGGCAAAGGCAGTATTTGCAGAACTTTAGAAACTGAACATTTTTCCATGACCTTGTTTATTGAATTCAATCAGATGAATTGAAAGATGAAGCCTTTGCAACCTAAAACCATGTAACGGCCATGCTAACCTTTTACACAGCATGGAATATAATATGCTTTTATTTTTAGAAACTGAACATTTTTCCATGATCTTGTTTATTGAATTCAATCAGATGAATTGAAAGATGAAGCCTTTGCAACCTAAAACCATGTAACGGCCATGCTAACCTTTTACACAGCATGGAATATAATATGCTTTTATTTTTCACTTTCTTTGAAAATCATGGTGTGGATGGTACTTCTATCAGCATAGAGGATGATCATAATATGGGAATATGAACGATTCTTTGCCAAGTAAATGGACATGATCCCATATTTAGCTGGAAGTTATTTGCCTCAATTGAAAAGTTGGAATTTGCAGTTATAGAATGCCTTCATTCTATGTTGCAACAAGATAATCACAGAAGCTTGAAAGTGCTTAAAGGCATGAAGATCTGGTATTCGCTGTGTATAGTCCTGCTCTGAGATCCTACTTAAGGTACTACATGTTGTTAGGATGGATATGTCAAACAACTTCTATGTTTTACTGACAAATGAAATAAGAGGAATTCATTTTAGTCCAGTGTTGTACTTATAATTGCGTTTGAATAACAGAAGTTGGATAAACAAATGCCACAAGGAAAAGGCATTGAATTAGATGTCAATAAGAGGAATGAATTTGTCGTAGATGTGATTTTTAGTTGTATGGGAATGGAGAGATTTGAAAGCATTACAAGCTATACCAGCACAAGGATTCTTTTTATCTCTGAGTGCTACAATGTTTAAATAAGAATTCGTTTGACAGATTATGTATAAACCTAGCAGATCAAGATCAGTTCTCTATCATTTATATATCCATATCAAGCTTTCAAATTAATGGATATGGTGTTGCAAGAATAGTGCTATGCTGTATGGAAAAGCTTGTAATACGATTTGAAACATGTCTTGCACTTGACTATAAACTTAAACTGTCTATTTTAGTCTGTGCAGGTTATATTTGAACTATTACATTAATTAGATGGATTAAGATAGCAGGATATTAGTATAGCAGGATACATAAAAATTTTTTGACATATGAGTAGATTACTATGACTCTTTACGCCAATCTTGTGAACCTCGAGTTCTTTGATTAAATGCTTTGGTTTATACATTACCAGCAATTGCACCATTTCTAGATCATTGCATGGTCATGTAACATTCTTAAGAAGTAGTGCTAATATTTGCGAAGAGCCACGGTTTTGCCCACCCCTTTCCTAGTCAACTTGTAGTGACAACTCATAGGATCACCATTCATGTGATCTGTGCAAATTCTCATGTTTCATCATGATATGTCATTCATGATGTGGTCACGCTAATTTTCACTTGTTTAAAAATGTCGGTTGGTTTAATAAACGAAGTCATTTCTCATCTTAGAGAAAGCTCGATGAAGTTGAGTTCTTGCTTTAATCTTGTTTACCCAGAATTTCTTTCCCTCTCAGGTTACAAGCAAAAAGTGAAGGAAATTGTACAAGGTGCTTTGTTTCCAGAAGCTGGTTTGGAAAATGGGACAGGTTGTGCAGGGGGATCTGGTGGTCTTGTGGTTGTTCGCGACATTGATCTGTTTTCCTACTGCGAGTCTTGTTTGCTCCCTTTTGGGATACGTTGCCATGTTGGTTATATCCCTTCAGGCCAGCGAGTCGTGGGCTTAAGCAAGTTATCGAGGGTAGCTGATGTCTTTGCTAAGAGGCTCCAAGAACCACAAAGACTGGCTGGTGAAGTTTGTTCCGCATTGCATCATAGCATTCAGCCATCTGGTGTTGCTGTAGCTCTTCAGTGTTGGCACATCCAGTTTCCAGAATCTATAAGGAGCAGTCTTAATCCAACTCACCCATCTAAATTGGACAGGCAAGGTTGGCTTCGAACTTCAGTATGCTCCAGTTCTGGAGTTTTTCAGGATGCGAGCAGATCCTCCTGGAATGATTTCTTAGCACTTCTGAAGTTCAAAGGTATAAGCATCGAGGGTGGGAATTCAGCTGGTTCCCCCATTCAGTGTTGGTGCCCATCAAGGAGTCTAGAGGTGCCTCTCAGCAACGGGAATGGGAAGAGATACCTGTCAAATGGTAGGATTCCATCTAAGGCAGGAGCCTCTCAGTCTGCCATGATTACTGCAGTTAGTAAGATTCTCCAATCACTGGGTGAAGACCCATCAAGAAAAGAGCTCTTGGGCACCCCTTGTCGATTTGTGCAATGGCTGATGAAGTTTAAGAAGTCTAATTTGGAAATGATGGTCAATGGTTTTGGTCTTAGCAAAATTAGTTTGTATGAGACATCTGTGAGAAATGTTGGTTGTGAATTTAATGAGATCCATTCTGAGCTGAACTTGCCCTTTTGTGCGCAGTGTGAACACCATCTTCTTCCATTTTACGGGATGGTGCATGTCGGTTTCTTTGGTTCTGAAGAGGGCAGAGCTGTAGACAGGTCTAGTTTAGAGTCATTGGTTCAATTTTATGCTTGCCAGCTTCAAGTGCAAGAAAGACTCACGAGGCAGATAGCAGAAGCAGTCTATTCTGTCTTTAAAAAGGGTGTGATGGTTGTTATAGAAGCCAGCCACATCTGCATGATTTCCAGAGGGATCGAGAAGGTTGGAAGTAGCACGGCTACTATTGCTGTTATGGGTCAGTTTTCAGCAGACTCTGCAGCTAAGGCAATGTTTCTGCAGACCATTTCAGAAAGTACAGCTTCAGGGTGATGATTTTGTGTTTCATTTTGTTTGATTATATGATTTTTAACAAGCATTGTCTCTTCCCTGTCCGCATAGGGACGAGGATGCAAGGAAATAAATTATGCCAACGTCGATTCTACCAAGAATAGATGGGTAGAATTTTACCAGATTCTCTTCTTTTTTTAAATCTGAGAAGCAGTTGGATATGTACGCTTATATATAGATGGTCTGGCTAGTGAAGTCCCTCTGCAGAAATCTGCAAGGTATGATCATTTAGAAGCTCCAGTTCCCTTTAATTACAATGTATAACTCCAATTTCCTTGTTCATCATGTTGCTCTCCTTGCTGTTGATTGATGGGGCTATATTTATTACATTTGCTATTCATCCATTAATTAGTATTGGCTCAATGAAGTCGCTTTACCAAGCGAAATAGTTTCTATGTTCTGAACTAACTACCATTTTTGAGGTCTATTGTGTTTGTATATAGCTCTTAGTATGGATTTGTGATGTTAAATAACCTTTCTTGTGGAGCTTCTATATGGCCATGGTCTTTCAAATTGTAGCATTTTGCTAGCATTGGATTTGTGCGTTCAAAAGCTAATTTCCTGTCGTTCAAGATCCATAATTGCTTATTTCATGTAGATCTCAAATGAAGCTTAGTTATCAACATGAATGCCATGATACCATAATTTAGTGATTCACGAAATAGATATGGAACATAAGCTTAGTTATCAACATCAAAAGCCCCCCCTGTCTAATTGTGGAACATTGTGTTGCACTCTTTCGGATGTGGTGTTCTACATTCGACACAAGTTCTTTAATACAGTAACATTAACATGGTAGGGCCTCTTTTAAGATTTTAAAATTTTAGTCGGCGTCCTTTCGATCTAAAAATTCGGTGAAAGCAAACCCAATGAAAGACGGATGATCGATGTGTGTTATGTGCAAATAGCCTTAGCGAATGATGATGTCTATGATATGATACAACCAAGAAGAGTAAAATCCACTAGCAAACAGATTATGATAGGAAAGAGAAACGCTAGGATCATAGCAGGGACGTCAAATTTAGCCGAGCCACTCAACCTCAAAAATAGGGTGAGTTTATATAATTATATTTCAGTTCAATATGCTTTCTCACGGGCTTGAATGGATATGATTCTTTAAACGTGAGTTTAATTTAAGTAGCGAACTGCATCAGTACCTAATGGGTATAGCCCATTGGATCGGGCCGTGATCGTCACTCTATCTCGACCGGATCCAACCGTTGCGGGTCGAGTATGGGTTCAGGAATGGTGACTCTGCCCTGACCCGACCCAACCCGGTCCATGCGTATGTAAGGGTTGGATATGGGCTGCCTTTGACCCAATCCATACCCAAGAACGTTTCGGGCCGATCGGCCCAACTCACCTGCGGATATCCCATTTAACTATGCTGAAAGGTCATTTCTAGTAGAAGTTCCCATAAATCACCTAATTTACAACAATTTTGAAAATATGTTATTTGTTTTACAGATTGTGTCTTTTGAATTACAGTTCAATAGAAAGCCATTTTTAACTATTGTCAATGTCAAAATCATCTATTTTCATAGCTATTTTTCAAGCTCTTTGAGATTGCTAGATATACCACCTAAACAAGAGGACTTATACCCTCCTTGTATCATCATGCAACTCTCACCTGATGTGGAAGTTTTTGCAAAAGAAATATGGATGTTAGCACTCCGATTTGAGTCTATCATGTTTCTTTTCTTTTTTTCTCTAGAGATTGTAATTTCAAAGCAGACGTTGTTGCTCATGTATCTCGTCAGACCAGGAATCTATTTACTTGGTCGAGTGATTCGGGGGACAAAGCTGGGAGGCGGCTTGATGTAGTTGGTGTCGTACCTATAACTCTTTAGCCTCTGGGCTGATCTCATAAAAAAAAAAAAAAAAAACCCCTCACCTAATTCTACAAAAAACATTGCTTTTAGGCGCTGATATTGACGTGGTTTCTTGTAGTACATGTAAGCTTATGATCAGTACATCCAAAATTGCATGTGATATTCAATGCTGTTTATTAGCATGTGAAACTTTCATTGATCTTATTTTGATATTACATGTGATCTTGCCTATCCAATCAATCCAAACCCTTGCTTTATTAGTCTCCTATAAAGAGTCTTATCACCATACCATACCATACCAACTGTGTCTTTGCCAGCTGGTACTATCAGTCCATGTGAGTCTTGTGTGATCATGTATGCTTGCCATCCCAAACATGCCTGCATCCACACTTTCCATGCAGCCTCTGCTTCTTCTTTTTTCAACTCAGTTCTGGCAGGGGTCCAACTTGATGACCAGAGAATCCAAGAAGATCTCCAAGTTGCAGCTCCTGTAGTCCACTTCTAGAGAGAGAGAGAGCATGGGACTCACCGACTAAGCACCGACAAGTCTCTAAAGTCTTGAGAGTTGAAGTCTAAGCTTGGTGGGGCTGATTGCCGCCCTGGAATGGTTTGGCATCACTGAGAAGTCGCTAATACCTGTCTTCTTCTTAGTTGTTCATAGTGTAGTCTAATGAGTGAGGACCATACGATCCCCACCTCTCATGCAGGATTCTCCATTATCTGCAACCTGGAAGGACCACAATACTGCTTGTGCTCCTAACATTGTGTTTATGGGGTTAGGTGGCTCTAACATGGTTTTAGGGGATCCATATGCCACTAACACTACATCAGTAACTCTATTACATTAGTATAATGCAAAGTCCTGTCTTGTATACATGCCTTTTGGAAGTAATGCATGTCTTGGTGGTTTCAGTACATTAATGCCACCTATTATATTGTATCAATTTGGGACCCTCACTGATTAGGCTCACTTGCATTACTTACCTGAAAGAGGAGCATGTTTGTTAGGAAGCCACATTATAGTAGTACTGTACTATTCCAATTGGAAGTTAGTCTTGCACTTAAAACTTTAGGCTTTCCTCAGAGTTCTGACTCAGAGAAATCTACTGACTTATCCTTGGCATCTGAATGGATTCTGATTAAAGTAGAGGCTGTTCTTTTGTTGCGGTGACTTTTGTTTTGGCCGGTGTTGATGATTTGTTAGGTTTTATTCCAAGTATATATTTGACTAGATGGGGGCCGTGCATGCTTAACCACCTACCCTACTACCCCTAACCATCCACCATCAGTGCCCTTTCTCTCCTCCTCTCTTTCTATGACTCAATTGTCACGTGTCCCCTATCTCTTCTTCTTTTTATATGATTCAGCTGTTACGTATGAGAAAATATATGAGTCATAAAAACTGATCTTATATAATAGATAAAAATAATTGTTCATACGCGCAGAAACAAACATCCTTTGTTGGCATTTACTCGCTAGAAGTGTATATAAACTGATCCTGATTGCATTGTTGATATATGTGATGAATCCGTCGGCCGAAGCCGATGATTCCGGACCATGCCGTATACGTGACGGAATAGACGATCAGTGATCACATCATCTGATAAATGCTGGTTCTTCTCAATCCGACAAATATATCCTCACTGATGTTCTACGAAGGGGATTGGTAGCTGTGCAGTTGCTTGACTTGTATAGTACGTTGTATGGAAATGGAGTCATTCATGAGGAGCTTTTCACCATTTTGTGCATTTGGAGCAAAAAGAACTGGAAGAGTAGTATGGGTTGTTTGGAGGTGAGATAAAAAGGATCAATGCTTTCTTGGCAAGGAGAGGGTGCTGAGACACAGTTGGAATGGCTGAGTGAGACTGGTGGGCGCAGAAACCCCATGTGAATCTCTTTGAGCAAGTCACACAACAATCTTTTGCTAGGGCCCAATGCGTGTGGGGGAAAGCAGCAGCTATCATCTTCACACTCTCTGCTCTTCTCACATGTGGGTTTAGAAGGGCATGGGCCTTCTCAGACTCAAGACGTACATCTAGTTGAGCTTTACCCTTTACTCTTTGCCGTTTAGAATGTCCAGTATGAACATTAAGGGATTCATCGTCCTCGGATACCTATTGTGAGCTTGTTGTGGTCGACACATCTCGTGACCTAAGCCAAAGTTAAAGAGTAGATTATTGTTATATAAAAAGGAAATTTGGATGCTAGATCTAGAGAAGAAGGTGGTTATATAGATAGTCTAGGTTTGATAGCAAGGCACAAAGTCTCAATCTCTTCCTTGAATCAAGAGTTTATTGAGCATTAACTAGGATGGCTGGTTGACACTTGCCAGGGTTTATGTTAACTTTTTTATCTATAATTTCTCTGTTATTATTAACTGCTAAGCTCGACATATTCTGAGACGATGGTCGATAACAGTTGAAATAAATCGGAAAAAAAACAATAAATTTTCACAAGAACAACACGCATAATACATGTCAGAACAAGTACGTGATAACTGCGTGCTTACCTGGCATGCAACTATGATATTATTGGATGCCACCTTTTATGATCAGCTTTGGAACTCTGTCTCTCTATCTCGCTAGAAGCCTTTTGTGATGCTTTCAAGTATTCAAATCCAAAGCATGGGTCCACCCACCTGCACCATCTTTACAAGAACTAGAAATTATTATCTCTTACCCAAATGGAAGCCAAGTGGACCACCGGCAGCATCCGGGGGGGCTTATCCTCACCGCGAGTGAGCTTAGCCCTCCGGGAGAAGCCCATCCGTCTCTGCCGACAGTCTAAGCAGGGAAGACGAGGAACAGTGCCGGTGGTGGTCCGGATCTCCGGAGGTCAACATATGATTGAAGTGGTCGACACTTTTGGCTTTGGCTTTCACACCTGTCGCCTTCTGTTTCTCTCTCTTCTTTCTCTCTCTATCTTTGGGGTCCTCTCTCTTTCATTTGGCCTACTTTTCCATAATGATGCTACAAATGGTCTTCTGTAGCACGTCCACACAAATGGCCTTATAGTTTGGTACCTATGCTGCTTATGGATAAGCACATTATATATACCAAGTTGCACTAGTTATTAGCATAGAAGAAGATGGTGATTAGACTATAAATATATAAGCTCGTCTGGGATGATTGGTGAGGTTAATGGTATCTTAGTAGAGTCCCAGCTTGGCTTTTTAAGCTCGAAACTTAATTTCAATATTTACGGGAGGACGTGTTAAACCATAAATATTTAAGGAACTCACGTTCTCCTGGTATTCTAAGTTTTTGAGATGATTGGTGAAGCTAATTAGGGAAAAGGACACAAGCTTCTTTAGAAAATGTAATAGATTTAGATTTCCTCTAGTGTGATTTATGATTAACATGTGTCCTTAGACACCCTAAGCAAGTTTAGAGACTTTAAGTGAAAAAAGTCACGTAGTATATGAGGTAATTTGAAGTGTTTTTCATTCTTAGGAGCTACAACATTTTTGTCTTTCTTTTTTTTTTTTTGATGAGATAAGCCAAATGGCTAGGTATTCACAAAAGAGAGCTACAGGACTACGAGTTCAATGAACCGTCAAACAAACTAGTTCCAGACTCGCATGACCAAGCAAAAACTGACCCCTTCCTACGGCACGCTCGAGCAACACCATCGGCTCTCGCGTTAGATATAAAAGAACAAAACATAGATATGCCGGATCACAACATTTTTGTCTTTTTCTACTTCTTTTTTTTTTACTGAGTTGAGCCGGAAGACTCGTTACGATGCTTTCCTAGCCAAAACTGAGCTTGGACATCACATCGTCCTCGCACACTAAAATACTACCTTACAGTAGCTTTACAGCTTCTCTGGACAACCCATAAGTCATTACATCAAGTTTTAGGAATAAAAGAAAAATTAATTCCCTGAAATTGGGCTGCCAATGCCCAAACCCCTCTAAGCACCTCCGTCAGCTATACCACCCACACTTCTCTTCCATTTAAGTAGTTGATAGCCCCCTTAGCATCTGATTCAATTAGGATGTTACTCACCCCTCTAGTCCATGCCTCTATTAGAGCAAGTCCAATAGATTTAATCTCTATTTTCCTCTGCTGATTTTGTTGAAGAGCATGCCTTGAAGCTCTACATATTTTCCCATGTATCATGAAGGCAAATCACTCTAGCACCTAACCTCTCATGTGCTTCCTTCCTAGCCGCATCCACTTGTATAATACATCCATTCCACCAAGATCTATGTCTCATAATTCATCATTCTCCACATTCCAACCCTTTTTCCTCCAAAGCTCCTTAGCTTGCCTATGGATTCGAATTACCAACACCTCCATGGAAACTCGATCTTCTCCCCATACAATTGCATTCCATTGCTTACACAAAAGTCACAGGCCATATCCAATTAGGGTTCGTTTGGATACCGCGGATCCCACAGATCCGCGGTATCCACGGGACGGTATCCGCGCCCGCGGAATCCAAACGACGGGATCCCGAAAATGGGATCCGTGCGTCCAGCGGATTCCACGGATCCGCTGGGATCCCCGGGTGCCAAACGCACCCTTAGTGTCTTCCTCCAACGAACTCTCCTGTTCGTTGATTGTTTAAGGCTTTCCGCCAACAGGTCCTCCAGTCCATATCTCATCTCCGGAAAAATGATGCTCCAAATCGATCTTGCATAGCCACATTCTCCAAAAATATTATGCACATCCTCCACAAGTGCTCCGCATCTTGAGCATTCTCGTTCCGAATTCCTGCGAAAATGCCACAAAACATCTTTCATTGGAAGCCTACCTTTCAATAGCTTCCAAAGAAACTGCTTCCCCCTCGGACCCACTGGCATTGCCCAAAGATTCCTCCAAGTTGATGGAGGATGTTAATAAAATCCCCCTTATTCATAAACTAGCAGCCAATTAATTATAAATGTCGGAAGCAGAGGCCCTGTCATTTTTGCTAAACACCCATTTCCATCTATCCAATTCCTGCCTTTGATCAACTAGGACATCAAGGATCATACTTATCATATTTATATGAAAGATAATTTCCATTTTTGCTCTATCTCACCTCCCATCAGTTAAGAATTCTGCCAATTCCATACTCTGTGCTTTATCTTGGACGCCCATCAAATAAGGCACCTTGTTTATAGGTTGCTCCCCGAACCACCAATCATTCAAGTAATCAATCTTGCTTTAAGTGCCCGAAGAGAAAAAAAAAAGGCCAATCTGATTGCTTGAGATGACTTGCATACCGATCTCCATAAACTTGAGGCTTTTTCAGAGCACTTCGATTGTGGTTTGTTTTCTCCCCCATTTATATTTTTCTCTGACAATCACATTCCATATTGATTTTCTATCTTCCATCCGAGCTTCCACCCTACTCCATCAAAGTTTCCACCCGGCGAGATCGTAACGCTTGCTGCCACTTCGATAAAATCTTCACACCCAATCCCCCCTTCTCCCTAGATAGTCAAACCTCTTTCCAAGATACTCTTGGGAAGGACCGTTTTCCACCCCATAAAAATACAAGAAAAATTGCTTCCATTCTCTTCAACACTGCCTACGGGATACAAGTAGCTTGTATAGTATGAATAGGAACTACTTGTAGGACTAATATGAGTAGAGTAAGTCTCCCCACTTCCGATAGCATCAACCCTTGTCATGACGATATTTGGAAATAATTTTGTCTAATAGGCCATCAAAATGCTTAGCCCGCACCTTCTTACCATCTACAGGAGGTCCCAAATAGGTCCACACTCCTTTCTCTACTTTCATTCAAAGAACATGACAAGTTCTAGTCCTACTATCTTGTGGCACTGATCTAGAGAAACACACACTTTATCTAGTACAATTCAATTCCAAGCCAGTTAGCATTCTGAAGAGAGTGAGTAATAGTTTGATCTTGCGTGCTTCAATCACCTTAGCAATTGATATAAGGAGAACATCATCTGCAAAATAACAAGTGAGAGATACTACCACCTTCCTTAGTAAATTTGGCACCCTCCACAACTTTCCTTATGAGACTTGATAGGGCTTTTTGAACAAGTATAAATAGGCTAGGAGAGAGGGGGTGTCGCGTCTTGACCCTCGAAAGCCCAATCGGGCCGGGGACGCAAACCGGAAAGTAACTAACTGCGGAAATTATGGTAAGGGTTCCCTCTAACCTATTCGTCTCCCTAAACAATTGATTAAACACCCTCAATTAACAATTCTAGAATTTCCAGAAACCTCAAGCTTAAAGATTATAAATCCAAAGTACAATCTATAAAAAGTCAAAGAGGGGAAATCAAGTACAAACATTTATGCACTCCCGTAGGAGGCTAACTATACAAGGGTTCTGAAAGCAGAAAGATCACCACTCCTCAAACTCCTCCGCACCGCCAACCAACTGCCCAGTAGGGGCCACCGAAGAGGAGCTAACGCCTACACCTGCAAAACGCAACCCAGGTAGGAATGAGAAACTAAGCTCAACAGGAAAACTACACTACGACTCACAGAAGGAAGAGGAAAACACAACAGTGTCGCCCTCTAGGAAGGTTTGGGAGTACACAGGGGCTCCATAACTCCACCGGTGTCTCTAGGTATCCAACCATGGTCACTCTAACAAACTCGGCCCATCCCGGAAACATCTAGCACAGCAGCAGGAAGACATTGCTGGGCGGGAAGACAAGACCGCTGAGTAGGCACACCCTATACTCGAGAGACAAGAAAACCAGATACCAACTACACCACAGAACCAGGCTCAAGGCTGACACGACCTCTAAATCATCGAACAACAAGTGTTCCAGTCATCTAGGCCTATCATCAAAATCGATTAAACACAACCAATCAAACCTGGACCAAGCTACCCAACCCCGGTCCTAATGGTAAATCCGAGATTCCAAGCCTCGGGACGGCGATACCACAGATCGCCCACCCTATCCTTATGCAGCTAATGCACAACCAGATGCATGCTATGAACACATGCATGAAAGCAGATAAGCATGCAACATATGTGATGATAAATAAACATGGTTTGTGCTCGACACCTTGCCGACCCGGATGGTGAACAACAAATACAGGCCAAGGAATTGCTGCGGTGGTAACCCCACCAACCGCAGCCAGTCCACAAAGACAACATGTACGGGAAGCAACCCCGGCAAACAGGTCTAACAGTACAACGTGCTAAACTATACATCTCGGGAGTCGTCACTCCCCCGGTTCACCACTACCCCTCATTATGAGGCTAACATGCTCAAAAATATGTACAAGTTAATAAGCTGCAAATAAAACCGCATATGCGAAGCCCCGCGGGCAAAAACCATTGAAAATGACTCTAAGCCACCAAGGAGATCGATCTCACCAGAGAAGATCGATCTGCTTAGTGCTTGAGAGGTCTCATCTCGGTCAAGCCAAAAAGGATCGATCTTCTCCACCAGAAGGATCGATCTTCCTCGTGACCCGGGACCCCGTCTATGCCAACTAAGAAAAGATCGATCTTCTCCACCAGGAGATCGGTCATCCATAGCTGGGCATGACGTCCCACAAATGATTGATCTTTCCTCAAGAAAGATCGATCTGAATGGATTCACTGGTGGACTACTAGCGAGAAAAACCGTCGAAAAACTCCACCAAATCCCACAAAACCTTGGGATCTGGTAGTACGAAGGACTACGAGTCCAAAACCAATGCTTTCATTAAAAACAAACATGTACATAATCAGATCTAAGCAAAACAAATCACGGCCAAGCTTAAAACTCACAAATCCGGAAAAACAAGTAGGTAGGATCCCTACCTAGACTGGAGCAGCTTCAATCCCAGCTGCTAAGCCTTGGATCGTCCTCAATCTCCTCCAAATCCAGCCGAATCTCAACTCAAGAATGCGGATTTGAAAAGAGAATCAAAGAATGAGGTTTCGTTCATTCTATAGACGGACGAACTGTCTGATGAGAGATCGATCTTTTCTCAAGAAGAGATCGATCTTTCATGATGAACTGTCTTAATTTTCTGGCGCTGAAAGATCAATCTTCTTAGCAAGGGAAGATAAAAACACAAGCCCAAGTCCGGATCTTCCGATCCCGGGTCCACCTAACCATTCTAAACAAATATTATCACAAACACGGTCAGTGTGTGCACACGCGTGTGTGAAACAAACCGTCAAGGCACAATTTACCAAATTGCCCTTGTGACCCAAGAAGCAATGCGATCCACCAGATCACGCGCTGGACGCGAAACAAGCAAACGAGTCACGGGCCCGACCTAGCTGGTCGACCCAGGAGTAGAGGGACAGGTCCTCATAGGGGGTCCCCCTGCCTTATGGCTCTCTACGGATAGACCCTTCCATGCACCCTTCCATTCACTATGAAAGAGAAGCTAACCTTTGAGATGCATTCCATAATCCACTATATCCACCTATCAGGGAACCTCACGCACTCCATTACTTTCTGTAGAAAAGACCACCTTACTTTATCATAAGTTGATTGTATATCAACCTTCATTACCATCAAAGCTTTTATAATTTGTGCCACTTCCATTGTGTACAATATTTCTTGGACTGCTGCAATATTGTCATGGATGGATCTCCCCTCCACAAGAGTAGACCGCTCCATCCCAATCAAATCTGGAAGAACTTCCTTCAACCTTCTGGCCAAGATAGAGGATATCACTTTATATGAAACATTACATGAACTTGTGGGTTTGAATTGCTTCACTCTCCTTGGATTGTGCCATTATGGAATAAGAGACACAAATGTCTCATTCCAATGGGGGAGGTTAACAACATGTCGTGAAGAATTTAATTATAAGCTTACAAAGTTGCCCATAATCTGCCAATTGACTTTGTAGAACTCCGTTTGCACACCTTTCGGACTAGACATTTGTTAGATCCCATAACAACCACAGCCTCTTGATTTCCTTTTCAGTTATTGCTCTAACCAACCTCTCACATTTATCCTCTATTAACACAGGTAGGTCCAGCATATGCTGATAATTAAAAGCTTACCATCCTTCCATAACTCTCTGAAATGGGCAGTTATAACCTGATCAATCTCCTTAGGATCAGTAATTGTCTTCCCATCTACACTCAACACTTCTTGTACTTTAGATCTATGGCTTCGTGAAAAAATCATTCTGTCGAATAGGTTACTGTTCCTGTCACCAGCCACCACCCACTCTTTCATGTGCCTCTGAAGAACAAAATCCTCCTGAAGAGATAGAAAAGCCGCATGTTGATGCTCCATCATCCTCAATTCCTGCTCCTCTTCCAAACACAACCCCTCCTGTTCCTCTTCAAGGTATATTTGAGTAATGCATTCACCTAGTTTTGCTCCTCGCTTGAGCAAGTCACCATCTTCACTCTTATTCCATAACTTCACCTCTTTTTTGATAAGTTTCAATTTGGAAGCAAAGTTGTATTGATCTGAACCCTGCAACTTCTTCATCCAAACTCTACGGACAAGACCACGAAAGACTTTATTTTTTAACCAATGAGATTGCAATCTGAATACAGAGGATCCTTCATTACAAGCTGTCGTCTCCTTCATAAAAATCAGAAGTGGACTATGATCCGATTTCTGCCTACTAAGATGCCATACCTCGGAAGATCTGAATAGGTTTTTCTAACCACTATTGCAGAGTGCTCTGTCTAGACGTGCATGAATTTCCCTTTGTCCCAGTTGCCCGTTACACGATGTGAATGTTGACCCAGAGAACCCAAAATTCACCAAGCTGGTATCCACTAGGAATTGAAGGAAGTCCCTAACAGATGTTGAGATCTTAAAACTCTTCCCTCATTTCTTTTCATTTGGAGAGATAATGGCATCAAAATCACCAACAATTAAGTGAGGTAGACCCATACTATTTACCTTTAACATGGTAGTCCATAGCTCCATTCTTCCTCTCGTTTGCCTTGCACCAACAAGCCACATACATTGCAACAAGTATTAGAACCAAGTGTATTCATTCCCAAAAAGTATTACAGACAAGTACTTCCTTCAACTCCAAGCCAGAAAATGAGAACAAGTAAATAATATTACCAAGTAGTCCACTAACTTAATATCATAATATCTATTTTCAACTATGACACATGACAAATTTGTCCTCATGCATAGGATATCTGTTGGAGAACAATTATACATATTTTATCCACACAATACAATGTTCAATCACCAACAAGCACACTCCATAATGCATACAGTCATCACACCATAATGCCTACAATCATCACAACACAAGATAGCATCACATATCTTTATTTCTCCATGCATCCTCGTAGGTACACCTAGGCTCCTGCATCTGCAGTGAGCCATAAATCAGGGTAGGGACATACTATATTGATCATGAATTGTCATATACAACTACTAAATAGGCAAGCACATAATTGATACCTGAAGGAGACAAAAATGGGATAGACGGTGGCCCTACCGCATAATTCCTCACTAGTGTGTGTAATTTTGGTGCGTTTCTATCGCTTCTTCTATTGCTTCTAATGGGGCAACAACTGAGTTGTGACCCACAAAATTTGGAGTTTCCATCCATCCTCCAGGCATCAGTTGTCAAAATAGTTAAACAAATATGACGAGAAGAAAAATAAAATGCAAATAAGTAAATTAATAACACATACATTTATGCTCTCCTGAGTACCAAGGTTATATGCAATTGGGAAAGGGACATCTGGCACACATCCAAAGGGCGATCGACTAGTACCTGTACATATCACGACATAAATTCAGAACGACAAATATAATTTTCTATTGTTAATTACAATAAATATATTTAGCAAATCACACATTTTTGAACACAAATACCAGCTTTTTTTTCATTTTTCTTTTGTTTTTCGTACAGTTTTGTCAGTCACTAACTCTTTTCTCTTCTATGGAAGTCGTCCTTTATGACACTTGTACTGGAGAGTTTATCCTCACTCAGGTATTGTCTTCATCGGGAATCGGGTTAACCTAGCGTGCGATATTATTCTTTCCAAATTCAAAATTTTCGAAGTGGAGGTGTGGAGGTGTGTTGCGAGGACCCGTACCTCCAACCTGGTTTGACCGCGTTAGGTCAAGGACTTGGCGTGGTTGGTTTGGCTCGGTTGGCCTTCTTGAACGATCGCTTCAATCTTTGCAACTCCAATGGCATTTTGTAAACTTTCCCTTGTAGAGTTGGGTTTCACACGTGCTAGTGCACACGTGACCCCGTAAATGATGTTTGTGTGGTGTATGAACCTTGGAGAGAGATTAGGAGTCACCATTGTTAACCAAACTCTCTGATCACAACTCAATTAGCCCAACCTGGTTTTGACGGTAGACCTTCACATCAACCGTTAGTACTTAAACTTCACGGTCGATCTCCACATCGACCATACACTTCGGACACCAAAATGGTTTCACAGGGTTGATGTGTGGATCGACTGTCAGCTAGATCTCAACATCCGTACCATCTCATGATCGGTTGTCACATCGACCGCCAACACTTAAGTTTCCATAATTGTATTTAAACAGCTCTTTTCCCCTCTTCTTCCGTTATTTATCCCCTTCTTCTTTTCTTTTCTTCCTTGGGTCGGTCTTGAGAGAGAGAGAGCTCGTGGGTGGCAATCCGGTGACTTGGAGGCGGCAGCGATGTTAGGGAAGACCAACCTAGGGCACCCTAGGTTGGATTAGAGAAGATTAGTGTGGTTAAGGTAGGGTTTCTACCTTAAACTTTGGGTTTAGGTTAGATTAGGCTTGGATCTTTGATGTTAGTATGATTTCTAACTTCTAGCATGTTGTCCTCCACCTAATCTACCTTGATTTCAAGTTTCATTCCGATTGGACTTCGTTTTATCAATTTTTCTTTAGTTTTCCCTCATCGTACTATAGCAGTTACTGTAGCAATCCGAATGTAGGTGTTTTTCTCGGATTTTTGTTGGTTTTCAAGCTCAACTCACTTTCATTATTTGATATGTTGTTCTTAGCAACATCTAGGACTAACATGCCTAATTTGGTAGGTTTTCAATGATTAAATCTTGGATTTTTTGGCATATTTTTTTGGCAATATGTCGGAGTTTTTTATGGGGGGGATCTGGGACTCTGTTAAGGGTGGGTTGGAACTTGGTGTTCTCACCGGTGGAGCATGGTGGACTAGGCATCAGAAGGTTAGGGAGGTGGCAAAGAGCATTGCATATGTGGCGGGCTGCGAGTTTTTTGGAGGGGAATTCATCTATATGGTCAGCTATGGTGAAGGAGAAGTATAGATGGGAGGGTTTGCTGCCTCCGTCGGAAGCTCCAGTTGTGTCTTCATGTTTTTGGAGGGCCATCTGCAAGGCGGGGAATGCCCTTAGGAGAGGTGTTGTTTTCACACCGGCGGCTGGTAGTAGGATTGACGTGCTCAGGGATTGGTGGTGTGGTGAACAACCTCTTGTCTACTCTCCTGGTCTCTTTTGTGTTAAGGAGGGTGGTGTTGGTGACTTGCTCGATGGTGCATCTTGGTGTGAGGAGAAGGTTTGTCTGGCCTTTCATCCAGAACTTGCGAGGGTGGTCCTTAATACCTTTGTTGATCAAAATCCATGGGCGGACAGTGGGAGATGGGCGTTTGGGGCTGCAGGGAAGGTGGACTCATCTTCGGCATATTTTTGGTTGTCTTCACGTGAGGCGGGGATGCCGTCTCGTATCTCGTCGGCAGTTTGGATGAATGTTCGCAAGGCACCTGTCGGGCCCAGGGTGCGACAATTTCTTTGGAAGTTCTTCCATAGGAGGATTCCAACGAGGGAGATTCTTGGCATTTATTATGGTGCTTATGATAGATGGTGTCCTAGTGTCGCGCCCCGACCCGCGGACGCCAAACTGGGCCGGGATAGGAGGGGGAAAGACCTACAACCACTAGCCTCAACTGGCGGAAACAGTTGAGACTAACACACAGCTGGCGGAAACAGCTGACAACAAGCACAAGGCAGAAGCAAACTTAACAACATCTATTACAAACGGATATAATAGAGTTAAACAAGAGTTCTAATACAACAAGTTTACAAGGGATCAACAACAGCCCCCAAAAAGCTACAACACCCACCGGGGTCTCCGCAAAGGCACAAACAAAACCATCCTGACCCTCAGACATGGTCAGGTGCCGACGCGCTACCACGAGACGACCGATGGGGAAGCACCGGAGAGGAGCTGGGACCTGCACCTGCAAACAACACAGTCCAGGTAGGAATGAGCAACATCTCAGCAGGGTCCTACTCTACCACTCTCGCTAGGAAGGCAACACCAAACGAACCAACTCTGAAACCAAGTACTAAGGCTTGCCAAGGATCCCATAAATCCCGTCAATAACTCGAAGGGCTCCTGTCCCAAGTACGCCCCTCCGACAACCACTGCTTAGGGGTGGCCAACTCCGACAATCCCTGACACAGGGTGGACATGGCGCTACTAGTAGGACACCCTTCTCCAAGCGGAATCTCCACACTTGGCGGAACGACCGTGGTTAAGACTACCATCTCTCAGTACTCCAAGCAGCAGAGCCAACACGACCCCTAACTCCCGACCAAAGACTAAGTCTAGCCAAGGAGTCCATCGATCCCATCGATGTTTCCCCCCCCCCCCCCCCAGGGTTCCTGTCCAACGTATGTCCCTCCGATAGCCACTGCTCGAGGATTGGGCTACCTCCGACGGTCCTTGACACAGGGTGGGCCAGACGGTACCTGTAGGACACCCTTACCCGTGCTGGACACCAGCAAGGGGACACAAGTCGGGTAACGGCATCCACCACTTAGCCTTAGATCACCGGAGTCCACGGGTCAACCCCACCCAGTCTAACCTAGTATGTCTAATGCACAGGAAGCAGGGCAGGATATGAATAGGGAAAACAGCAACAAACAACACAACAAGGGCACACCTTCAGCCCATTTATACTATCACTCCCGAGGGTCATGACTCCTTCGATTCATCACAAAACAGTAATAAAATAAGCAATTATGCAGTATGAGAGAATATGGTATGCCCCGAGGGCAAAACAGCATTTAAAACCAATAAAAGTCTTCCCTGCGTCGAAGGAGATCGATCCCATGTAGCAGTGGGATCGATCTTCCTCGAGGTTAGAAGCACCCGTCCTGGTCACCCAAACGGGATCGATCTCCACCCATATGGAGATCGATCTCGTATGTGACCCCTTGACGCGCTGACGCCAACCGCCAAGGTATCGATCTCCCTCCCAGGGAGATCGCTCCCGCTCGGGCGGGGCGTGCTACCCCAAACGAGATCGATCTCATCCCATGAGATCGATCCCGATGGGTTCATCGGCGGGCAGACGGCGAGGAAAGCCGCCGGAATCTGCAACCAAACCTCACCAAACTAGGTGGGCTGATCGATCCAAGTACCACGAAGCTACTCAAGGCTTCAAAACCGGAAAACATCAACTCCATAGAGAGATCTATTGAAAACAACACCGGATTTCAAACCTTTAAAAGTAACCGGAGTCTTTGAGTAAGAACCCTACCTCCACAGAGCTGCTTCGACCCACGAAGCCTAGCCTAGGATCTTCCTCACGCCGTCACGGTTCCAACGAGCCTTCAAGCTCCAGAAACGGTGGCCGGAGTAGGGAGAACGGAGGAGGAAAGAGGGCTGCTGGAACAGGGGAAGAAAACAGGGCCGGGAGGAAGAAGAAAGAAGAAGAGAAAGAAAGGGAGGAGGAGGGGAAGGGGATAAGGCCGGGGAAAGCCGGCAAAGGCGGGGGAAAGGCGAAGGAGGGGAGCAAAAGTCTCCCCTCCCCTGACAGGGGAAGCGACGGCCATCGCTGTGGCCGTCCTTCGAACTCCACCGCCAACGACTTCCAGGGCAAGTGAGATCGATCTTCATTGCATGCGGGATCGATCCGGCTAGCAATACGGGATCGATCTCCCTTGACAAAGGGATCGATCTCCTATGCCCAGAAAGGCAAACTTGGGCTGAAATACAAGCCCAAGCCCAGAACTTCCGATCTCGGGTCCACCTAACCTTTCTAAACAAACACAAGCACCAAACAAGGTCTGTGTGTGCACACCCAGTGTGAAACGACCGCCAAGGCGCAATTTCCCAAATTGCCCTTGGGGTCAACAACAAGCCACGGGGATAGAGGAGCGGGTCCTCACACCTAGGGGGTGCGACGAGATCGAGTCCTTATCTCATGTGTTTGTGGAGTGTGGTTTTACTATGCAGGTTTGGAGTTTACCTCTTCCATCTATGCATCCTTCTACTGGCTGGAACTTGGAATCCCTGTTGGATGTTTTCTCTGGTTCATCGGCGTGCTTGAACAAGAGGTGGGCAAAAACTATTGTTGGATATGGTCTGTGGATTTTGTGGAAGCAGAGGAACGAGGTATTGTTTGGGGGGGATCCTTTGGGTCCCGAGGCAGCGGCGAGGGGGTGGTTAGGCAGTCTGGGGAGTTTTGGAGGTCTAAAGGCTGGTCTCTTGATGGGTCTCATGAAAATGATGGAAGGCGTCCATGGCTGGGTACCGTCCTTCAAGTTGACGCTGCCTGGGTATATGGTAATCCATTCGCATGTGTGGGTATCGTGTGTCTGGATGCTGATGGGGGTTTTTGCTGGTCTATTTCAGATAGGGTGACGGCATCGTGCATTGAAGAGGTCGAGCTTCTCGCGATCTTGTTGGGTTTGCAGGCAGTCCAGTTGAGGGGGGAAGCCAATGTGTTGGTGGAGTCTGACTCGAGATGTGTTGTGTCCATTCTCAATGGTTCCTCTATTTAGTCTTCAACTCTAGAACTTGTTTTGAGGAAGGTTTGGTCATTATCAGTTTTTCTTGGGGGGGGTTCTTTTGTCTGGGTTCCTAGGCAGGTGGTTGCTATGGTTGATGCTCTTGCTAGGGGTGTGAGGGATTCAGATGGGAGCAGAGGGGGGCAGTCTATCCTCCCATTGTTGTAGTTGTTAATTGATGACATGTAAGGCTAGCCGTTGGGCTCAATTAAGCAAAAAAAAAAATGTTGCTTAATATTGAGGCATGCTCGATATATATATATATATATATATTAAGCCCTATTGGCCGAGCCTTACGTGGGCTTGTAGGTGAACTAAAGGAGTCATGCCCCTTTAGAATGTTTAGACTGATAAATGGCCGATGGTGTGTCGATTGAATGTTTAGTTTAATTGGCCGATGGTGTACCATTATCTTTATTTGATTAAAATGTTGAGCTCCTTGGAGGGCGAAAGGTGTGCCCTTGTTGATTGTATGTTAGTGAGCCCTCAGAGGGCTTAGATGCTTAGCCCTGTATCATGTCATGACATATTGTTGCATATTTAGATTAATTGATCGGAGGTGTGCCGTTTCGAATTGTCTTTTTGAATGTATAGTTTGAATGTATAGTCTAACGGATGCCACGGGTCCCATAACCCAGTTGATGTCCCAAGGGCTCTTGTCATGAAACCTCTCTCCTGAACAAGTTACCAGGAGGCCAAGGAACAGTAACATACAAGATCACCCTTACCCAAGCTGGAGTACCAAGCCTTGGGGAACCACATCGGGAACACATCAACATCCATCCTTAGCACTCGGCTTTGGAAGACAACACGACCTCTAAACCTCAAAAAGACCAATCCAAGTCAACTATCGCAATCCTCAATCACAAGAGACTTGATCATACAATCACACCCTACTCCTGACTACCCAGCCACGGCCCTAAGGCTAGATCCGAGCTACCCGAGAACCTCGGATCGGCGACCCAAACCATCGCCCGCCTAACCTCAAATGCCTCTAATGCATACAATGCATGAGCCTAGGCAAACATCTATCCTAGATGTCTCTACATGCCACGTCAACAGTTACACGTTCAACAGATATACAATAGCCCTCGGCACTCGCCGGCAAGAGGCTAAGGTTCCACAATTCCTCAATAACTAGCACTCATAGCTAATTAATGGCTAAGCAATCAATTAAGCATTTAACTACAACAAACATGTATTAAATGCAAGTGAAACCTTAGATTTACCCGAAAAGAGAGTTATTCGAATCGATTCTCAAACCCGATGAAAATCCTTTGAAAACCTCATCAAATCCCCCTACATGCTTCCCAACATGTTTAGATACTAATCTCAAATCAAATCCAACAAAGAAAAGCCAGAAAACCAAGTCCAAGTGGTCACGGACGATGCCACGGTCGATCCGGGGATCGACCGTGAGACCACGGACGATGTCACGGTCGATCCACCGATCGACCGTGAGGCCAAAACGAAGAAAACCTCATGGGCGACGGTCGATCGGCCCATCGACCGTCGAGAGCCCAAAACGGGACAGAGCCTCACGGACGATGCGACGGTCGATCCGACGGTCGACCGTGAGGCGAGATGAAAAAGAGAGAGGACCCACGGTCGATCGACCCATCGACCGTGGGAGGCTAAAATCCCGACAGAGCCTGACGGTTGATGCGACGGTCGATCCGACGATCGACCGCCAGGCCCAGAAGGCGTAAAACAACATGTGACGGTCGATGCACCGATCGACCGTCGAGCTCTTGGCACAGTTCATCAGAACAGTGCCGGAAATCCATTTCTTTGGATTTCAAGTATCAAATCATGTTGGAATTAAATGAGATTTTGCAAGCAAGTGTATTTAGCAATGAGAAAGCTAATGGAATGAAGAAATCCAGATTTTGACGGTTAAATCTCCTATCTAGGTCCAAATGGACAAAAACCGACAAAACGGCGATAATACGGAAACTAACCGTTCAAATACTGAAATCTCAACGTAGGAATACAGGAAAAGAGTTACTCTACACATACAAAGAGTTACAAACCATTCTAACATGTATTCCTACAACGAAAGCACATAAAACCTATCCTATGAGAACCCAATCCAAGGATCGAGGTAGAAACACCTACTTTAGCAAGTAGGGTAGCTCCTCCACGCGTCCCGCTGGTCAAGCCGACAAAATCCGAGCTCCGAAGACCAAATCTCCAAACCCTACCTCAGCCGAAGGAGAGAGAGAGAAGGGGAGAGAACGACAGGTGAAGGAGGAGAGAGGGAAAGAGAGAAAGGGACTTGGCTTATATAGACATTCCAAATCTATCTCAGCCGTTCAAATCGATCTTTCCCGATCGAGCTCCGATCCTCCGATCGGACGCACCCTAGGGAATCTAATCAAACACATACAACAATCAAAGTCAGTGTGTGGAACGCGGGTGTGAAACCGACCACCAGAGGGCATATTTACCAAAATGCCCCCGGGGTCCAAAACCGCCACACGATCGCCCGATCGTGCCCGACGCGGAACCAAACCAACAGGAAACCGGCTCTCGACCCACGTGGTCGAGTCAGGTCTGAGGGACGGGCCCTCACAGTGCGTGTGCCCGATGTCCCTGATTTGTGTCCCCGTATGAGGGGTGGTTAGACGATGAGGGTCAGCGGTGAGTGCGGCGACAATGTGTGAATCCTGTGTCCGTACCCGTAGCGGATTGTCCCCCTTATTTCCCCGTTGGGTGAAGGTGGTGCAGCCCACGGGGAATCGGTAATGTCGATGTAGGCCTCGGGTCAATTCTTAGACTTAAAAGAAGAACGACATAATTGTGCGGCGGATATGCGAGAGCTAAGACGAGGGACGCTGGAGACCAAGGGATGGGGGCAACGAGGAAGACTAGGGGCGGTGGCGGAAGACCAGAGCGAGAGTTAGGGAAGGTAGGACAGGGATTTGGAAGAGAGAATAAATCACGCGGATAGAGAATGGGATGGGTTCGTGCCACGTTGGAAGCCATGTCAGTGCCACGTCGGGTCAGAAAACCACGTGGCGTCGGTCTATTATCATTTCCCATGCACAAGTACACACGATGATTCAACTTATAGCATATAGAATGCCTCATAAATGAGTTCATGGAGAAAGAAAGAATGGATACTACTAGCTTTTCCTCTGTCTCTTTAAATGTCTCTTTAAAAGCCTCATTGAATGATCCCTTCTTTTGTGCAAGTCTCATGTGCTCTTCTTCTCTCTTTTCCCATTGGCAATGGCAACTGCAAGAGACGAGTGGTGTTGAGGGTTGGCATGGGTAACCCCACCGGCATGGTGGATTGGATACAGAGTCATGTGGAGGTTGGCATCGGCGGCATGTGAGTTCCAGTCCAGCATTTAACATCACAACATCATCTGTTGCACTCCGTCTCCCTTTTTTTTATAATACTAGGATTTTAACTCAAGCTCAGCTAGAGTATTTCAGAGCCAGAACTTAAGCTTCCAGTGAGATATATAGGATAGCCTGATGCAGCATCAGGCACGATATATGTAATTGTTTGGTGAACTTTTGTACGTAGTGTCTGAGGTAACCATGATTTTAATTGCATGATATGCCAAAAACAACATATGATACAAGATCCTTATATGATGCAACATCGGATGCAACTGTGCTGTCAGCTCCATGTAGCGGCCAGACACGTTTTGCATGCGTTTGATTCACCCTTAACCCCATTCTTATCCCCCAAACAGAATGGGGATGAGTAAGTTAGGGTAGGATGGGTTATGTTTGGTTTTTGGGGAGCACTGTTCATCACCACATTCTTATTTAATACCAGCATTTAAGTGTTTAATT